>VZRR01008594.1:471989-589406 GCA_013398015.1 Oreocharis arfaki
CGCGCCGCTCCGCCCGCCCCGCGCGAGCCGGGGCCGCCGCTGCCGCCGGCATCTCCGGGGCTCCGGGGGCAGCGCGGCGCCGCTCCACCGGCTTTCGCTCATCCCTCCTCCCAGGAGAGGGGCTGCAGGTCCCCGTTTTGCCCAGGAAGGCGGGGAAGGAGTGATGTGCCCGAGGCAGGCGAGATTCGGCTCCGACAACCTGTGCCCCCTTTTCCTTCCCCACCTGCCGAACAACTTCCAGCCTACCCCTATTTTCACTCCTATTCTCTGCACACAGCCAATGGAGGACTACGTAGTGTCAGGTTAACAGTGGGACTCGATGGTCTTGGGGGTCTTCCTCACCCCAAATTATTTTATTCTATTCTAATCCCAATTCTGATTCTATTCTATTCCAAACAAGCCGTGGCAATTCTGGTGCGTATATCACTAAACCATGGGTGCACATTGCCATGAATAGTAGCAATTTTAATATGATGAAAAAGAACAAAGTTGACATATGTACCAGCTGACACTGAGCCAGTATCTGGGAAACAGGGTAAAAAGGACTGAGGACTCTTAATTACACTGCTCCAACATAAGAATGAATGTTTTGAAAACATTTAATAAAACTACCTTTCAAATCAACAATTACATTCCACAAGGGACATCTTCCTTTTTTTTCTTTGTACATATTTTCATCCTTTTTTTTTTTCTTTGGGCTGGGGGTTAGTAGTTTGGTTTGGTTTTGGTGGGTTTTTTTTAATCCCTCACAAGAAGGAAGGAGAAAGACACAACAGCACCTATGGTTTCAAAAATCCTTGGGAGTCCCAAAGGTAGAACAGGTCTTTGTGGGACACAATGTTAGCAGAAAGGAAAATTCATAATCATCCCCAGGTGAGCCTTGACTTACCAGCTCACTGTTCTAGTCAGTGAAAGAAAAGGATGTAGGAGTTTCTTCGAAAGATAAAGCTTAGGCTGCGACTATACTAAACAAAGTAGGTTTTTATTACGTTGTAGAATGAAACCAAATTACATCATGTTACCAGCTGTGCTGTGCAGGCATCAGCACTGGAGTGATTCCTGCAGCTTGTGCAGGGCTGGTGGTTTCCAGTGCTTTCGCTGGTTACCAACCCCAGACTAGAGAGCTGTTCACACCCGACCGTGGCCCATGCCAGCATCACTCCAGCCAGACCAGTGGCAGAACTGGTTGGGATACTTCAGTGAGTTTGCCTGCTGTAAGCAAGGCTTGAGCACACAAAGTCCCTTAATTTTGTGGTGCTGCTGTTTGTTTTATTGTCATATATGTTTTCTCATAAACTCTCCTGGGTTTCTCTTCAATGCAGTGAGGAGGAAATCCACCTGGTCAGCCTCCCTTGAGCAGGGCCATTGCTTTCAGCAGCATGGTGACACACATTATTTAGGGCTATACAAATGCCTCTCTCCCAGCACTGTGCTAAACAGGAGTAAGAATTTTTACCTTTTGTTGAGCACTGCATGTTTCAAATACAAACATTATCCAGGTCTTTCTTGTTCATTACATTCAGATCTAAACAAAGAAAGCAATTAAATCCAAATATGCTCCAGGGTTCCTACCTGAGAATCTGAGTTTTGTTTGTTTGTTTGTCCTGTTATATGGGATGAAATAGGCTGAAAGTATCAGCCTTCTGCAGAAGTGGCTTTTTCAAGTACGATGGAGGCAGCCAGAATGGAGGCAAGGGAATGCTTTGTGGCCGTCCAGCTTCCTTCGCCTATGTGTATCTCTGAGTTGCAACTTTACTTCCCCAGTCCTGATACAATATGGTTATTTAACTCATTACCTGATCCTTACGGGGTCTGTACTGCTGGTGTTTACACCACTTTCCAATTTTTTCCTTTCATGAAGTTACATAAAGGGACCTAAAGAGAAATAGTTGAACTTTCACATCATTGTGACTGAATTTTCTTGGCTCCTCTATGACAAGCCCAGGGTTTCAGCTGTTGGGTGCTTTGAAAGGAAGTGCAGTCACTTGGGGTTGGATGTCATCCAGCAGAAGTGGAAATGGCTGAATTCAGTGCGCACTCAGCCGGGGCAATATCCTGTGTGTTGGCTCCTGGGGAAAGTCTTTGGGGTCTACAGGGCCCCCTGGGCGGGCAGGGCCATCCCATCACCTGGGGCGGGGTGCAGACAGAGGTGAGTGCTGTGGGAGTCTTGACCTGGGGCTCCAACAGCCAAGCCCCAGCATGGGGATGCACATGGGGCCATGGCAGCCTCCTTTGGAAAGCCCATTTGTTCCCCTTGGGCTGATCTCGAGAGGAGAGGTTTCTTATTTATTCAAAGTATCAGAGACCAGGCTCCAGGAAGGAAATCTCAAGCATATAAATTTGCACAATGATTTTGATGAAACAGTGATATTGCAATGAAAAAGAAGCAAGTCAGGAGATTTGACCTAGCTGGTATTTATTTGTGGATCCTTTTAGGTTTATAGGTAAGAGATTGCGATGTGGGAAAGTTCCAGACTCCAAGAAGAGCAGGATGCTATTTGTATTTTGGATGCAGTGATTAATTAGCATGGTCAGAAAGAAAATAAGTGTATTTCTACTTAACAATGCTTACGTAGTGGTCAAATCCTACTGGTGACAATGGATCACCTTATGGTATTGGCAGCTGAGTGAAACCTCTGAAGGACTGCATAGAATTAACCTTGCCTGGGTAAAAATTCTTTTTCCTAGTCCTCTCACAGAAAAAGATGTATCCACTTTTCCAGAGATTTAGCCCAAAGCCAGGTCTATACCAGAAAACATTCCCAGCATCTCAGCTTCAGGAAAGTGACAAGGCACTAAAAACGCTTATGGAAAAGAAAAAGCTCTTGTGTAGAGACACTGTTACCTTAACTTAAAACTCCTAAAATGATGTGTGTGTCTCCAGCACACCTTAGCAAAAGCAAGAGGACTGTGTCTGTGAATGAACAGGCCAGCTTCTCTTCTGCCTGAGGAAGGGGGGAGTGGGGATTTGGCTACTGGAGCAAAAAAAAAAAAAAAAAAGTCGAAAGCAGGAGGCATTCATAGAAAAACAACCAAAATAATCATCTGCCTGGAGGGACTGGGTTATAAAGAGAGATTACAGAAATGCTTACTCAGCTGGTGAAGCAACAGCAAGAGATGGCCCAAACAGCTGCCCGTGATGATTTGAAAGGAAGAAGCACCAAGGAAGTTGAAGTGGGGAAAAAAGCAGGGCAGAAAGGATACAACTGAATAATGTAATGGAAATAAGAAAGGCAGCAAAACACGTATCAGGGAGAGCTTCCAGGGGCTGAGCAGCATTAGACTGCAGAGGAGGCTCTCAAAGGAAATGGTGGAATCCCCGTAATTTGAAACATTAAAACCAGAGTAGACAAAGCAATCATGAATATGCTGTAGGAAATAATCCTGCTGTGGGATGGGATGAACATGCTTGTCTGGCATTGCTTATGCAAAGATGTACTGCTTTTCTGTTTTCCTGTTGAAGTCAATTTATTTTTTCCCCTTCACCTCTCCACTTCCATTCCCTCTATTTGCATTTGTCTGCTTGTGTCTCATAAACAGATCATGAAATGTGTTATTCTTTTGCTGTACCCACCACAAATGTGTCTGGATGGCTACCTGATGCCGACTGTAAATAGCAAAAGAATTAATTAGTTAGATAAATTAGTCAAGTTTCCTGTGAATAGCATGCTAATGGTTCTAGAAATATTTCCAAGTTGGGTTCTAATTTATTTTCACACTTAAAAATTAAGTCCAATCACGTCTTCTAATTTTTGTCCTGGGGATGGGGAAGGGAAGGGAAGGGAAGGGAAGGGAAGGGAAGGGAAGGGACTCAGCGTTTCTTACATATGATTTTCACCCTCTGTTGTGCCACCTGAGCAAGAACCATATTCCATTTCTCCAAGCTGTTTATACACCTGAGATCCCTTTAATTACCATGGGCACATGGCAGATATAAATTGTTGCATATCTGGGCATTTGATTCTCTGCTTTAATACTTTGAAATAATGTAGATGTCCCTCTCTTAGTTCCCTGTGGTTTATGAATGTGAATCCGAGGGAAGCCAAATGAATACTGTGGATAGACTGATCTACCTCAGTGTACAGGAAAGTGTGCAGCAAGCCCTGGACAGCTGAGAGGAAACTCCATAACCTTCAGTCGTTTTCTTGCTCTACACCACTGCAGATGAGCTCTGGTAGTGGGGGAACTGCGAAGTTCCTTTCTCCTCCTGTCCCTGTGCCAGAGCTTGCTGGCCTCGTAGCATAGCTGGCAGCAGGGAACATGAATTCATGCCTGAGCTCTTTCTGCACATAGTTTGGAATATTAGCTCACATGCTGATGAAACTGGATTTGAGCTAAGATGCATAAAAGGGAACTTTCTTGGCTAAATGTGAGGTACTGCACAGAAAAACGAAGAAAAAGGAAACCTTAGGAAATATATTTTCCCTTAATATATTAGATAGTTCTCTCTCCATGTTGCATTTCCATTGTTCTTAAAGGAGCTATTTGATTATTATAATTTTTAAAGTATTTTTATAAAGGTATTTTGTGCATTTTAATAATTTTCATACATCATTCTTTTTATTAAAAGCAAAAATCTAATAAAAAGCTTTTCTTGGCACAGTTTCAATTAACTTTGGTTTGAAAGTTAGTCCCACATAAGATGTGTTTATTAGGCTCCTGCAGTCTGGCAAAGCCTGTTTACACAAAATAAAGATTCTCCCCACTGCTCTCTTTGAGGTAGGAATTGATAACACGTTTCACAAGTTCAGAGAAATTGAAGGAACTGGCATCTGGAGATAGGAAATGCCCCAATATTCCATAAGAATATTCTGTAATATAGTAAAAGATCCTGACACACATGTGCATAGCTGGTCTCTCACTGCACCATGGGTCTTATAGGAATAACAGCTGTTGTCCCTTTCATCAAGGTTTGAAGCTTCAGTGATGCCTACAGTTTTTGGAAAAGCTATCAGCTTTTCTTCAACAAAATTTTTAAACTTTTTAGTGAATTTTTCAATCTACTGAAATAGAAATGTGTGGTTGAGTACAGGAGAGCAAATTTCCTGGAGTGAATTCCTTTCCATTTTTCTGGGGTTTTTTCTGTAAAGTTTTTTAAGGAAAACATTCATGGATGAAAAAGGAACTAGTAATTTTTAATAGCTTACCCTCCAGTTAATTCATTATATCGTACTTTTTAGCAACAAAAAGGCAGATTGATATTTTAAGATATCATAAAAACTGTTGACACATTTTAAAACCAATATAAGTAGTATTCTGTCACTTAATATGCCTCTCTGGCATGCTCATCTTCACCTTACCTAAAGAACATGAAAATTACAACAGGTTAATGTTCAATTAATGTACAAAAATAACTTTTAATACCCAGAAAACATCCTAAGATTCTTTCTACTGACATGGATAAACTCCTATCTGAACATGCCTTAATATTTTCATGGATTCACAGCAGACAAAAAGAGATTTCCTTAGAAATGTGAAATTACTCAGGAAATGAGGAAAACCACTTATTTTTCTGTTACAAATAACAAGGTATTTTAACCATCGGCCGTTTTGCCCAATTTCTACTACCTGAGATAGATTAAATCCATTTCAACTTGATTATTATCACACAAAGTTAGGATTAAGATTACCATCTGCAGTGATAATGCATTCTAAAAATTCAAAACATTCCACTTCTGAATGGTTTTGATATTTTTGGGTAGTCCTAGCAGAGACTCATGCTTTCTTGAAAATAATCAAGACGATAGGTTACTCTTTGTCAGCGCAGAGTAACAGATGTACATCCAAAGCATTTCAGTACCTCTGTAACATAAATATTAAGTGGTCATAGAAAAAACACACTTTTCTCAATCTTTTCTTACTTGTTTTCCCAGCTGACATGGGAGCTAGTTTATTACGTTAAGACTTTGAGCACTTATGCCAACAACCTGAATTATCAGTGACTCTTGGAAGCAAAAACAAGTGCCCATCTGAGCAACAGCGGAAATATTCTCATACGCTTTCGCAATGTCTGTGGCACCACCTTTTCATTTTCAATCTTTTCTTACTTAGCAACCAAAAAAAAAAAAAAGAAAGCTTGAATTGTAATCTGAGAAGTGTGCTATAATTATCTTCACAATCTGCTCCAATTTCATACTGTCTTACGTCTGACATCTACCATTAGCAATTTTGCACAAGTGGCAGTAAATGTATGACAATTACTGAGCTCACTACTTACCTGCATCAACTGATTTCTTCTGTCTTTCTGGAAGTAGAAAGCTTTTGCATTTCTGAGGCAGAAACTTTAGATTTGAGAAAATACTGCTGTCATCATCACTTTCACCATCACAATCCATGTAAGAATGTAACTCAGCTAAATCCAAATACTCAGTCTTAGCTCTTTATCACATTTTAGTCTGTGCACTTCTGTGCTGGCTCTACTGGTTCTAGACATTTGTTCCCAAAAAGCAAGTACACATTTTGGTCAGCCTCCAGCAAACACAGTGTAACCTCAGGGATGCCCTCTGAGAAGTCAACACTCGTTCCTCCCACCTGTCCAGAGATCTTTGTTTCCTTCTGGCCAGGCTCCTCATCTCTGAGCAATTTCCATAGGCAAGCTAATTTTTTTTTTTTTTTTTGAGAAAATTATCTAATTTGATCCTGTCCTGAAACTCTCATACTTACTTTTCTCTCAAAAGGAGCCATTTCTTCCTTCTAACTTTACCATGAGGTTCAGACAGATGTCTTCAACATTTCTCTGTACTCAAGTTTGCAGTACCAACTTCTGTATGAGCAGAAGTCTTTTAAGACTTGCTGAGACCTGGAGAACATTTGAGGAGAACTTTACTCAAGCTTCTTCATAGAAATACTTTTTCTGGAAGATCTGGCTTGCTATTGTCCTTCAAAACTTTACCCTGAAAAAAATTCTCACTGGCCATTTGCAAAAAAAAACCTGCCAGAGTTTAAATGGCAAGTGTTTGCTGCTTACATGACCATTAATGAAACAGGCCAGAAGTTTTCTTCTTTGCATGACATTTCCTTACTTGATTCATGAGTGCCAAACCCGGGATATTGCATTAACCTGGTTCTGCAGGCAAAGACTCCAACATGAAGCCACACCCCCCACTTGTTATTTAAGGTGCATGATTCATCACGGCCTCAGGGGGGCACAGAAAAGGAATTCCTTACTTTTGAATTTATGTCAATTTTTGTTAAATAATTACATGGAAGCTGAGTTCAGTTCTGGAAACAGGATTAGCCAGCAGTTGTTTTCATTTCTGTGTGCTCTCTGCAAATGTTTAGGTCATTGATTTAGGCTTCACCTTGCTTACAGAGCAAATTAATGAATCATGGTTGGACCTGATGATCTTAAAGGTCTTTTCTGGACTAAATGACTCTGATTCTTTTAATCAATATGTACTTCTCAAATGAGAAACCAGGGGCCAGTGTCCCCAGTGTGTGAACAAATGTGCCCCATGGTGAGCACCACTGTGGGCAGCCACATCTGGCAGCAGAGGGGGACCAAACAGCTGGGCAGCACCAGGGCTGCAGACAGGGCCTGGCTCACCACAGTACTGGTTTTCATTGTGCATGGAATTTTTTCTTTCCTTTCTAAGCTAAAAAGGTTAATGTTTGACTATCTATTTGGCTGCGCCTCCTCAAAGGCATGAGCTCAGTGGACCATTTTAATAGCAGTGGACAGGGCTTCCTGCCCCCTCTTCTCTGGCCCTGGGAGCTATTCTTACCAGGAAATACTGAAAGTCCACAAACACAGCATCACTGGCCTGCAACCCAATGTCAGCAGCTCAGATTAATCATCTTTATACTGTCTAACTTTCAGTGACAAGCTTTTACGTTTGTGTTTTAAATAGTCCAGGAAATTCAGGTCAGGATTGACAGCTGGGAACTTCAGTTCCAAAGTTTAGAACTACTTCTTTCTTCATCTTCTTAATGCTTTTAAGTACAGACACCTGTCTAAGGTCTGTTGGCTTCCAGAGGCATTGTAGCTAGCAGTGAAATAATTTAATTTTTTGGGGTTATCATCCAGAGAAGGGAGTAACATCTAACTGTGTAGAAACAATAACATTTACTTACATCATCAGGTGTTGTGAGGACCACTTATTTAATAGTACTTGTGTGTTTCTCCAGAGAATGCCATGAATTCCACAGATACCATGTTTATTTAACATTAAATGTGTTTTTAGCAGTGTAAGAAAGCAATTTTACTTTAAAACTGAGACAATTCCTATGCACTAAAATGCCTCCAGTATTTCCTTCTGGTTTTAAGACTGTCCTTGATATTTTACAAAAATGCCCTTTCACCACAGTTAAGAGGGATAGGTTTTTCACTTTCTGGGATTTAAATCTTGCCTTTTGGAGGAAGCAGGGGAGCTTGGTATTCTCCAAACAGGGCAACCCTGCATCCAAGAGCAGGTAGTCTTTCAATCACATACCTTGATCTTCCTTCATTCTCTTTTCTTGCTTTGTTTCTACTGTTTCTTGGTCTGATTTTTAGCTGATGTGTTTAATGACCTTTAAAACCTCTCCTGCATCACTTCAGGAGGACTCTTGCCTTGCCTTGCAATGTTGTTAGATATATGAAGTGCTGAACCACTGGGAACAGCTGAATACCCAGCCTTGGGTTTGTCTGGGTAATAATGAGCAGGGAAAAAATAGATGGGATGAAACTCAAACCTTTGTTCATTTTTGGTATATGAAAAAATCTTTATTTTGATGTGAGGCTTCCAGGTCACATGGGAGTAGATTACAGATTGCTTCTAAGCAGTTTTATTTAAAAACTATCTAAACCACTTTTGTTTCAAATTGAACTGAAGTTATATCAGTTAGCTTGCATCAGCTGGGAACAAATCGAAACCAAGATGAAGTAAAACTGCCATTAATCTAAAGTCAGAATGGCTACAGCAGTTAAATTGGTGTGACTGTCTGTAATAGAGAAGACTTAGTGTCATGCACTGTTGAAATAATTTATTCAGATGAAATTCTGCCCAGGGGAAGATTTAAAGTAATTACTTCATTTTCCTCAACCTTCTTTGCATAGAAACTTTGTTAAATGTCCTGATGCTTTGTCATTTTTTGTTATTGGCAAGAAAAACTTCTTCCCATTGGAGTTAACTTGTGTCCTTGGTTTCCTTATATGTAGTTCCTCTGGGAAAAAATAATAATTCAGTTTGTATTGCAGGAAAGAATCTGATTCACAGTTTTTTCAAGATTTCACCCCTCTCTGAGCTGTGATGTTGATTCAGCACACGTGAGCTAACTCCAGATCTTTATACAATGTTTCCTGGGATTTCATTTGAAAAAAGTCCTGATGTGACTATTTCACACATACAAGAAAAGAGGACGTTATTATGTCTTTAGCCGGAATAACCAGTTGATTTCTTGCTTGAGTGCATTTGTAGGGTGAAAATGCAGATCACATGAATTTCACATATTCTTTCATGTAATGTTTTCATTTGGCAAAGAACCTTGTTTTCTGAACACACTAGGGACAACTCTCCCAGATCCCCAGCTTCATCTTTCAGTTCTAAGGCCAGATGTCTCTGACTTCGCTGCCACTCATAATCCACACTCCTCACACTCCCTGGTGCCCTGGGACCCCAGCCACCGAACTGGGAACTTTGTGCTCCTTGTGACTTTGTTTCTGAAAAGCCCCTCTCTGACCCAAAGCCTTGGGCAGGGCGCATCAGTCCCAGGCGCTTTTTTGCACCTTCTGCTCAGCCTGGATGAGGGATCAGCCTGGGCTGTGACGAGTGAATATTCTAGGACCTTGAAGGGGCAAGCAGGAGAGAGCCTGTGGGGGTGGTCTCTCAGGACTGGTGTTGAAGGAGGTGCTGCAGCTGGGTGAGGAGAGAGCTGTGGGCTCTTTGGCTCAGAGCAAGCAAGGGATGTGAGATGCTCCTGCTCCTAGGAACTGCTGTTGACTCACCTTTCCAGGTAACACTAATGGCGAGACCTGGTGCCACATGCTCACCCTCTGCTAGTGACACCTGAATGGCTTTGCTAGTGACACCTGAATGGGTCACCACCTGACCCATTATTTCCGCTTTCTCCAGGCGCCTTAAAGGATGAGCCAAAGTTTTGTCCCTTCACGCTTATTTCTGTTACAGGAAGGGGAGTAAAAGCCTTTCTGTGTCGTCTTGTTTTTAAGTGTCACAGGAAAAGGTTCTTTTTATGTAGCTTGAAAGCATAAAACAGATGTTGCAAAACAAATCACTGTTTTTGTATGTAATGGATACTTTTCAACGAAATAGCCTTCCTTTTTTTGTGTGTGTTGCAGTGTTACCACTCGTGGATAATATTTTTTATTGGAAACTACTTGCACTTTAGTGAAATGGGTAGTGCTGGGGCACAATTGTGATGGATAAGTACATGGAAAGGCATACATCAGAAAAAAATGCTCTGTGAAATGCAGATTCGATTGATTATTTTAGGGATATCACATAAAGGTTTTATTACCACTGTGAACAAAGTGGCATTTAGAAACTCTTGAGTTGCTCTTCTATCAGCTCTATGATCAACTCAGAATTCTGTATGTTTTTAGGATCATTGCTTGTTATGTGGTTGTATTGCGGAATCGACAGATAGACAGTTCTGCCTTTCCTTCAAAAATCTAGATTGTTGTTATTATTGTTATTAAGAATGAAATTCTATAATGGCTTTCCTAGTGCAGACTTAAATGATACTAATAAAGCAAGGTACTTAGTTCACTAGCATGTCAATAAACCATTAAAACAATCCATACATAATTCTATCTCTAATTGGTAGTATATTAAGAGCCTGAGTTTTTCTTACGGAGACAGAATAAATGCCTCCTGCTTTCAACTGGAGTTACATAGGTTGTGGAGAGAGGTACTAGATGACTACTGGGAATTTTGCCTGGTTTGGATTTGTGTCCTTTTTGTTCAAATATAAGAGTAAAAATGTACAATATTTTCTTTACTCTGTCTTTTTATGGTAAATATATATCAGAATTGTTACCTTTGGCTTTCCCTGACAGAGGGCAAGAGAGAGAGACTCCTTTTCACTGCTTTCCAACTCTAATGAAGGAATGAGGGTTTCAACCCTGTTAATTCTCAGTGCTCAGTCCCCATAGCCAGGTCCTACACCTCAGTGCACCTAGGCTCGATCCATGGCCCTTCTCTCAGGGGGAGTAATTGGGGTCTCCTTCCTCTGCCCACTGTCCATTTCCACAAAGTCTGCAGGACTCCAGCATCTTTTTCTCCTGTGCCAAATTCAGCAGAAAAGGAAAAAGGCAAGAAGTCATGTTTATTAAAAAATAAAAATTGAACAGAAAAAAAAGGAGCTGAAAGTTTTTTCCTCTTTGTAGGTTACTTACAGTCAAAAAGCTGGAAGATTATACCCAATATCAAAAGGGCTGATACATGAGTAAAAGCTACTGATGTGTGGAAAAATCATGGAATCATGGAATCATTTTGGTTGGAAGGGACCTTAGAGATCATCTAGCACATGGGCAGGGACACCTTCCACCAGACCGAGTTACTCAAAGCCCCATCCAATCTGACCCTCATCTCATTGGTTTAAAATGTTCCAAAACTGTAACCATTAATAGGCTTTCTTGTATTCATATGAATATTCAAAGACATTTTGTAGTCAAATCATGCTGTAAAAGGCTACAGAGAATAATACTTGACACTGCTCTTGCATCAGATATATACATGCATTAATCAAGACTTAGATACCTCAAGTAGAAATTACTTCAGAGAGAAAGATAAAATGTAGTTTTTAATGCAGAAGTATCTTTAAGATATGTAGTGAGATGGTTTCTGTCTTTAATGAGTGTAAATGAAATCATATCCAGTGCAGTTCATGTTGGGAGATAGTGTAGGAGGTGCAGGGTCAGGAAATGGGGATGCAGTAATGGTTAAAATGAAAACACGGAACGGACCTCAGCACAAACCTTAACACAGAGTTTACTCGGTACTCAGCCATGCCTCTTGCAAACAGTGCATGTAGACTCTTATTAAGCATGACTTTTTTCATACAAAAATCAAGCCATGCTTGGCAATACGCAAAAGGTCAGGGAAGAAGCCCTGAAACTTGAGTGTTCGTGTTCTTCAGCAGCTGGGCTTTCTGGTACTCCAGTGTATTTCTAAATCCACAGCTAACAAGTTACACATCTTTCTTTGGAGAATAAAAATCACTGCATTGTCCAGCAAAAAGGTGATGACAGCTCTTGATATATCCAGTGCTGCATGTGTAAGTTAGGAACAATGTACCCTAACTGTGATTATCTTTTGCCTTAATCACTTCATGAAAATGTTGACTGGTTCAGTGCAGACAGAGGTAGAAATGCTTTGCTGTCTACTAGCCCTGACACTAAAATTCTGACTCAGCACTTTAGGAAATTAGTAGAAGAAAAAAACTCTTGAGTATATTTAATGCCAACAGATTTAAGCAGATTGTTTTCCAGGAGTGCTGAGCTTTTCTGGATCCCATTAAATCCACATCAAGATGCTGTATTCAGCTCCACTACAGATCAAAGCAACCTTTAAAGACCTCTGGAGATCCATGTCTCAACAAAGCAACTGAGCTACCAGCAGAGGGGCTGGCAGCCCCTCAGTGAACTGTGGCAGGTGCTCCCTTCTCTCCCAGAACTGGAGCTTGAGGGTGCTGGTAGCAGCTGATTTTCCTGAGTTTGAACCAGTAAAAGCTGAGTGCCCACCTCGCAGAGAAGGGTGTGAGTCCTGGCTGGATACACTACTGGACATCAGCTGGGCCAGTGTCAGGGAGCACTTGGTCTCACTCCTGCCAGCTTGTAAATCAGTTCTGCTCAGTGTTTTACTTCACATTTGCTGGAGGGGAAGGACATGTACATGGTTAGGGGCAGTGGCTCAGGTGGTCTGTGATGACTCACTAAACTGGGGAAATTCAATTGTTTGTCTTAACCTATGTTCTCTCCATTCTGGTGGATACATCTTTTGCCATCTTCATGAAACCTGGATTCTAATTTATGTTCTTGATGCACAGAAATAACATCCACTTCTGAATGCATTTTGATATGTGCCTCACGGGGTACAGCTTAGTGAACGTGTTAAACAATTTTCCAGCTCACTTTCAGCAAGCAAACTATATTTGCATCAGCACCATCTTGCATTAGTCCTACCCACACAGCAAGAAGTGTCTGAGTACTATCAGTGATACTGCACAGAATTAACATGCAAAGCCCAGGAAAAGCAGCACCATGTTTCCCGGGCAGTGAGAAAACTCTACAACTCTTGCACCCCATCAGATTTCTTTCAAGGAATTAGTTCTGAGGATGCCGGAATTTCATTCAGATAACATGCATCTTTCCGTCTTGTTTCTGGTTACATTATTATTTTTGCTATGGGATTCTTGAAGATCACAGGTTATCAGAAAATTTTCCAGAGTGCTGTGTATCTATCTGACATTTTGGGAGGTTTCTGAGGACAGCAAACCCTTGGTTTCCCATGTCATCCTCAATAGGATCGATGGTTACGGAATGCAGGTACTGGAAGACTGGAAGACACTGGAGGAAGAGCTTTGCAATTATAATTTCAAACTAGCACAGGCAGAGAAAATAAACACCCTGTCAGAAAAAAACGGTGGAAAATCCAACTTTGTAAAATCTGGGGAAGCAAGCATGTGAATTTTCTTGATCATAAGGCTGGGAAAGATACTGCAGTGGAAATGTTTCTTTACTTAAGCTTGACTTACAGCACTCATTTCCCCAAGATCAAGGCTTCGTGCTTCTATCTGCCCCTAGACCAATATGAAACACTGGGAAAGAGATCCTGAGTGCTCACTCTCAGGAATCAGACCGCACAGCTTGTGTTTTCAGCCTAATCTGGAATTCACAAGGGTGGAAGATTATTTGAAGTGCTTTCAAATTCAGGCTAAGGTGTCTTTATGAATTTGGCCATAATGGAGCTCGAATTGCATCTCCACCGGCCCAGCCTATAAGATGCCATGCTTTACACGAGGGTCGGAGGTAAACCTCTCGCTAGTGGAGCAGGTCTGCGTGGATCACAAGGAGAAGTTCTCGCCTCAGTACTTGAGTGCAACCTCCGTATTGCCGGAGAAGAGATCTGAAGTGCTCTCTCTAGTGGTGGGAGAGTGCTGGGTGCTCCGAGCAGCACAGCTCGGGATTGCTCCCCTTGGCGATGTTCCTGCCCACCAAGAAAAGCTCGTTCGGTAGTTTCGGGTCTGTGTGAGTCGAGGCACGAAGCCTGCTTGGCCCTTTTCCTGCTGCTGGAGCCTCACCTTAGTGAGAGACCAGTGCACTTCTCTTGGGCCAAGCTTATTGCAAAAGCAAATTATTATCCTATATCTGTGCAACTGAGAGGCCCGCGGCAAGAGACATGACCATTCTACACTAATGTAGCCAGTCCATAGTATGGGCCATTTCAGTACCCTTTTATCCTCTGTCTTTCTTCTCCTCTTTTATTACAGACACTCTTGCATAGCTGTTCTGTCTCCATCTCTGCTGCTTTCCATTCCTTTGTCTCTGGCCACGTTTCAATTACCTGTTCTGGAAAGGGACCCACCCCTCTGTGCTATCAGCAATGGAAAATTTCAAGGTGATATTTCAGAAGGGAGTAACTAAACTGTGCATACAGTCCATTAATATCAATTATGGGTGTCAGACCAATACCAATAGCAGTGATATTGTTTAGAAGCTTGAATTAATGTCATTATGCTGCCCACTCAGCTATGGGCATTTTCAGAGACAATACACTATTTGCATGTTATTATAATGTATCTTTCCTGAAAATTCCCATCATGGTGGGGACGTTGCCGTGTCATAAGGCAACCATTCAGATAGTTGACATTGAGTGCTGGGCTGACAGGAGTACCCTGCAGTGGCACCGTTGTGACAAGGAGTGTCCTCGGGATGGATTTCTCTCTGCCAGCTCCCTCTCCCCCCGCCAGGCTTACCGGATCCTGTCATGCAACAGCCTCCTCCTTGCTCTGTGCAGTTCCTGGCTTTTCTTACTGGTTTCTCTTGTGAAGCAAAGAGTGCCACCACCAGGGCAGGAAAAATGAATATGATAAGAGAATTTGGGCTTAAAAAAAATGTATTATGAAAACAATTACTTAAGAAATAATAACTAATGCTCCTTGTTCCTCTTTTTCTTTCCAGACTCTGTGTGCTCTGGGATGCCTGAGGACCTTAGACTCACCAGTTCTGTCTCAGCAGTCAGAAGACTTGGCACTCTGTTACCTGGGTGCCCACAGGCATATTTTAGATAACCTTATCAGTCTGGATAATTCTTATTAGTTTCTTCTTCTCAGACCTGCCAGAATTTAAAAAAAAAAAGAAAAAAAAGGAAAGATTCTCAGGAGACCTTCCCCAACAAAACCAGAATAATATTTTTGCCACTTACATAACATACTGGTGAGTCTTATCAAAAGCAGCCTACACAATTCCAGCAGGATCAGGGAAGTAGCAGCCAGCTTCAAGGAGACTGACAGACCTTCACTTGTTTAGTCTGGCAAGTGAAGGCTGAGAGGGGGGGTGTGACCACTGCTAAAAAAAAAGTGCATTGTGGGGTTAACATTAAGAAAGGAGAAGAACTATTTACACTTTAGAATGATGCTAGTTATACACACTCTCAAGTGGGTATAAGCTGATCTTGAATAGATTGGTTTTAGAAGAAAGTACCTGCTACCCTGAAGCAGTGAAGCCTTTAATCAGAATAGTGTGGGTCAAAAAACTAAAGTTAGATTTAAAAAAGTAGCACTATCCATTTCTGGATAGAGCTGTATGGTGTAGTGCTGCCATGGCAGGAAGGTCAATTCTGTGACCCAGAAGGACTTCTCAGTCTTATTTCCATGTTCCTCACAGCCTTTGTCAGAAAAAGAAATTGATAACAACATTGATGCTAAAATCACCTTTCAGAGACAATCTTCAGAGTCTTCAGCCTACCGAAATGAAAGGTGAGAGATGGGGAGGGATTTCATCTTTCATATCGCTATTGATTTACTATCTCAGCTCATAGCAGAGAATATCATCAGTCTGCACTCAGTTCATATTTGAAAGGTGAAGTTTTTTCCTCTTCAAACACAGAGATTAGAAATGATTTTGTTTAAAAGCCAAAGCTCAGATTCTGCAGATGTTCAAGAATCTTTGATGGGAGTATGGGAGGGACTCCTGATTCATCAGTGGTTGAACTAAAGTGTATTTGAGTAGGATATCATTCCTTCATTATAAAAGATAATAGACAAAGCAGGAGCACCAACAATAGCATTTCTTCTTCATTTCATAGTACTCAAAAAGCAATGATGTTTCCCATTGAAACCTCGGATTTGACAAATAGCAGTATCGGCTTTGCATGAAGTTTTTCTTCTGAACCTCTCCTGATGAGAATTGGATATATAATTCTAAAGAGTCTCAGAGATTATGGTCTACTGCTCTTCATACAATTTCTAGTTAGGAATTTGATAAGATTGTTTTCCTGAAAGCCCAGTTTTTCTCTTCCTCCTAATATTTTTTTGCAGAAGAGAACTTAAGGGTCAATTTAGGATACTTTTCTTTTTCATTTTTTCCTTTCATGCTACTGTAAGGGAGTCTGTCATTCAATATTAAAAGAAAAATATTCGAAAAAAACGTGTGATTGCAATTTCTTGATAATTTTATTCAACCTGCAGAAATGTTGAGGCCTTTCATGGGATGCTCCCCATCAATTTGTCCTTTTTAATACAGCATCCCGTGAGTCAGGCCTTTACATAATCCTATTTACCAATGGCTGCAAAATCATTTATACAATGAGGAATGTAGTAAGTGCTCTCATTTGAAATCAAAATATTGAATTCCACATGTGGCTAGTGTAGCAGCCTACATGGTTGAACTAAAGATACCCTTTGCAGTTCCGTCATCGCATGCTAATTATTTCTTTTCCTATTTCTACATAGAAGATTGGAAGAAATAATTTTTGTTGTGTCGTAATTCAAGGCAAATGATTATGAATTAAGCAGAAAGGCTGATTCTTCACTGAAGGAAACAAGTATTGTTTGCCTCATCAGCTCATTTTTTTTTGAAACATTAATTATTAAACTTTGTCAGTCTTATTCATCAGGGGACATCTGATACAGTTGCAATCTCATACAGTTGCAAATGATGAGTTAGAAGCACCAGCCTTCCCTTAGTTCAGTCTGATCTGAATGAGCATTGGTAAGTGTGCTGGCTAATCAGATGGCAAGCAATTAAAGTTACAGCAAAACTGGGAATTTTATCAAGATGGATCCTGAGCAGCCTTGTTTCCTGTTGCTTCACACATCAAGCAAAAGCCCTTGTCCCTGCCATGGGATGTAAGACTCTACACAGGTGAAATGTGTATGAAAGTGGTGAATCTGTGGCAGAGAGTCTGTGCCTACCCTTTGGGAATGCTGTGGCCTGTGCTTCACCTGCAGTGATTCTGTGTCCTGTGCTAGAGCTACACTGCAGTCACGCATGAGGAATGTCAATCTGGCCTCTGAAAAAGATATTAATTCATAAGAAACCCACCTCCACCTGTGTGTTGTTACTTTTATTGTGAAGAGTCTTTCTACATCCATACCTCAAAAGTAATCCCCCAACCTTTGCACCTGCAGCTTCCCAGTTACACACTCACTAAAGCAAGATAGCTGATGTTCAGCAGGTGCGAGGCCATCAAACCTTCAGAGCCCGTCAGAAAACCTCTCCCACTTCAGTCTGGAGTGGCACTGCATCATAGTATGTGCCTGCATTGCAATCGATAAAATGCCAGCCACAGGCCCTGCCTTTCCTCTCTCCGGGCAGCTGCCATGGGAATTGGTCTCTCTTTTCTCTAATGCTGCTCAGTGGCCATCTCCTCTTGCCCTTGACATGGAAAGATGCTGAGAAACAAACCTCAGGGAATTACATGGTGCTGAGGCATTACTCACAGGCCCACATACAAAAAGTTTCATGCAGAAAAACTTACATATGTGAAAGATGGCTTATTTAAATAAAACAGAAGATTAAACAAGCCATTGTCTAAGTGAATACTGGACAGATTTATTTTTGGGTCAAATGTTCCTTCCCAGCACCAAGGTAGTGGCAAAGAAGCTTTTAATACTTTCAAAGACAAGATATAATGCAAATTCTACATGGGAAGAAGGAGCTAAAGCCAGCAAAAATGGACAGTCGGCAAGGAGCACACAGAATCTGATCTCTGTGCACATTCACTGGATCAAAGAATAACTGATAATATATGTGAAATCAGTGGGACATTTCCACAGTAGTATAAAGGAATTTAACCTATCACCTACATCCCAGGTGAATGCTCCATTCATTGAATTACTGGCTATAATGAGAGCTGCCTCCTCTCTGAAAAGAAAAAAGCATATGTAACAATCTTATTTTTGCAGGGCTTAGTCCTCCGTTTTTCCTGGAGGGCACTTAGGACTAGAAGGCAAAATAATCTGAGGAAAAAATTCAAATTACACCTTTATCTTACCTTAGTGTTGGTACCTCCTATTCTAGGTACCCAGCAGTTACCCAGCTCCTGCCTGTGGGTAGGAAACATCTTCATTCTGCTCATTGTCTAAAGCCAGGCACCACCACACTCAGTGTGTTCATACCTCCTCTTTTAGCTATAGACCTTTGGTGGTGGTGAACATAGTGGGAAGACTAATGAGGAAATTTGCTATCTAATGATCTTTTTTTGTTAGAGCAGAGTATGAACAGTTTTCAGCGCACAATGCGTGTGACCATTCTTGCAATAGAGATGACGAATCATAAAACACCTGCCCACCATGCGAGCACACCCCTCAACAAGCCATCAGGGCAAATCTATCAGCTGCTTAAGGTGATAGGAATACATCATATGTAATATATCATATATATATACATATATATATATATATATGTATGTATGACATATCCTATCTAGTATCTGATGGGCCATGGAACAAAGGATGTGGAAGTCCTGCATCAGGTCTCTGCACACAAAGCCATTGCCACATGGATCACAGGTGCAGGTCTGGCTGCCCCCTGAAGGGAATAAGCTCTTTAATGGACTTTGCAACATCCATGACAAGCAATTATGTCCAGGTCCATGACATTAAATGCACAGACATGGCAGCGCAGATCTTGGGGGCTGTCACAAATTGACACTAAATAAACTGTCCCAGACCCTGGCTTGGTATAGCAGTTGCTTTCTCTGAAAACAACACAATATTTTTTTTCTCTGCAGCCTGGGTTGGAACAGCAATGCAATTGCTTTCTGTTATGAGGATTAATTGACCCACTCAATTACTTTGAGCCAGTGAAAGTTAAGTGGGAACCTAAAATCTGAGCATTAGTCAGTTATGTGAAGCCTAACCAAGGACTCCTTCTTTTGTCTCACCACATTCACTGTAACACTCTGCTGTCAAAATGTAACTCTACTTAAAATGATGACATGCCAGTATATGTTTTGTATGCAAACTATTAAAACAAAGTTGTTCAAATTGCTCAAACCTAGAAAAGAGAGGCAGTGTCAGAGTTACAAGTTTAAATGCAATAAGGCTGGTCTGTCTCCTTTCCAACTTAATTCCCAGGACAAATTTATTTAACATCCATCACTAATACATCTGAGTAGGAGATACATGCTCGTACAACACGTGACTCTCATGGCTAGCAAAACGTGCCTTGGAAGGAGGTACCATCTTTTCAATGACTAAACAATCCTACAATCCTTTAAAGAAGATTTAGTTTAGATTTTGTTTTAGCGCCTTAAAACCAAAATGAGAAGCTCAGAACTACAAGCTGAATTCTCTTGCAAATTACTTGAGGTCATAAACCAAGACTGATATTAAAAGAGGAGATGGAACTGATACAGCTATAATGAACATATCTGTGTAAAAATATACCTGTATCTATAAATATATATATATATGGTAGATGGAAACGTGTGTCAGTATAAGATATTGGAAGAGTAACTTCTATAGAAAAATCTACTTTAAACCACAGAGGGAGTAACATTTGCAGAAACGGTAAGAAACACTGCACTGGGAATTAGTCTTTCCTGTAGTCCACGGATTACTTTGATCTTCCACAGAAATATGAGACTGCAAGTTAGCCATAATTGCTTTGCCCCCTGATTTTAACCTCACAGTTATTCTCATCTTCCTCAGACTTTGAGAAAGTCCTAAGAAAATACTATGTCCTCTCTTCAAATTACAGTAAAGCAGCATATTTTGTGTTCTGCATGACACTCTGAAGGGTTAAATCTGTCTTGTAGCTGATGTGAAGGACAAATTGGCCCAACAACCTACAACACTCCCTCTTTCCTTATGTATACTGGCAAGATCGTACCCTGGCACTGAGCTTCTTGCCTGTGTTTCTACATGCCACCAGTCAGTCTCAGAAAGAATCAGGTGTAGCTGTGACTTTCTGGAAGTCTTGAAAGAATCAGGAATGGGTAAATCCAAAACTAGAGCTAGGTCTGCCACCTAAGAGCAGGGCTGAGAGGTCATACCCTTTTATTCATTGAACAGGCATGTAAGCACATCCATAACATAAGGAAGTTTATTTATATTAATAAATGCTCATGTTTGTGACTAAGGCTCTCAAAATCCTGTCTGACATTTTTATGTAAAATGAATTAGTGATTTAGCAATGAAACACAGGTAAGAATGGAGCTGCCTGCATCTCATTGAGGCGGATGTATCATGGCACAACCAGCAATCAGTCCTACAAGCCAGTCCTAAATATAGACTGCAAGGTGGGGGCAAAATAGAATAGTAAACATGCCTGGGGTAAACTGCAGTGAGAACCAGCTCTTGTAGGCTGTGGTAAGAAAAAACCTCTCTGGTGGCGTGTGCCTGGAAGATTGTGGGGAGCAGGCGTAATGTTGCACTTTCTTGGAAGCAGTTGGGATCTGATGAGGTTGGGTCTAATTTAGGTAACATGAAAATGTCACCACATCCAGCCTTAAGGCAGGCCCAGGAGATAGGCAAAGTGATCAAGTTGTGTTTCAGCTGCTATTCCCCACACACAAACCATAGCAGACCCTGCTGTGGAAAGCATGCAAATAAAAACAGCAGGTTGAGCAAAAATGGCCAGAACAAGATACTCCTGAGCCTCAGGGTATCCCTTCCAACCTCAAGCCTCCAACCTAGACACTGCACTATAAGCCACAAGATGACTTAGCCCAGGGTTGGATTCAGCCCCTGGGTTGGTGTTGGAGATGAAGCATCACCAGTCTCCTGGGTGAGCACAAGTGCAGGTGATGGGTTTCAAGGCTGGTACTGAGCTGATGCCCTGCTACAGTCAGTGTGGGACACGGCTGCAAAAGTGAAAATACCTGTCTGGGCTCAGTGTTGGGCAGGAATTATTTTGTCTG
Organism: Oreocharis arfaki; assembly: GCA_013398015.1. Taxonomy (NCBI): domain Eukaryota; kingdom Metazoa; phylum Chordata; class Aves; order Passeriformes; family Paramythiidae; genus Oreocharis; species Oreocharis arfaki. The sequence goes on from VZRR01008594.1 coordinate 493,298, forward strand.
TGTCACAGGTTGCACTACACCCTTGAAGAGACTGTAGCCCAATTCAGACATCCCACTGATGGGGCAAGACAGTTGGTGAAGAAGCAGTTCAGAAAGATGTGTCAAAGCCTGCTTTTAACACACAGGATTCCTTTTCAGCTTGTAGCTTTGCTTAGTCTGTCAGGGTATTGGTAATATTTTAGCATCTGTTTCACTGAAAACAAGCTCTTTTCTAATATCACAGTTTTATCTTTTTTTTCTGTTTTTACAGAGCACAGTGTCTCTCCATACTGCAGTCCTGTAGGGACACTCTCTCATCCAAGATAATTAACTGCTCATTAATTATGTTACAAACTGTCTGGAATTTGTCATTGACTTCCACAGATTCCCACGAGTTTATGACCAAACTGGCCAACTTTCATTTGGTCATGGAAAGGGAGCAACATAAGAGGCACAAGGAAGTTCAGCAGTGCCTTTGGTACTGCTTTAGCAGGGAGACATTCAGACCTATGTCCACAGTGTCAAACGGAGCTAACTGGAACCTCTATCATCCTCATGTCCCTGTTGTCTGATGAATTGCTGGGATCCATCCATCCATCCATCCATCCATCCATCCATCCATCCATCCATCCATCCATCCATCCATCTATCCATCCATCCATCCATCTATCTCAGTGGGATGATAAGTGGTGGGGTGAGTGAGTCCAGCTTCTTGTTCTGGTTATGAGCCCATGGCTGATTCTCACCATACAAATAAGCCCTTGACTCCATTTGGGATGAGCTGCAGAATAAAAGCCTGAATCCAGTCATTACGGGTATTGGTCCCGGCAGGAGTCTCTGTCCATTCCCACAGAGGGTTGCATCACTCCTCTAACCCATTGTCTGCCATGAAGAAAAAGCCATGGTCAGCACCTCTGCAAGAGTGAGACACCCAGATAGGAGAAAACAAAAGGATTGATCCTCTTCTTCTGCTGAGCATCCCACTCACTCCCATGAACTTGTCCGGAACTTCAGGAAAACATCTGAGCCACTGCAGAGACCTCCACAGATCTCTCTCTCAGCTTTCCTCATTTCCTCATCTCTCCTTTACTCAGCAGTACTGACCAGGGTCTCCAGTCTTCTGCAATTACTCCTCCGTGCCTGTGAGGGGAATATAGCTGCATCCTCGAGGAGGCTGAAAAAGAGTGTGTGACCTGGAAAGTCAGGGAAGGATGGATTTTTTTCTGCAAAAGGGGCCACAAAGCAGTTCACGGTTTCCAAGGTGGTTGTGTGGGATGAGAGCTGCAAAGTGATCTCAGGGCACAAAGTAGCATTCCCTTCCATTTCTGGCTGTGCCATAAATCCCCCCTAGTAAATAAAGGCTTTTGTGTGTACCAGGTGTCCCGATGGCAGAACTGAGGGATGCAGAAAAAAAAGAAGCACTGATTAAGTGATGCTTTCTGGGCATCAAGATGGTTTTATTCAGAGTTCCAGCTAAAGGGGAGGATGATCTTGTACCTAAAGTATTCTGAGAGATTCAGTCAAGCCCTGGCTCTTTCACAGGGAGCTGTGGGGATACGTTTGTAATCTGGTGGGAGGCTGAGCTGAAGGCCATATATGTAGATGAAGAGAAGCTGAAGAGAGAAGATTTTTTTGATTTATCCCTGCTGGCTCAGACACACATCTTAACCCTTCCAGCATTAGCCCTCATAAACACAGAGCAGTACCTCTGTGGGAGCCCAGGAACCTCGGCGCCTGCCATCAGCTGTGCTGCCTGGCTGTCAGCACAAAGCACAAAGCTGAAGGCAGACAAATCTGTGCAAACAAACAGAGGCTGCATAACTGTATCCTGGGATGGAACAAAACCCCCAAGCTCACAGTCATTTCCTAGGGAAAGCTGGATGCAGTTACAGGGCTGCGGTCCTGGAGGAGATTGGATTAATGTCAGGGAGGTCCCCTTGGCAGCCCTGCCCGGGCTCCCAGCTCTGTCTCATCACCAGAGGGTGCACAGGTGTGTGGGGCCTGGGCAGGGTTACGTGGGTGCTGCTGCACACAAAGAGATCAGGACTGGGCACTCCGCAAAAGGAGGGAAGGAGAGGAAGCTCCTGAACTCAGAGAGCAGCAGGGAAAAGCAGCTATGCTCCCCCTGTGAGCTGGAAACAGGCTGTGGGAAGAGTGATGGGGGCAATGTGCCTTTTAGGATTCCTTCCATACTGGCAGAAGGAAAATGCACATTTTGTTTGCTCTCCTATGCTGTCCTTCCCTGGAGGCTGCAGGTGCTGTGGTGGCCACAGGGCACCTGGATGGGGCATTTTGGAAACGAGCAGAGGAAGGACCAAAGAGGGATGTAGCCACAAGGACACTTCTGCTGAAGCAGCTGAGGCCCCACCACTGAGCTTCCTCACGAGCCTTCCAAGGCTTCATGCTCAGCTGTCAGAGCAGCTTCATAGCAGCCCCTTAGCCACGGAAATGTCTCAGAGAGGACCCAGAGAGGACCCAGCCCACCACAGCTATGTTTCTCTACTGAGAAAGATTTTTGAGACAAGAAGACCCCACAACTGCTTTCCAGATGCTGTTGTTTCCTTGATCATTTCTCTCCAGGTCAGTCAGGGGGACCAGTGAGGTCCTGGTGTGGGCTGCATTGCAGCACCTTGTTCCTTCCTCACCAGGGTCAGCTGATGCCTGTCAGGCTCTCCTTCACTGTGTGCACACAGGCAGAGATGGAAAACTAATGGACAATTACCTTTCCTGGAAAGTGGTGCTGACCATCGCTTACCAGAAGCACAGAAAGGCTTCCACGTTCCATAGGGCCCCACGACCAGGAGGGCGGCGTGGAGAGAAAGGTGGCCTGTGGGAAAGGCTTGTCCCAGTGCCATCATTTTCTTAACTCACCTTGCAGTAAAGAAAATGAATGCAGTAAGTGTGATAATAGAAAATACAGAAAGGGCATTCCTATATTATTTAAGTAGTTGTTACACATACTTTAGGACAAGGACATCTTTTCTTTTACAGTACAGGAGACAGCCCAACACTTAAAAACACAGCATTATAGATCAAAGTTGTTTATAAAAGTCGTCTTATTTTAAACAACAGTTGCACAGAAGTATTCTACCACGGGTCAGCTTCCTGCAATCAAAACTGTACTGGGAAACTAGGTTTAATTTCCTCTCCACTGCCATTTTTTTATGTGACTCTGAACAGCTTTCTTAATTGCTGCACATCTCAGTTTCCCATTCATAAATAATTGTACTTCCTTTCCTGCAGACTTTTTTTTCTTAATCTTTAAATTACATTCAAAAAAGCTACTCAGGATGCAAAACCTGTGTACTGCAATGTTGAGAAATTAATGCTGCACTAAAATCTTCTTGATTCTGCCTCTTGAACTCCCATTTTGGACTGTCCCTGAGGCACAAGTGATTCGACAATTAAATTCTGTAGCATAATGCAGATGGGGACAGAATAAAGACTGCACACTAATCACCCCTTTCTTTCATCTCCAGTGCATGACTTTGAAGCTTAAATAGAATTCTTTTAATGTATTGCTAAGTGTCACTTTCTGTGTAATTTTTAAAAAATAGGTAAAAACTGAATTATTTTATGTCTTCTCTTGTCTTTTTGTGTGTGCATTCATTATGCAGTGTTGCTGGAGAGGGCACACTGACTCCTGGGCATTGCCACCACCTCTGCCACCTCTGCCCAGGTCTGGTCACACCACGTGGTGCTTGTGCAACGCTGCTGACAGGGCAAGGGGTCACACATCCAGAGACAGCAGGAGAGGGGAGGATTGAAGAACCTGAGTCTCTCTTTCCGTGTTTCCACAACATCCTGTCCAGCCAGAGCTCCTTTTCAGACCTGGAAGGGGCTCACATGGCAGCTGAGGCCACCCCAGCTCACCCTCACTCCCCTAACTCCGAGGCTCCGTCAGTGCTTTTGCTGGATGAGCTTGTCCAGTCTGTGGGTCTGGAGCTGCCCCTCTCAGCACTCCCAGCCCTGCTCTGTAGACGTGCTTTGGGGCACAAGAACAGTCAGGATCAATTAGTCTGAAAATCCACTACTAGCTTTTTCTAGGAGAAACATGAAAGGACAGAAGAGAAATTGCCATTTTCAAAATTCATAACTCAGCAAAATCTAGGTGAATTCTTATGGAAAAGAAAATGCATTTCCATAGCCCTAGGGATTCCTTCTGCAACATTTCAAAGGCTGTCTGCAAGCACCAGCAGTGCAGAACCTTTCAGTGACAGAAAGTATTAAATGATACAAACAGGTGGGTTAGTATTGACAGCAGCAGCAAGAACACAGTCCTGCACCAGTCAGTTTGGTGATGTTGGGAGCAGTTCCCAGGTCAGCATGGGATTGCTGTGGTTCCTTGGGCTGTGTGTGTGGGTGTCACTGGGTGTCTGCGTGCTGGTCTCCTCTGCTTCAGCCTGGTCTGCTGTGGAAACCAGAGTGAAGTGAGGTTTATTGGCCTAATGTGCTTCCCTAGGAAAGGGTTGGCAGTTCTTCCAGGAGGAAAAAAAGTATTCATTGACTCTACAAAGTATGGGTCAGTGTAGTGTTATGGGTGGGGTTTGTGATCTGTTTTGTTTCCATTTAGTACAAGAAAGCCCTTGTACAGCAAATACCTACCCTGCCTGTGCTGTTTGGATTGCTTGGCAGAGATGTCACATCGGTATCAAAAAGGAAGATGACCAGGAGGATTGGAAGCCTGCTGGTAACATCATCCAATGGCAAGAGCATCACAGCCTGCCTGTCCTGCCTAGGAGATAGCAGGAGTCATATGGTGACCAAACTCCTGTCAAATGGGCCAAACCTGCTCTTCTTACCAAGAAAGTCAATGGTCTGAGCAGGAGCTGGTGAGGAGGGTGCAGCTGGGATGGCTCCTGTTTACTCACAATTAAAATGGAAGAAATTAGCATTTCTAAAGAGCTGAATAGAGAGAGGGAAACAAGAGAAGAAATTCACAGAATGAGCAGGATGGGTCTTTTAGACTTACGGAGTTGTCATGTTCAGGAAACAAGTGCTTTCCATGCCACACTGGTCAATTTGAACAGATCCAAGTGCCACGGTCATTTTTCTAGGTGCCAAGCCTCTTTTTCATTATCTTCAGATGTCTTCTGAATATATTTGGAATTAAAATGAGCTGGGTTTAGTTGGGATAGAGTAAGTTTTATTCAAAGTAGCAAGGTGGGGCTATGTTTTGGATTTATGCCGGAAACAGTGCTGACAACACAGAGATGTTTTAGTTACTGCTGAGCTGACCTTACACAGAGCCAAGGCCTTTTCTTGTGCTGCCCCAGCAGTGAGGAGTCTGGGGGTGCACAAGGAGCTGGGAGGGGACACAGCCAGGACAGCTGACCCAAGGGTGTCCCACACCGTATGACACCACGCTCAGCAGTAACAGCTGAGGGAAAGTGGAAGAAGGGAGGATGCCTGAATGATGCTGGCCTTCCCAAGTCACCACTAGAGATGATGGAGCCCTGCTGTCCTGGAGATGGCTGAAAAACTGCCCAGCAAGCGGAAATGATGAGTGAATTCCTTGGTTTGTTTTGCTTGTGTGTGCAACTTTTGCTTTACCTGCTAAACTGTCTTTATCTCAACCCTTGAGCTTTCCCACTTTTACACCTCCGATTCCTTTCCTCATCCCACTGAGGCCAGTGAATGAGATGTGTGGGACGTAGCTGCTAGCTGGGGTTATCCACAATATGATATCATTCCAAGATCATTTTGTTTCCTGATGTATCTTCCGTGGCGAATGGTTTCATGTAAAAATATGGCCTTCCCTGTATGCTAGCAAAATCCAAATCTGAGATTATTAACCATCACAGGGAGGGAGGGCAATGGTAGTTCATGGCTCTGGACATAAAGGTTCCCAGGCCTCATCATGTAAGAAATGAAGAAGGGAAGGACAGAAAAGAGAGAATCATACTTCCTTGTTTTGGAGCCCATAAATCCAGAGTTATTTGCCAGCTATATGATTTCCGTAGCCCTGTCTCTGTTTAGTGTCTGACGAGAGAGAGTTCACAGCATTTACTGCTGACCCCACACTTGCCTCCTTCAGAGCAGGACTTTTTTGGGGTGATGAGAATGGCTGCAATATTTTGGCCAGGCCAGTGGCAGCATGAAGCCCCAAGCCCCATGGGTGGACTGTGGTTGCAGGGAAGGTCCCCATAGTCCCTGGCCTCAGCCGGGCAGAGCTGTGCATTGTGGCAGAGCTGTGCAAACCACTCCAGGATTTACCACATGCCTGCCCAGGAACTGGAGGTGAGACAATGCTTCCCTCAATTCACACGCAACATTTGAGGCTCCAAACTCCTGCCAAGAAAGGCTTAAAAAGCTGCAGAAAAAGCCAGAAGGTGAGTGGGAGCAGGCTTTCCTCCCTGCTCCCTGAGTGAATAAACTGGGAGTTGTAAAAAGAAATGGTTGGTGAAACTTCCTTTGTATTTTGCCGGTGAGTTCACAAGGACCCAGATCCAATCTATCGATTTCTTCTTGCTGAAAGGTAAGCACAAGCCTTTATCAGTGGGTAAACATACTGCACCCAGGAATTTGTTGACCATGGCCATAGCAAAGGATGTAGTAAATTCACATATTGGATTATTTGCAAATTGCAGCAGTGAAACTAATCTAACCTTTCAGCGGCTCTTTTAAGTGGTATTATTATTAGCCCTTGTTCAGAGGATGGCAGGCAGGCAGCCAGTAAAGCACTTAGGGTTTGCCATCATCCATCTGCTCCTCTATAGATTTGAAGATTGTAGGAATTTTCCTTTTTAGGACTTACTTGGAATGCAATTAGTGGACCACTTGCCACATTGCCATACAAGCGTGTCTGTGTGCTTCAGGCAGAAGTATGCGACAGGTATTTTATCAATGAGGGACTCTCAATTGAACAGTATTTCCATTCATCCCTCTGTTTGTTTATTCTTGTAGTAAAACTACCCTTGGTGTTCTCAAAACACAGATCAGGATAACAAACATTTTGTGTTGCAATAAGAGGGTTACACAAGCAGATGCCCATAACCTTCCAGCTCCCCAGCAAATTAAGGAAAAAATTAAAAGGCCTTATTTTTAAGTATTTGAACGATATGGTTTTTTCTTCATTTTCATAACTAAAATTGCAAGAACAGATAGTGGAGCAGTGTCTGTTCTCCTAGGTAAATCACAGTCAGGGATTAGTATTATGGGATGCAGAGACAGAAGAAAAATTTAATCCTTGTCACTAGACCTGTGCAGTCCAAGTAGTCAGACTATGCTGCTTTTCCTGTGATTTTCAAAATGTAGCCTGGTCAGCACTGGCCTGGCAGAGCTCATTGCAGAGCTGACATTAACGGGGCTGGGAGCACTGAGGGCAGTTCAGCCCTTCTGGTGAGGTACTGGAAGCAGAGGAATGTGATTTACAATGGACCTCGGTTCACACGGAGGGTTCAATAAGGTAATTTCTTCCTTGAATTCCTTCAGGGTTGCCCATTCACTGTTTCATAAATATGGACAAGATCAAAGGTGTAATTATGTCCAATTGCGTTAATACACAAGAATTTTCTCTTTCCAGCAATCTTTCAGTACCATAGCTTTGACCTGGGCTCCCAAAAGGTCCTACAAATCTTCTGGGTATCACCTGCCCTGTTCTGCTGCTCCTATCTCCCAAAAGGTGCATTTCTAGAAGCTGTTGTTTTCCATTTGTTCTCTAATGGGCTTGGGAAGGGCTGGCAGCACCACGTCTCCCAGTAAGCCTACAATATTCCTAGCAGTGTCTCTGAAATGGTCTGTGTGCCACAAAACTGGAGCTTCTCCTTCCAAGAGGGAATTCGACCTGTGGGGAGGTGAGCTGTGTAAATATACCCCTAATTCCCTGTGCAACCTGATTCACCCACACTATGTTCTGATGGCCATAGCACCAAAGGTGGATCTTGGTTTCTAAATACAGCTGCTCCTGCTGGGGCAGTGAGCTCAGTCAAGAGGCAGCTCCAGCTCCAAGGATACAATACAACTTTCTAACCCACCAGGACATGGCAGGATTTATCCAGCACATCCCTACCAAAGGGTCTGGACAAGTTGTTTCTTAGAGACTCTAGGCTGTAGGTAAGCCAGCTCTACCATGAAATGCACACATGGACAGAGGGACAAAATGACGCCTCCTTAAAATGTTTGCCTTGTGGATGGGGACAATTCCTGCAGACTAGATAGTATTTGTGAGAAGGGCAGCTGGCAAGGTCAAAATTCGGACGTGGGGCAGGTGACATGCCAGCTGACTGCTCCCACCAGCCCTGGGTCGGTCACCCCTGCAGGGCTCGTGTCCCTCCGTGCAGCCTTTCCCGTGCAGCTCAGCCGGCACCGCTGCTCCCGCCACGCTCCGTCTGCTGGGCTCTCCCAGCCCGGCACCCTCCCCAGACACACTGGCAGTGAGTGTCTGCTGACTGAACGCACCACCAAGCCTTTGAAGACCCGTTTGGTGCGTCTTTCACAGGCAAAGCCTGTCGCCTAGTATTTCCCTGCGGCTTTTGGTGAGATTTGAGTTGGCAGAGGCTGCAGGTTTCAAACAAACAGGGGATGGAGTGCTGTGATCTGAGGGCAGCTCTACTGACTGGTTGGTGTTGCTTTGGTACACACGCAAAACAGTGTTTGAGAAACACAGAAATGGGGGAAAAAATTAAAATCCATGGCTTTGAAAGCACTGAAGCATATGTCCAACTCCTGTGGACTCCAACAGGCCGTAAGGACCTGCTGAATAGGGCTTCTGACTGGAGTAAATGTACTCACATTAAACTTGGACAGAGGAATAACAAACTCTTCCAGGTTAAAAAAGTGCGTCTTGTGGCTCATTAAAAATGGTTTTCCCCAAGGCTCCTCTGAACATCTGCAGTCACTGCTGTCCCTTTCTCCCACACAATAAAATCTGTCCAAATCCTTTCCTTGAATATAAATGTATTTTTATCTGGGAGAAGGTCCCCTTCACCAGAGAGGGCCCCCTCAGCAGGGCTTCACATCCCTCCACTCCGATAACCTCCCTTCCCACCGCACGGACCCTCCTCTGGCTTCCAGGAAGAACAACCTCACACCTCTTGGCAGGCCCTAAAACACAGGCATCCCCTCACTGGTTCCCATACACCACTGTCGCAGGTACACTGGAAAATCTGTGAGTATTTAGAAGTCGTAGTCATATCATTTTTCCTTTGTATCCTTTGTGCCTGGAGAAGACAAAAGGAAAGCAGAATAAAAGCTTTCAGAAACATTGGTGGCAATAGATCGCCTGCTTGAAATACCTGGGCAGTGGCATGTGTTTTGTTCTCTGGTTTTCAGGGTTCTTTTCAGCAAGTATTGAGCACCCCTAGCTTTCAAATCAATTTTCTCTGAAGACTTCTCAAACTGGTTGTCCAGACACACCAACCATTTTTTTTGAGCATTTAGGATGTGAAAATCAGGCAGGCTGTTCTTTCTCTATATAAAACTGAAAGAACACAAGGGTTAGGGGAAAAAAAAAGAAACTATTTTGCATGGGAAAATGGCAGTTAGCAACCATGCTTGAGAAAACTGCAGAATGTAAAGAGAAATTAAGAACTTCTTGACAAAGAAAGGCATTTTTGCAGTACCTGCTATGATATCCAAACTGCAGCATAGGCAATTAACAAAGATAAAGCTATTACAACAGGTGTGAGTCTGGTTTTAAGACTATGTAGATTTGGCATTAACAAAGAACAGTGACCAAAGGCCAGATGAAGTTAACTCTAACAATATTTGGTGTTCAGACTATGTTCAGAAAGCATTATTTTCTGGCATTTTTATTTTCAAGAGGGCTTTGACTGAGCCGTGTCAGATAGAGGAAGGGAGCACTGAACATGTAAAGACTTTCTTTACTGAATTATTTAGGGCTCATGAAAGGTGCCAGATGGAGAGCCTTGGGGACTCAAGCCTTCTTTTCATCTGCAAAACTGCCTTAGAATAAGAAGTGACAAATTTACCAAGCTCCTGTTACAGGCAGCTCCTGTGACTGCCTGAGCCCTGCCCTGGAGCTCCTGACCCCGAGGGGGACAGGTTTGCTTTGCTACCCTTCCCTGCAGCCCTGGGTGCTCCTGCTGAGATGTACCATGAAGGTGACACAGTGTGTGAGACAAGGCAGAGACCCAGCTCTCTCCCAGCTGGCAGGTCTGCTGCTTGCTCATCTTCACAAATTCTGCTGGCAGGTGGATTTGAACTGGTTCAACAGTCCAGTGATAGGCAAAAAAGAAAACTGCTTGTTGACAGGGGTGGGGCTGGATGATTTAATGCACTATTTGTTGTTATCTGTCTCCCACTTCGATGATCCTGTAAGTAACGAGCCATCCAGTCTTCTGAAACACTGCAGAGCTCTTGAGCCCAGTCAGTGTGAATGGAAAGTGCTTTGCAGGTAAAAAAGCTGATGGATCTCTGTCCATGTTGGTAAAGTTAAATATATTACAAAAAATTACATAATAAACAAACAAAGGGCTAAGTAAACCCATAGCTGCCGTATGCCAAGGCACAAACACGTAAAAATTCTCTTTATGCATTTTTGTTCCAAGAGAGAAGCAAACCTGTTCAGTTTGAGGTGAGCTCATTACCATGAGTGCAGCAAAAGCCTGAACTGCAGCCATTCACCATGACTTAGTTCACTGCTGCGAGTGGCAGCATCTTTTGGACATATCAAAACGGATCTGAGTCCACCTAAAACAAAGGTTGCTCTCTTCATGCCAGAGTGGGATCACACCAGCTGGTAAACAATGGACTGTACAGTTAGGGAAGAAGGACAACACTTAAAAGTGATGACAAAGCTGTCATAATAACTTAGGGGTGTGAAAAAGGAATAAGAGATAAAGAGCCCCCAGCCCACAAAAGGTGTGTCCATGGCTGATATATGGGGTTATGCCCAGAGGCTCAAGAGGAATGTTTCCTTCTCCTTCAGAAGAAACCTGAATGCAGAAACAAACTTCAGCTCCGGAGAGGGTCCTTGTAGGAAACCACATCAGCTGCCCAGTGCTGTCTGATCGCAGACCCGTCAGGTGCAGGTAAAGGCTTTGTCAAGTTGCCGTTGTCAGAGGCCACAACAGGGGAGGAGGGCTGTGTGTGCCAGCAGGCTCCATGCCAGACTACAAGCAATAAAAGAAGTTTCTGCAGCCCCTGGAGAGGGAATGAGTAGAGGGTCTGGTTCTGATGCAATCCAGACCTTGTCTGTGCTCTTCCAGGAGAAGTTTTGGGACAGCTGCAATACAAACCTTCCTGCTGGACTGTAACTCCAGACCATTCCCCTGGAGACTGGCCGGTGCACCTCAGGCTGGCTTTTAGCACTGAACCAGTGCCACAGCGTGGATGAATGCGACCAGCTCTGCTCTCAAGGACAAGGGGAGGAAGAGGCAAGAGGTTGGCCATCCTGCCTCTGAGCACGGGAAGAGCCAGCTGTGGAAAATGAAGCACTGGGAGAGGATGGTATGAGGGAGGGGGGAGGCATCTTCCAGATGTACGCATACCTGATCTTGTGGAAACACCAGCCAGCTCCAAGGAAACAAGCCCCAGAGGAGCCTTTTTTCACAGCAGCTCTGAGTGAATGATCCCAAAGAGACCCAGGCAGTTGGATATGTCATTTTGTGGCTCTGATATCTTAATTGAATGAAATTACACACTGAGACCTGAGAACTAAAAATAAAGAAAGGTCTCCCTGACTGTTTTGGTAGCTTTCCACTCCACTCTGCCCCTGTCTTGCCCTGGGGAGCCCCGGGTTGGACACCAGTGCAGTTTCACAAGTCCTGTGTGGAGAAGAAGGATTATATTCATGGCTATAGCTGATACAGAGTTTTCTGAGGAGTGGCTGGAGTCGGAAAACCCTGGCACCCACTGGAGACAAAACGGTGGGTCTTCAAGATTCCTGTCTCTGAAGTGTGACATCTTGTCTTGACCCAAATTTGGTCATTAGAAAGTGTGTACAAAGAGGCAAAAGTAAAAAACCCCGAACAGTATAACCAGGAGGCTGCGGAGGTTAGGTGGTGTTGCAGTGCTGTGAAGGATGCTGCAGAAGCTCAGATGCCAGTGAAGCACTTCCCATGGGAAGCTGGAAGGTGTGAGAGCAAAAGCAGCTCTGATGCTCAGAGTCCAGTGGAGCAGGCAGACAATCAGGGATGTCAGCGAGAGCCAGGCTCCAAGCACAGCTTCAATGCAATATCAAAACCTTCAGCACAAGATTCCCAGCAAATACAAAGGAACGGGGTAAGTAATCTCCTATCACAGAAACATCTAAGATTTGAATTAACCTCCCTAGTCCTTAAATTTCATTGCTTCACACGGGGCTAGTGTGTCTCAGGTTAATTGTGTGGACCTCCGATAATTGGCCCAAATATAGCACAAGGAGATTTTCATGCTAAGCCAACATCAATAACGTGCATCAAAGGCTGCCCTGAATTCTCCTCCTTGGTTGCTAGGTCATCTTTGATCTAAAAAATGAAAAGACTAAGGGATTTTGTTGTTGTTTTTTTTCCTTCTCCCCCATCACAGGATTGAGGTTACTGAAAATATAAACAGAGAAAAGGTGGCAAAACAGTAAAAAAAGTATAAGGACAAGCAGGAATGAGGAAGTGAAGTAAATAGAAAGAAATAGGCTTAGCAAAGAAAAAAGAGCTGCTGATAGGAGAAAGAGAAATGCTGTAGATATGGGATATGACAGTGAATGGGGTGGTGAAGAAAAGCGTGGGCAAGGTATTATGGATGAGCAAAAGGGATCAGCCCATGACTTCTGTAGGATATGAGAATCAGATCCTGTCTTCTTAAGCCACCCATGTGCTGGCCATCTGACCTCACTGTGATCTGCTCCAGAAGCCACCGGGAGGCCGCTAAGATCTGCAGCATGCATGTATCGTGCATTTGAGCCTCACTGGGAATAATAATTATTTGAGAAACAGATGTTCCTATGTGACCTTTGTACCACTCAAACAAAAAGCAAAGGGGACCCACACCACCCCCTCTGCTGGCTGCACAGGAGGGAAGGAGCTGCTCTGTCCACCAAGCTTGAGGGAGTAAACCAAGGTTCTCATCGGCAAAAGAAGGAAACCAAAAGAGCCAGAGAGAGGAATATGTAGAGGGAGGTGAGAAGCAGAAAAGAGAGGACATGTGGAATTTTGGGGATTTGGCTATTTAAAGCCTCTGTTTTAAGATTGCATTGGGAACTCAATTCTCCCAACAGTCCCGAGTGCTTCCTCTTGGCAGCCCCACAAAAAGAACAACTTGCTTTTAGCAACACTGAGACCAAGTAGAGTTGCGTCCCAAGGCTACAAAAGCCTGGCTCCAGGAAGGGTTGCTCACAAGCTTCCTATTCAGACTTGAGCTTAAGGCCCATTAATTACAGAAGGACATATCCCCAGCGTGGAAATCTGGATGAACTCACAAAACGCACGAGGACACTCAGACCTTAATCCCCCATCCTGGCTTCACTCCCGATTTACAGCCCCAGGAAATCTGTTTCCAAGAAAATGTCTCTTCCTTATCCTGTGCTATTATCCTCTCTCCTCCCAGCATTCACCTCCACAGAGTGCAGGTTTGGGGAATGAAGCCCAGCAAAGGGTTTCAAACAACAAAAGAAAATCAGGAGAGATGGATTCACGACCTTGCAAAGTGCAACATTTTCTTGTTTGATGCTGAGCTGACTCCTCACAGGGGGTAAAAATTAGCTCCTGAAGAAATATTGTATTTCAAATCAGCTCCAAATGCATGTAGTTCACTGACCCTTCATTTTCCAGCTTGGCCACTAAACTGGAAAACTTGCCGTTTGTACAGCTCTAATGGTGAATCATTTGTGCTCTTAGTTATAAACATGATTTCAAAAGTATGCAAACAAAATCAAGGAGAAATAAAAAATCAGGAACATTCAAAAAAAACCAAGAAAAGAGAGAAAAAGGAAATGAATTCCTGAAGATGTTTGAGCTAGCTTGATAATAATGTCACAAAAAATACTCGCTGTATTCAAATAAAACCTTACCAAATATTTCTTTTGCTTTGCATCTAAATCCAATACTGATCACAAAAACAGCATTTCAAAAAGTAGTCAATGTGAATCATAAGCTAAAGAGATTCCATGTTTTTTATTACAAGTTAAAATTACAAAGCAAAAAGAGAAAAAATTGTTTGGTGTGAAAATGTGTTTGTCTGGACATCTGATGAGAGAGAGCATCAGGCAGCATCACCAAGGTAAACAGATGAAAGATGAAGCCCCTCATGCATCCCTGCCAGGAAAACAGCAGGTATGTTTGACATGCTAAAAATGTGCTTATGTTGACTTTTAATTGGAATCGTCAGAACAAATCTCCTCAGCAAACACGGCTTTGCCTCCCCACCTTTTGTTCCTGTGTTTTTCCAGTCTCCCTGGTGGGCTCCTGCATTGCAGGCTGTACCTGAGCCTCGCCTGTGCTGCTGGCAGGGCTCTCACCAGCAGCTTGGAGCATCACACTTACACAGAAACCACTATCAATTCCCCTGCAAAGCCGGATAATGGGATGCACTCTCCCTTCTTCCTGTTACAGCCTTCCAAGGGCCAAATCCTCCCTCCATTTACAGTCCAGAAAATCCCATCCACCCAGGGATGCTGTGCTGCATTTACACTAATGCAACTGAAGGCTAATTTTGGCCCTAAGTTATTTGTAAACCTGAATATTAACTTAATGCAGGACATTTTCTGAGCTCGGTTCCTCTCTGCAGCATGTATCAACTTACTGAAAGCGAGAGCATCTCTCTTAGCTTCCCGTATCACAGGGAGATGTTCAGGGCATGGGCAGGAGTTTCCATTTTGCCAATTATGGCTATGGTGGCAGTTGGATGAGATTGACTTGCACTTACATCCATTACTGCCTTGCAAGTTTTGTTCAGTGCGGAATATTCCATATAATGGGTCCCTTCTGTAGCATTTGGCAATCAATCCTTCATAATTTGAAGCTCCCTTTCCTCACTGAACTGCTCTCCTCCCAGTGGAGCTGGTTTGCATGTTGATTTGGAATGGAATGAAAACTCTGTGAACTACAAAAGCCTGTTGCAGAGATTTTTGGCGGTGTATGACCAATGTTCTCTTTATTCCCGGCCCATTATTTTCTTCAGCATCTGCTCAGCTGATTAGTTTTAATGAGCAGTAGCTCCACCAGTGCATGAGGGAATTCATAGCTCAGTAGGTAGGGGAAAAGAAAATGAGCAGTGGAAAATGGCTGCGTGCAGGTAGCTGTCCCCAGAACGGGAACCTTTACGTGCACGTCAAACGTGCGACAGCAGCAAACATCCTGCTTGTACACTGCCACCACTGAGAAACTCCTCTTTACTGGGTAGTGGTTCCCACTGCAAGAGGCTCTTTGAGATCCAAAACCACACGGAGCTATTACAGATACACAGGGAAAAGCAAAGCTATGTCTTGGAGCTGTTGTGTCTCCCAGTGCACATAAGCCACTACAGCTTATTTCCATAAAAAATGCCATACCACGCTATGCATGATCAGAGGAGGAAGCCTCCATGCTTAGCTTTTGTATTTTGCAGTTTTCCACTGGTTTGCATGCTTGCCCAGTGTAGTTCCACAGGACCAGCTTTCCCCTCCTGCCCTGTGCTTGCTGGGCAGGGAGTGCAATGAACAGAAACCAAACCACAACAGTGGGAGAATTTGCAGCCCTGCAAATGCTGCTTACAGGCTGAGCCTCCTGCTTCAGCCCCAGTGTTTGCTCCAAATTCCATGCCTGGAACATGCAAAAACCTCCAGGGTGTTGGGTTCCTAGAGGTGGCTGGAGATCACCCTTACATAGGTCTGCGTGCTGGCTGCACAACTGAGGTACAGAAATGTCAAGGCAAAACAAGCAAAAACAGAAGCAAAGCTTCTGGTCCAGTGTCTGTCATTCCCTGGAACAATTTTCCCATCTCTATCACTGCAGAAGTAATTTCAGCAGAAGTCTGAAGATGCCAAAGGCTGTTCAAAAAACTGTTTGGTAATGGTAATACTCAGGTGGGAATCGTTTATTTTCTGTAACCAGACAGTACCAATGATACAAGCCCTGCTAACAGAACCACATCAGCAAAAACACATGAAAGTGATCTCTTTTTTTATCTCTTTTGGCTTTTCAAACTGAGATGGGAGCTACTTAGCAATCACACCTTTCATCTCCCCATAGAGGAAGCATCACACTTTTATCCCACAGTGACTGTGTGTTTTTGGGTAAGCAACCCCCAGAAATGGGTGAGGCAGAGGCTGTGACTGACAAACATGCCAGACACAGGCCTACCCGCTGGGTATCACAGCAGCAGCATGGTCCCTCTGCCACACAGGGATGCTGTGTGCCACAAGTTCCTCCAGGACACGTCTGAGGGCTGGGGCTTGCATGGAGAGCCATGAGACTGCAGGAGAGGCACTGCAGGAGGGGCAGGGCAGTGGTGCTGAGCACCAGTATGCAATGTGCTTATCTCCCCAGTAGGAGAACTCCTCTTGTAGTAGGGGACACTGCAACCAGACCTTAGAGTCTCCTTCCCCTCCCATGATCTCCAGACCCCCCTCAGCTTTGTCTCTCCTTGTGGAGAAGAAGAGGAAAGGGGCTGGCTGTGCTCCTGCATCGTGCAAGAGGTTGGGGCTGTCTCAGTGAGCCCGGACATGTCCTGCTGGGCAGCAGGACCAGCTTTGACATTCTCCTCTGCATCTATCCCAGGTGCTGTAGGAAACAAACCCTTCCTGCTTTCCCCTCCTGCATGTATCTCTCCTCTCTAGGCTGGTGAGAGCATTATGCAATATAATGTCATATTTCTTATATTAGCAAGGTACAGTTGACAAAATAAAGGTGTATTTTATTGTCCTGACCCGACAGAAAAGCCATTCTCCAATGCACTCTTTGTCAAGGCTGTTGGAGAAGTAGGGTTCACTACTGGGATGCCTCTCACCATCGGTCTACTGCTGCCTGAAAAAACGCCGGAAGATCCACCGTGTGTATGGTCAGACTGCGCTGCACAGAGCCCATATGGAGTCTATCTTTAGGCTTTAAAAAGAAGAAACAGTGATGGTTGCTCAGAGATACAGATTTTTCCTCCCCTTCCCATCTTGCACAGAAGGAGCTCCCAACACAAGAGTGCTGAAGTACACAGAGTAGAGAAGCCCTTTTCGGCCCCCAGCACCCCCTTGCTCTGCCAGCAGCCCCCTTGGTCTCTGAAACCATGAAGGTGATAAACCCCTGGGGAGGTTTCTTGGTATCCCCTCAGGCCTATGTGACTGAGCTGTCAACAGCAGTGGGGTCAGGCTAGGTTGGGCTGCCGAGAGCTACGTCTCCTCTCTGGGGAATGCCACCACTGGGACTGCTGGCATGGCATGGACTGTAGCTCATCCCAAATCCTCATCTATTAATTTAAGTTAAACACTTTTCTACTTGACTATTTTCAGCAGAGGCTTTGGGAGCAGAGTGGGCAGGTGGAGCAGTGGCAGGTACCACTCTGTGGAGGTGGCCATCTGCTGCAATGGTGTGTGAGAGATGGAGGGACAGGTTGGGATCTCCTGTGCCCTGGGGCAGATCCTGCCAAGCCACAGCCCCTCTGTGCCCCCAGCTGCCACTGTGAATAGTGCTGGAAGCGGTCCTCTCACTTCCTAAAAACTGGTCAGAGCAACAGAGCTGTGGTATCACTCCCCACAAAGAGGGAAGCTCACAGAAATCCTCTTTGCCCCCTTTTATCCCCTTTCCTCAGCAAGCATACACTAGTTACTCAGGTTGCATTTCTCTAGCTGTCTCGAGTGCACAGTTTTACTACAAACCACAATGATGTCTTTTGTGCGCTAGAGATGGCACAGCTAGGATGGAGCCCTAGGCTAACACACAGGGCTGGAGGAAGCCTTGGTTATCCAGGACTATGCTCATCCTTTGGCATGGTGCCTGGGAAACACTTGCACAGTATCACAAAACAATTTGGGGAGTTACTGTTGGGGTGGGTGAGCTGGCAATGGTAGAAGCCAAGATGCCAGAAACCGCTGGTGCAGGAGACCCCCTGCGCTGGTGGGTCAGCTCAGAAACGTAAGTAGCTTCCCCAACTCGGGTTACAGGGAAAGACTTCTTCTCCCATCAGGCAGTACCTGTCTGGTACCTGGTCCCCCACTCTGCCCCTTCCCTCTCCCCATTGGTTGTTGTATCCCTCTGCCTTCCCCCTGCCCCTTGCCCCCAGGTAATTGGTTGCTGGTGCTCTGCCAGCCCCCTTTCTGTTACCCCTTATGAGCTTGTACACGAGGCCTGCTCGCCCTCTTCGCCTCTGATCCCTTCGGAATAAACCCTTCGGAACCCATGTGGAGAGCCCTCCGAACTCTTTGCTCCTGGTAACACCTGAGCTGTCCTGGCCTGGGTGCGGGGCTGTGTCTCGGTGCCATCCATCGGCACGGGTGCTGGAAGTCGGCCTGCGAGGTGCCGAGCTGCACCCCCAGGGCATCCCTTGCAGGGGATGCTTTTGGGTTAACGCGGCGATTTCAGCCACCCCACAGCACCCCGTATCAAGTTACCAGTTCCAGAGGCAGAACAAACCAAAGCAGCCTGTGCCACCCTCCTTCATGTTTCCACTTTATTAGGAGTCCCCTGAGATGAGGATGAAGGAGTTAAGTCTCTGCCCTAAAGAGCTTCCAGCTGAGGGAAAAGGATAGGGCAGAAATATGCCAATGTCCTATTAATTAAAATATTTTGTGGAGCAGTCTATGACCAGCCAAGCCTGGGTTCATTCTGACAAGCAGTAAGAGGACCTGGTGATGCTTGGACTCTAGAAATTTTAGGAAGGATGGGCACCTCTGCCACAGAGTGATCTCATGAGACAGACATGCTGTTAGCTGTTCCCTTGCAGGGATTTTGAAGTAGCGGGTACTTTTTATGCTATACAGAAATACCAGAGGTAAAACTGAAGTTTCCTAGCCATGATACCCTTAGACACGTTTGTTAAGGAACAGAGCAGAGAGCTCAGCAGCTGTTTAAGGCCAACAGCACTGAACACAAACACCTTTTGCCTGAAACTGGTTGTTTCCATTGGAGAAGTGATTAAGTCTCATTCCCTCTGAGTAGTGATCATTTCCTGTGCCTGTCCCACATATCTGTGTTTATGGACCTAATATATTCCTGACATCTTCCAAATTTTATCCCTGGTAAAGCACGCAATGATTTGTTCAGCCTCCTGAAAGTTTGCTGACATTACACAGAAACAGCAGCCTGGACCCTCCTTGCACACATTTTGCTCTGGTTTGTTCAATTGCTCTGTATTCATAGCCCATGACAAACATTTTTGGGTTTACATGTTATTCGGGAAATAAACCTAACAGCCATCAAGGTATATGCTTGCTGAGCAACCCTTACAAACCCGTTTCAGCCAATGGATTACTTGTTCACCTGAAAATCTGTGTATGAGTGTGTATCATCTGTTAACCAGTTTCTGAGGTTTGTTTTCAAAAAGACAATAGTGTTGCAGTGCTGGGTGTTGCTTAGCTGCTGCAGCTTTCCCTGGGAGCGCAGCGGGGGCTTCGTGGGACAAGGCAGGGGTTCTCTGCCCTCCTGCAGTCCATCTCGGACTCCCCGCACCGCTGCTCCAGCTAGCTGCTAGCCTGCAACTTCAGTGATGGCAAAGGAGGCGAGAAGGCTCTCCTCATGGCACTGCAAAGGTCTTTATTCCATGCTGCCTCCCCAAAGCCTGAGGCCAGCACGCGGGCTGGCCCCCAAAGGCAGAGGAGAGGAGCTGTTGGCAGGCTGCTCCCAGAGGTAGAGAAAGAGAGCGAGAGAGTCACATCCCCTGCAGCCTCAGTTTACCCGGGTACCAGGGGGGCAGGGAGAGCACATGGGCAAATGGTTTCAGGGCACAGGGGTGGTACATGGGCGGTGTTGGGATACAGGAACCAATAGGGAGAACTCGAGGAGTGGCCAGGACTAGGGGCAGGGGAAGGAGGGAGACCCCATGGAGAGGGCAGGAAACCAGTGGCACACAATAGTCTTTGAGTTAACCAAATTGTAATTCAGCTATCAGGCCTCACTGCACAAGTGTCGACTCTCCAAACATAAAGTATTGTTCGGGTCCAACAGACACCTCTTCTTTGGTACTGTCCTTCCATTCATCTCCCCTAGGGCCAGGACAAGGAGCTGGGCTTTGCAGTGGCTCCTGGGGGTGAGCAGCATGGGCCTTTACAGGCCGGGAATGAAGAATTATGCATTAGACCATGAACAAAATGGAGCTGCTAAATTAACTCCAGGATGCAAATATCAGCATCCTGACATAGTAAGGTAGTGCAGGCAAGGACCAGTGTTGTGATGGGTCTGCGCAGAGCTTCAGCACAGCTGGGACCAGGACACTGCTCTTTCCCAGGTGCTGCTGCAGCAAGAGGTGACACAAGGCCAGTGCTGGGTTTGGTCCCAGCTTCCCTCAGCATTCAGAGCTCCTGTGGTAGGATGTGGTCAGGAGATTTGATAGTTGTTCTCTCCACTCAGGAAATGCTGACCTGTTGAAAACAAAATTTTGCTTGAAAAAACAGAGCTTTTCTTGAAAAACTGTGCACGAGAGATGAAAATGAGAAGACAATAAACCCAGTGTCAGCTCTTCCACAAATTAAGCGCCGTGACCACTGGAGTATCCACTAGCTCTTTTGGTGTACATTTTACTGCCTGCATAAGAGAGATTCCTTTCCTAGGTAGAAAACAGAATAAAATTCTTAACTCAAAAAGTGTGGCAGACTGTGAAAACCCTTTTCAGTGCAGTTGCATTTGAATGTAAGAAACTTAGTTTCTCTCCATTACCCACAGATCATGTCATCCTAGTAAGGGATATACTGAGGAGATGAACTGAATGAAAAATAAAAAAGGAAGAATATTTTTATTCTTATTTGTCGATTAAATAACTATTTATATCATGCGTGCTGATTACAGACGTTGCAAAAACCCGACAAAGAATAAAATGAATTAGTACAACAGGAGTTGCTGTCGGCTGCCATCTGCCCCTCGCCCTTCAGCCATCGAATAGCAGCAGCTGGGGGTGCAGGAGGAGCTGGTTCAGTTGGTTTCTGCTTTTCCTCATCCCAGAGCACACCCGGCGTTAAAACCCCCGTGCCTTTTCCACGGGGACTCCTCCTTATCCAGGGACAGGAGCGAGCATCCCACGGGGCCTCCTGGCCGGCACACGCCGTGCTCCCGCTCACATGCTCCTTTCTCCTCCCGACCAAGGCAGTCTGGGAACCGGGGCATCCCGGCGGGGTGCAATCCTCCGTGCCGCAGCCCTGGTGCCTCGCAGACAGTGCTTCCCTGGCGGAGAGAGCAAACATGTGATGAGGCATCCGCCTGTGCGCCCCGTGGAAGTGCCCCTACATGCAGGGAGTTCAATGAGAAATCCTCCGAGCCTGGTATTAAGAGCTGGTATTTTCTGGTTTGTAATGTGGCTCCATCACCACCCCCAGGCAAATCGCACCCTGTACAGGCACTGGGCGGGGGGACAAGGCTTTCAAAGGAAAGGGATGCTGAGGGCAGGCAGGCAGCCTTGCCACGAGGGAAGAAGCAAGTTCTCCATCACACAAAGTCATTTCCCAAGCTGCAGAAACCACAGCTGCCCGCTTTATGTCCAGAGCAGACGGGGCTGCCGCTTGGGCTCGGTGCCCGCCCAGGAGCACGAAGGGTTCGCGCTGTGTTACCTCTGAAACGCAACATCGAACTATTAGACTTTAATAGATCTAAAGAGGCTGGGGCATGAAACTCTTGATGAGCGCTCGTAATGGGCAAAGGGAAAAGCCTTTCAAGCCAGATTTATTTCTGCACCCTTGGACAGCTGCTGACACAGTCAGGGTTGCACGGCTCCACCGTCCTTCCTTCTGCCCTCTAGTGCCGGAGAGAAAAATTAGAAAGAAGGAAGGGAGCCTGCAATTCTGTTCTTGAAACGCGCGGGATAAATAGACGAGGAGGGAGAAAACACTCTTGGTAACTGTATGCTTTGGTACCGGTTTAGGTAAAGCATGCCAGGAAAAGTGGTGCCACAAGAGCCACTGTCAGCAAGGTTTGTGGTGCCTTTGAGGAGCCAGATGTGACACTGCAGAGGGCGAGCTGGGGACAGGACAAGGTGGTATCTGCTGTTAAACTGGGCCCAGGCCTGCCAAAAGCGATGGAGACTCACGAGTAAGGCAGGAGCTCACGGCTTCGTGCCACAGGTTGGGACAGGGGTGTCTCCACCAAAGATGTGTCTGCTCCAGTCTCACTGCTTCCTTTAGATTAAAACCTGACAAAGCTTTGACACAAAATGTTTACACTGGGGAAGTGCCTGCTGTTGAACACTTCAAACCTCATTTAATTCACACTCGCTCTTAATCTCTGCCTCTGAACACCACCTCGTCAGGCTGAGTCAGACCTGTTACTCTGACAGCTCTCTCCCAAAATTGTGGTGGGGAAGGTGGCTGAGCCGGGGAGCGCTCCCAGTGTCAGCATTCGCTTTTGTGTGCACCTGTACTTGACAGCATTTTGCTCAACAAAGTGCAAGGGAAAAGCCACGCTGCCCTAACTTCAGCAGCTTCTGTAAAACAGAGGAGCTGTCACCTGCTTTTTGAGCTGCCAGCTGTAGGTGAGAGCTCCAGGACATCGCAGGTACAAACAGGAACGGGAGATGATGTGAAAGGGAGAAGAAGGACTGTTCCAGTCTCAACAGGGCTGGCTGATGCAGCCCGAGGATGATGCTGAGGTCCCGGTAAGCCGGTGTGTAGGCCTGGGAACCAGCTGCCCCTAGGTGACCAGCGCCAAGCCAGCCTAATGAGGACTAACAGGCTTGGCCACCAAATGGGCAAGAGGCCCCCAGGAGGACAGGCAGAGCTCTCTGAGCCATGGAGCAGTGTCACACCGGCCTCACCTCCCATCAGTTTAGAAGGTCTAATGTCCTTCCTTGAGGCAATACACTGGATGGGGGTTCCTGACCAACTGCTCAGCACTCCCAAAAGGCATTGCCTTGGGCTCCCTTGGAGTTGCCATGGGCACCAACAACATCCTGAAAATGCTGTGTTACCCACAGTTTTCTCCCCCCTCTCCCTCTTCCTCCTCTGTGAAGTCACAGAGGAAGCAATTAAGAAAAGTGATTAGAAGTAAGTCTTCCCTCTTCTCTTTGTTGCCTGACAAAACAGGCAGTTTTAAGCCACATCCTCCCTTTGAGAAAGCAAGTTGTGACTATGTACACTTTGCCTAACTACTCAATTTCAAAATGCTTATTCTTGTTTCTGATCTATTTCTCTTGTGCCTCCAAATCAGGATGTTTCAGAACTTTGACATGAATTTTTCAGTGTGTTACCCTCTCAGCTCCAAGCACTGCAAGATGATGAGCTGTTCAGTGTCACACAGAAAGAAAAACTGGTTTGAACTTCTGCTACTCTCAGTCTGTTTATCTGTTCAATTAGTTTCTCGTATCAGCCTACAAACATGATTCCTGCTCATAAGGGGCACAAGCAGTGCAAGGTGCCAGGAGAGTTCTCCAGGAAAGCCACTGCCATTTTGGGGCACCCTGCCAAAAACAGGATCCAGGGGGATCTGCAGCTGAGGGGATGCCAGGGAGGACAGCCGTGCAGCTTCGGATAAGATGCAAGCAGTGAGATATGATGTTGCTACTGAAGAAAAGATAACAGGACAAATCCCACACTTTAATCAGGGTCTGCTCTGGTCTTTTTGCTCCAAAATCAAAATTGGGCTTTCAAGAGGACATTAGTTGCCTTTCCTTCTTCTTCTGCTCCGTACAGTTCTCAGGGACTTAAAGTCTGACATAGACTCTTTAGGAAGAAACTACGGAAAATGGAAACCTCTTTCTTGTATCTACCAGCTGCTGCAGGCTGGTAGAGGAGGGCATTCAGGGAAGTTATGGCCCCCACAAAGCGTGCTGTAAGCACAGTACATGCTCACTGCTCTCCTTTCCAGCTAGTTGTGGGAAGCCCCAGCCTTCTTTTACAGTTTCAGGTTGTGAAAAGTCATCATAATTCCACAGTTCAATGCCAAAACCTGAAGTCACTTGAAGACACAGCACAAATGAGGTACAGGGGGGTTGTCTGAAGGTAGTGACACAGGGGTTAAAAAACTGGACGAGGACACAGAAAAGGCATCTGGTTCAGGCAAGCTTGGATGGAAAAGCTGAGGGACATCACTTCTGAGGTTCATCTCTGCCCATCAGAGGTTGAAACTTAGCTTCACTTCAGTCACTCCTGTGATGCAGTAACACACCACGTGTTCTTTACCAATAAACAGTGTAGGATCACAGAAAATGAGCTTTACAACATATTTTTCTCATCTTTATGGGAACAGTTCTCAGGATGGTTGAACAACTCCAGGGTCCTATGAAGAGCAGTACAGGTACACAGACACACACGTGTGTGCTCCTTACACTCACAGCTGCACAAGAACATTTCAGATGTGGTTCAGGCTGCTGCTTTTGACAGGAACAGTCACAGGAGCACATTGGAGGGTGCTGAGGGATAAGTCAGTGTTCTGTTTCCTCCTCATGAGATGGAGTTCCAGCTCCACCAATGCTGTGCCAGGTCCACAGGCAGGACAGCTGCCCACACTGACCCCAGCCCTGCAGTGCCAGCTCCCATTCATCACTGATCTGCCTGGCCAAAGGAGTGCCACAGTAGCCTGAGTCTGATGCCCTTCCCCTCAGTAAGCTGCTATATTCTAATGCCATCTCAGCCTGAAATAATGCTAAAGTCTCTGACCTGCTACCGGTTAAAGCCTTTTTTATTTTATTTAAGAAACAATCCAAGCCTCTTCTGGTTAATGTCTTAGAGCAGGTCAGGAGGGCAGTGATGGACGCCACAAGCTTTGCCTGCAAATCACACAGGCAATTAAGAGAGAAGTTCCCTTCTCCCTCACCTACCACTCAATCTCCCTCAGTACAGAGTTTATGTGCCACTCTATTGCACTTCGGTGAAGATGAGGCATCCATCTCTCCTGACACTGCTCAGTAAGGGGAGGACCCAGGGGCTTCGTGGGGAGGAAGACAGTACGAGAAGCAGCTTGCTGAAAACTGTGCATGGCTGTGTCTCTGGTCACATGGCCAGCAGGAGCTCGGGGAGGGATGAAGGAGCAGGACCACCCAACCACACATCGGCTGGAAACATCAGGCATCTCTTGAGATCATCCAGTCTAACTCCCTGCCTAAGCAGGGTCAGCCAGAGCAATTTCTCATTGTTGTGTGTTATTAGGTTTGGGTATCTCCAAGGATGGAGTCTCCACAACCTCTGGGGAACCTGATCCAGTCCTTGACCCTCCTCACCATAGACAGCTTTTTCTTATGTTTCAATGTACTTATCTGTGCTTTAGTTTGAGCCCAACGCCTTCCATCCATTCTCTGGATACCTTGAGGAGACAATGGCTCTCTCTTCTCTCATTACTCCCCTCAGCACATATTTTACACACACAGAAGATCCTTCTTCAATTTCTCTTTTTCAGGCTGGAGAGTCCCAGCTCAGCACTGGAGAAAAGATGCAGCAGGAATGATATAGGTGATGGATAAAGAGCCAGTGACAACTCCATGGGCAGGGTGAGGAGGACCTCATCAAAAGCAGGTTCCACTAAGCAGCTGCTGGTTTCGCTGGTGGCACAAGCATCACAGCCCAAACACAGCCTCTTCCCAGCCCAGCCCAGTCTGCTCCAGTGGGGGCCCATAGGCACCAGGGCTGAATTGTCCCAGGTGGGTGATGCACTGAGCCCATGTTTGACATGCAAGGAAAGGAAGGGAGATGATGGTGGATGTGCTTTTCTTACAGCAATGACATTTGTGTTTTTCTTACCACAACAGGGTCCTCTAGGGTTTCATTTTATGCTTTGTCCTGTTTCACTTCTCATGTTTGTGTTTGCAGTGACCATCCTGCTCTGTGTAAATATGTCACCTGTCAAAGTGTTGCTTCTCCAGACAAGCCTTCCTGTCCCAAGCTGAGCATGCCAGATGTGCCCAAGCCCCACATCGTGCCCTCTGCTGCTACAGCTCGTGATGAGGTGTTTGAGTGCACTGCCAGTCCGAGCTGCACCACGGGACTGGGCTGCCACTGCCTGTGTTTGCTCACAGCATGAGTGGTGAGTACTGCAAGGTTCTGACATGACCCATGGAGATAGATCCCCTCTTCCACTGCTTCCACCACCTCTGGTACCATCCTTGGTCAGGCCCTGCCTGTGACCTCCTCCTACCTGAGCCAGCTCAGCTGCGTGCCTGCCCCTGCTCTGCAACAAAGATGCTCCCTTCGTCCAGCACAGTTCTGCTGACTTGTGCCAGGTGTGTTGAATTAAACCCATTCTGCCATTCATTGCCACTGGTGTAGATTTGGGATAAGGCCAAATCTCTGCTTCACAGCTTGGCACCCAGAGGAGCTGTTTGCTGCGGGTGCAGCGGCCCCTGAAATTCCAGCAGTGGGGCCTGATGATTGCTCCATGGCTCCTCTGTGCTCCCTGCCGTGCAAAACCACCCCGCAGCCTGGTCCCTGGTGACTCAGATGCTTCAGAGGCAGCGCCGTGCATCAGCTGCTGCAGAGCAGCACTGACAGACACACCAGGGAGAGGAACAGCCGAGAGGAGCCGAGGCACAGCCAGAGACTCCCGACGTGAGACGTGTTTATTTTTAGAGTGTCGTAGCACTGAGGATATGGAATGAACCCCTTCCCTCTCGTCACTCTGACGCCATCACCCGCCGCCCACGCACCCACTAAGTGGGTTATCACAGCCCATCAGGCTCCCAGGGAGAGGGAAAGAACACAAAAAGGTCACTTCTCTCCTCCCGCCAATAAACAGCAGAATACGCACAGTGTTGTGGTATTTATTAATGGGCTTGGGTTTAAAGTGCTGAAGGTATCTTGGGCAAGACATCACCTCTCCTGCTGCACAGACCTCAAGGACCAGCTATAAGTCACCAGCCTCTCAAATCCATGGGAAAGCCAGATCTACAGCACTTACAGAGGGCTTTCCTCTGTCTCAGCTGATAGGCCACTCCCCATATCCTTGATTCTTCCCTGACCTGTCAGTATCCTTTCTTTTCAGCTAGACATTGCTAAAATCACTGGGATCCCAGCTACCAACCCTCTTCTCAGATGCCTTCTCTGTCATTTTAATTTTCTCACCCGACATGTCAAAATTCTCACTTGTCTGAGATATTTGTGTCCTTTGTGCCACAGTGTTTGCAGGGGTTCTCAAGGGATGTTGTTATCCTCATCTAACACAGACAGGCAGTGCAAACTCCCCATTCCCCGTGCCAGTGAGAGACGAACAACGTGCTCAAGATGGAGAAGACCATCCCAGCCCTTTGCACCTCAGGGTCGTACTTTTTCCTTCTTTCCTCTTTTTCCTCCAGTTAGAGTCAATTCACTGATCCACAGTCCCCACTCCCCCCCCCAGTCCTCATCCTGTGTGTCCTTCCAGCACTGAGCTCCTCACTGGGAAGTTTCAGCCCATGCTGTTGCACGTTTTCCTTCCCCCAACTTGCTTTTTTAATTTTCTGGCACCAAGAAGGCGCCTGCTGAAGTGGTGGCTCTCTGCTCTTCATCTGCCTCACCATCTGCCTGAGAGAGCATGGGGCAGGGGGGGTTCTGCAGAGATTTGTAGACTGAAGGCCATAAAGAATCAGCATGATCTATATCTGTGGCATAATAAATACTATAGACAACCAGGCAGCAGTTGCCACAGCAAGTCCCCCATCACTCTGTGCTCTATCCCTAACCAGTGCAGACCCAGCCTCCCTGCCTTTTGTTTTTTCTTGAGTGACACTAATTAAATTTTTTTTTGTACTATGAAATATGTAACTACAGAGGGAGAGGACAGCTAAGGTTTGGAAATCTTAATGACCAGATTTGGGAAGACTGCAGTCTTGTGAGAACAGCAGTTATTCAGGCGTAAGTACACACGAACATAGCATTTCAAGCTTGCACAGTTTAATTAGAAAATAATTCCACCCCGTAAAATGTGTTGACATTCCTAAATGTTTTGTTTCAGTGAATATCGACACCTGTCTCCTCAGGGAGAATTAAAATACCCAGGACCTGTGCTGTGCTGAAACTCATCCCTGGCATAAACCCAAAGCTGTGTGATGGGAACCTCCTACTGATGCCAGCCCCCTGTTGGGAGAAGCCGTAAGAGCACCAAGGCAGCAGGAACAGATTCCACCTGACCATCCAGCCCCTGACTCAGCTTACCCCAAAGACACTCTATCCTGGGGAGCTGTGCCTCCATAAGCACAGATTCAGCTTTCTCTCTGCCACCAAAAAGCTGTCATTTCGCCCATGCTGCAAACATCATCACCATGCCTCAGCCTCAGGAGACTGAAGAACCTAAAAAATTTCAACCTAGATGGAAGCCTGCTGTGCTCTGCTCCCAGCCACAGGGTACACAGCAACAGAGGGGTATTTGCCCAATCCTAGCTCTGTGTGGTGTCCTACAAGTGTCCATTTTAATCCCACCTTCCAGGAACGCTGCCAGATGCAGGGAGGACTGAAGCCTCCTCTTCCCACAGCCATAGCCGGCAGACTCTTACTTGCCTCTAAGTCAGTAAGCTTGCTCTGACTGGCTCAAGGCAGATCTCCCAGCAAGTCTTCTCAAAAACCTAATGATAGCCCTGACCACTGACAATAGCATTAGCCTGGAGAGTTCTGGGAATTCCCTCCTTGGTGTAAGAAAATATCCAAAGCTGCAGCCCAGCAGCACAGGTCTAACCTTTACCCCAGAGCCCGAGGTGGGGTTTAAGAAGGGTGATTTAATCCGCCTGTTACCTGCCTGAATAAAGGGCAAAAGAAGCTAATAGATGCAAACTCATTAAAAATGTGCATGAAAATATTTATTTTCTTTGTTTTTGTTAAAACAATCAAGGAATTGGTGCTTTATTTTCAAAACATCACTAAAGCTTCCCCAGCACAGGCTAAGTCTCTAGCAAAAGACAGGCTGATACATGGTGTTAATTTAGGTATCTACACATGAAAAAACACTGCAGGCACCTCTGTGAAACAAAAGGTCATTTTCTGGAGGGTTTCATGAAGGGCTTCAGCACCTCCCTGTGTGGAACTGACACCATGTGAATGGTTCACTTGGGCCACCCGGGGGCAGGAACACCAAGAAACAACATGTAGAGCTCTCCACTGCAAGCTGGTGGGAGAAGGCTGGTGTGCCAGGCTGCCAGGAAGTTTCTGTCCAAGAATATCTATGATATTGGACAATCTCTTAAGTACTCTAAAATATAAAGAGGATCCTACAAATCTTTATCTGCAGATGTCTTGCTTAGTAAAAACCACATTACTCGTGGTCAAAGAGAATTGACACCGCTAATTCAGTATTTAATGCCACATCCTAGTAATTTTAGGACTCAATATATTCTAAATAGCAAGGCAATCTGCTGTCTATGGCAAATCCCTTTTTCCAATGATGGATTTAAGTACAAGTAGATCAGCTGAGAGACACTTAGTTGATTTAGCAACACTGGTGACACTCCCCTAAAAAGGATGCTGCTTTCTCTCCAGGCGTCTGGGATGAGACTCACAGTGACCAGAAGGCAACATGCAAATTGTTGTTTGTCTCTGTCAAATACGAGCTTATCACAAGTTAGAGATGTGCACGGGCCAGCAGGGCCGTGATGTTATCAGCATCATGGAGACGTGGAGGGATGGCTCCAATGACTGGAGTTTGAACAGAAGGATAGAGGGTCTTTAGGAAGGACAGGTGGGGGATATGAGGAGGGGGTGTTGCCCTCTATGTCAATGTTGGAGTGCCTGGAGCTTTGCCTGGGGGTGGAGGAGAGCTCATGGGTCAGGGTTAAAGGGAGGGACAGGTGACATTACGGGGCGGGGGTGGGTTGCTACGGGCTGCTCCAACAGGAAGACCAAGCAAACGAGGCTCTCTACAGACAGACAGGAGCAGCCTCACAAGCCCTGCTCCTCATGGGGGTCTTCAACCACCCCAGTGCCTGCTGGAGGCACAGCATAGCAGGGCATAAGCAAGCCAGGAGGTTCCTGGAGGTGCACAAGTCCATTGAGCTGCATCTGTGGGACCTGAGGGAACTGTTGGGTAAAGTAGTTAAGTCACTCCCCATCATATTGGAGAAGTCATGGCAGTCTGGGGGAATTCCAGCTGAGCAGAAAAGGGGAAACATAACCCCATTTTTATAAAGAAAACAAAAGGAAGACTGAGAAACTACATGCCGGTCAATCTCACCTTGGCACCTGGCAAGGTCATGGAGCAGATTCTTCTGGAAATTTTGCTAAGGCACATGGAAAATAATAAGGTGTCTAGTAAGTCAAGAGGGCTTCACTCAGCACAAATTGTGCCTGAAAAATGTGATTGTCTTCTAAAATGGAATTGGTGGATATCCACCTCAGCATTGGTGGATAATGGAACAGCAACTGATGTCATCTACCTGGGCTTGCGTAGAGCACTTGACACTGTCCCACAAGACATCCTGTGAGCAGACAGGCTGAAAGAGCTGGGGTTNTCTAGTAAGTCAAGAGGGCTTCACTCAGCACAAATTGTGCCTGAAAAATGTGATTGTCTTCTAAAATGGAATTGGTGGATATCCACCTCAGCATTGGTGGATAATGGAACAGCAACTGATGTCATCTACCTGGGCTTGCGTAGAGCACTTGACACTGTCCCACAAGACATCCTGTGAGCAGACAGGCTGAAAGAGCTGGGGTTGTTCAGCCTGGAGAAGAGAAGGCTCCAGGGAGACCTTAGAGCACCTTTCAGTACCTAAAGAGGGTCTACAGGAAAGATGGGGAGGGACTCTTTATCAGGGAGTGCAGTGATAGGATAAGGGTAACAGTCTTAAACTGGAAGTGGGCAGATGTAGGTTAGATATCAGGAAGGGTAATGTGAGGGTAATGAGTTACTGGGACACACATTTACTGTGAGGATAATGAGCTACTGGAACAGGTTGCCCAGAGAAGCTGCGGCTGCTCCATCCCTGGAAGTGTTCAAGGCCAGGCTGGATGGGGCTTTGGGCAGCTGGGGCTGGTGAAAGGTGTTCCTGCCCGTGGCAGGGGTTTGGAACGAGATGGTCTTTAAGGTCTCTCCCAACCCCAATCCATTCCATGATGCTGTGACTGAGGTAGCTCAGTCCACTTTCGTACAGGCCTAGACCAGTGCTGGGAGCACAGAACAGAAGATGCATCCAGATTGCTTACCTTGAACAGAGCAGCTGAGCCACGTCCCGATGACTAAGCTCAGATAAACTGAGCCATCAGATGCCCACTTCAGACAAGGTTAGAATGGTGGGCTGGTTTCAGCTGGGGTGGAGTTAATTTTCTTCACAGTTGCTAGCGCAGGGCTGTGTTTTGGATTTGTGCTGAACACGGGTTGATAACATAGAAATGTTTTTGTTATTGCTGAGCAGGGCTCCCACAGAGCCAAGGCCTTTTCTGCTTCTCCTACGGCCACAGTGGCCAGGAGGCTGGGGCTGCCTGGGAGGGTGGGAGGAGACACAGCTGGGACAGGTGACCCCAACTGACCAAAGGGATCTTCCAGACCGTGTGACATCATGCTCAGTATATAAAGTGTAGGAGAAGAAGGAGGAAGTGGGAAAGTTTGGAGTAATGGGGTTTGTCTTCACAAGTCACTGCTGCATGTGATGGAGCCCTATCCGCCCAGGAACGGCTGAACACCTGCCTGTGCATGGGAAGCACTGAACTGATTCCTTGGTTTTGGTTTGCTTGTGTGTGGCTTTTGTGTAAGCTTTTAAACTGTCCTTATCTCAACCCATGAGTTTTCCAGCTCTTACCCTCCTGATTCTCCCCCCATTCCTGCTGCTGGGGGAGTGAGCAAGTGGCTGTGTGGGACTGGGTAGATCACTGGGGTTAAACCACAACAAATGGCTGCACTGCATTTATCAATGGTTTAATGCACTAGAAGTGTATTTATAAGACAAGACTAATTCCCTAGTCCTTGAAAAAGAACACTTTGGGAAAGCAGCTGCTCCATCTAGCAAAATATTCTCAGATTCAGTCAAAAAGGTGTTCAGAGCATTAGTTTACTATGATACAGCTTCGGCCAAGACTTACTTTTCAGGTTGCAGAGACATGGTCTTTGGTTTTTATAACTCATACAGCTAAAATAAGAGCCAAAACACTGACAACATCATAAATCACGTGGTACAAGTTCTCTGCTTCTTCTCTTTGACCACATTAAATAGCAGCTGCAATGCAAACCAGAACTACAACACTATTTTTTATGAAGTGGATTGTAAAATTCCAACAGGGAATGATCCTCTTACTCGAATGCCAGCAAAGCATTTCACTTGAGCCAGCACTGTCTGGGGGAGACATTCCAAATAAATGCACCATATTGGTGCCAGCAGGGCTGGGCTGGTGGGGCTGGGGCAACCAGCCAGAATGTGCAGCCTCCCTCCATCGCTGGCCACGGCCCTTGCTGGCACACGGGGCAGGACAAAGCACCAAAACCCTCCTCACCCTCCTAATTCTGAGGAACTCCAGCTTTATTCAGCTTTTCCCTGACTGTCCTTTCCTTTGCCCCTGCTCATTCCTAGTTCAGACTCCCTCCCCATGCCCTAGAGGAGCAGGGAGAAGGGCCAGGATGGTTGGCTGAAGTTGGACAAGGGAGGAGGCTGGGAACAGGGTAAGGTCAGGACAACAGTGAACTAGACTGCTTGGGAAGGTAGTTTCCATTGTGGAAACAAAATGAACACAACAAATAATCCGTCTGGCATTAAGGGAACAAAAGGAAGGCGACAGATTCATTTTCTGAAGGCCTTTCTAGACTTCATTCCCTATTATACTGAGAAATCCATACTTTCAGAAATTTACTGTCTCATAAGAGCAGCCACTGGGTACAAGAAAAAACCCAAACAAGTACTCATCAACTCAGAGGAGCAGTGATCAGGGCTATAAGCAGCCTCTTTGTCTCGCTTCAGACTTTGTCAGTATTACACAACCTCTTAGGAGAAGAAGAATTCTGAAATTTTTCAAGTCTCCAGTTATGTAAAGGCGAAAGACAACTAGAATAATTCTCCTTTGCGCAGAAAAGTTCTGGAAGGCAGACTGCAGCTCGAGTATTGGCTCCAGTCTTGGGCCAATAAAACAGCAAACCAGAGCCAGTCCAGAGGAGATCACCAAGGTGGTTGGGGCTGGAGCACTCACCCTGGGCAGGGATGCTGAGGGAGCTGGTGCTGGTCAGCACTGAGGTGGGATTATTTTAGGGAAACTTACCTGCAGCCTCCCCCATACCTATAGGGAGCCATCTAGGAAACAGCTGGGATCTGTATTGCAGGGCAGAGGGAGAACAACAGGGAACGAGAACAAAGGTTTAAGGAAAAAGTCCTGCCCCAAAAGGGCAGTCAAACATCAGAGCAGATTGCCCAGAGAGGTTGTGCAGTCTCCATCCTTGGAGGCTTTCAAAGCCCAGCTGGATCATGCCCCAAGGAACAAGCTCTGATCCTCCTTTGAGCAAGATGTTGAACCAAAGACCTCAGAATCAGAATCTTCTGAGTTGGAAAGGACCCATAAGGATCATCAAGTCCCACTCTCAGTGAAATGCCCATGGGGGGATTGAAGACACTTATTTGGCATTATTAGCACCATGTGCCTTCATATTTCAACAGAGCTGAACAGCTACTCGAGCACATGCAAGACACAGAATCAAAATGCAGCTGATCAAGATGCAGATGAACAGCTCTCCAGGCTCCATTGCCTATTGATCCAATCTCCATGGACCAAGCAGACCAACCAATTTATGTACATCTGTAAGCCAAGTCCCAACCACTGCCTAGTACCCTATAACTTAATTTCTGTGTATTATATACCTATCCCTTGCTTTTTTATACTGTATTAGCAGACAACAGCTGAACACAACCCCTCATTTAAAGCTTAGAAGTCAAATCTAGTGTCATTTCTTTGGGAGTTTTTATCATGCTGAGCTCAGTCTGTCTTGGCAGCTGTGGGCAAGGGATGGGAAGACAATTCTAAGAAGCAGAGGAGACCAACAACATTTTATACATCTGAATGGGCAAATGTCTTGCAGTCATGGTGCCCAAGGCCCCATGGAGCATGAGAAGTCTCCACAGTCACCTGGCTCAGCCTGCTGTTTCTTCCTGGTGCACAGGAATTTCTAAATCACCAATTCTCAGAGAAATGGAATCAAGTCAGAAAACATTTAGATGTCCGTGGAAATGCTGCCAAACACCTGAAGGTGGCTGTGGATCAGGTGAGGCTGTCTGGCGAGAATAAGTATCTCCACAAATGGAGACAACCTCTCCAGGCAACCTGCACCAGCATCCAATTATGCTTAGGAAAAACAAAGGGTTTCTTCTGCCTGAACAGAATTCCCTGTTCCACTTCATGCACAGTCTCTTGTCCTATCACTGAGCACCACTGGGAAGAATATGTCATCATCATCTTTCCTCCCCACATCAGGTATTTGTATACATGGACAAGATCTCCCTGAGCTGTCTCTTCTCCAGGATGAGCAGTCACAGCTCTCACATCCTCCTTGTGTGACAGATGCTCCAAATGCCTTAATCATCTTCACAGCCCTCCACTGCACTCACTCCAATGTGTCTATGATTTTTTTTGGACAGAGGAGCCCAATGCTGGACCCAGCAGCCCAGGTGTGGCCTCACCAGCGCTGAGCAGAAGGATCATTGTCCCCTGACCTGCTGGCAATGCTCTGAGGGCTGCCCAGGATGCCACTGTACTCTAAGGGCACATTGCTGTCTCATGTCCAACTTGCTGCCCACCCAGCGCTCCCAGATCCTTTTCTACAAAGCTGTTTTCCACCACCCCAGCTTGTACACAGGGTTGTTCCTGCACCAGGAGGTGCAGGACTTGGCACTTCCCTTTCTTGGATTTTGTAAGATTTCCATAGGCCCATTTCTCCAGCCTTGTCGAGGTCACCAAGTCTACAACATCCAACCAAACCAATCTTTGATAAACCATGGCCAGCAATACAGTAGATAATCAGCAACTCACCCCCTTACAGTTAAAGAGCAACCCTCAATAGAAATTACAGCTTGAAGTTACAGGAAAAGGGGATGGTACACCTGATTTCAGGCAATTCTACATAATTTGATGCAGAAACAAAGTAGTGACTTCTCCCACCAAATCAAAGCTAATGTCTGCTGCATCCTGGGCTGTCAGAACCACTGAGACAGCAGCACCTGCTGAGGCTGAACAGTGAAGCATGAGGTGTGCTGCCTGCATGCTGTGTGCTACCAAGTCCAGCTCTGCTGTACTTCCCTGCCTTCCCATTCCAGAATCACTTGTGGTACCTATATCCCCTTTTCCATGTCAGAACTAGAAAAGAGTTCCACAGAACATAACTTGCCTTTTAAAAAAAATTTCAAGCTCAGTGTACATTAGATCTGGCACATAACTTCCATGTGTCCAACCAGTGTGGCTCCCTTTGGATTTCCTAGGCTGTGGTAAAAGCATGGATCAGCACTCAGGATGGCAGCCAGCATGGCTGAGCTTCTGTCTCCATGGGAATCAGTTCAAATGAAAAGTAAAATACATAGGTTTATCTGAAACAGATTTTGCTACCAAGGAAGCGTTTGTTTGGCAGTTCAAGCAGTAAAATCCACTGAGAAAACCACTCTAGAAAATCTGTCACTTCAGTGTCCACTGCCTGAATCAACAGGTGTCTCCAGCACTTACTTGCCAGAGCTTCAAGGCAGAAATCCTCCCTCAGCACCAGCATGAGTCATCCCAGAGGAGATGGACACACTGCCAGTATGCAGGAAGGACACAGACTCCGGCAAACATCAAAACGAAGAAAGTATCAGACAAACACCATAAACCCAGCAACAACTATAAACATTCAAAGACAGAGCACACTTTTCTGAATTTATTGTATACATTATAGTTTTATACCTAGATAATCCTCCTCTGAGTACCAAATTTGCTCTAATGAGTGGGACAAAACATAAAACTCCAGCAAACTGAATTCTTCAGAATGCTAAGTCTATTGTATTTCCAAAAACAGGTGCAATTCTTAGGAGCAGGGATCTGCCACCTACCACAAGCAATGCAGCTCCCAAGAACAGAGAATACTGAATCATTAGAGATGAAAAGAAGAATATACCAGGAGAGGAAAAATGACCATGAATTTTACACATCCCATTTCTAAAGGTAAACAAGATCCTTGAGTAAGAGACTGTGTAGGTCAGGCCAGCCACAGACACCACGGATCCCAAGAAGTTCCATTTAGGAAAAAGGCCTTCTGCCCCCCCCACCCCCCGCCCCGAGTTTATTTAACTGCCCACCTTTGTTCCCATCACAAAGTGCATCCTGCTGCCCTCCTACTGAAGAGGCACCAGCTGCCTCCCACCCCACACAGGGCTGGATTGTGGGGGCTGAGAGCCACTGCTGTGCAGAGCCAGCTCCGTTCCATGCTGACACCCTAAACCTGAGCTAAGAGCAGCGACAAAAGAGCGAAAGTGATGAAGGTTTCTCGTGTGAGCTGCAACCTATGGACTGCGGGTTCCTGGAAAACACCCCAGCCTTGGAGGTGACAGGCTGGACCTGCTGAATCTCTCACTCTTCTACCTGGGCTGACATCTCAAGCTGCAGGGAGAGCGTGCATATGACTTTGTTTTGGAAGACATTAGACACATTTCATTGTATCAGTAATTCCACTCATGTAGATTTCTTAGATCTGTCCAGCTTCAGCATGTTTTACAACTCTAAATTCTCACAATTATCCCTCCTTCCTTAGCCACAGTAGATTTACTGCTCTGCAGATGCCGTCTGCCTCCAGCAAATGGGATGTGAAGCCATCAGGCTGCAGGATGGCTTCCGCACCCTACATGCGTAACACAAGCACGCAGAGCAATTTGCTCTTCAAACTGATGGGAATTAAGAGAAATTAGAGAGTGATTTTATCTTTGACTCCCTTCCCCCAGCCTATATCCCTTTTGCAAAACAGTGAACTGTCCCCAAACCAGTTGCCACAAGATGCACAAAGACCTTTAATAGTCTATCATGAGAGAGATTTAAGATTTAGCACATTTACAGCTTGTACATAACCAAAGACACTAAAGCAGAAATTGGACCCTTTCTCCTCTCCATTGTGAGAAAAAGGCTCAAAGATGACCAAACTTCACAACTGGACCCACATACACTGGAGGGAACAAGGCTACATTAAAGCCAAGATTTTCACCTTGTATTTGTCATAAGCCAATTGTACCAACACTCCCTTTACTTTGGCTGATTGTAACACAGTGTTCCTGCCTCTGGGCATCAGCTGTGCTCCTGTTCCTTCCTCCACTCTACTGCCGGTACAACAGCAGCTTCTGACCTATTCCAAACCCTCCTCTTCCTTAGGTACTTTTCAGACCAGCCAGCATGCAGATGTGAGGGAGCACACAAGCAGGAAGGATGGCACAGCTGAGGCCAGCCAGCCTTTTTGCAGCGTTTCTGTGCTTATTTGGCACAACAGCTCAGGAACTGTATTCCATGTGCCACTTTCACAGGAGTTAAATTTCTACCTGATCAATTTATGTTGGGCATTGAAATATCTGCCAAGATGTGTATCCATGATGAGTGGAGGCTGCAGTAACCCAGCTACCGTAACCAGATGGCACCAGGCTGTTACAGAGCTTATTCTCTCAAAAGCAGAGATGAAGGGTGTAACATTGCTTTCATTTATACACCAGCAAAATTTGAAATTCAATCACTTCCCTGACTTTAATGGTTGCAGTCATAAAAGCTCAGCAATACCGGAACAGGTGGTTTTAACTTAAAGGTTTGTGAAGTAAAAGCGTATTAGAAAACTTAAAACTTCATGAAATCTTATTTTCTAAAGAAGCCTTAGGATGAAAGCATAATGAATCACAGTTTCTGTGTCAATAAGCAACCTTTGGATGCTCAAATTGCACATAATTTTATACATTCACATTCTCATCATGCCCAAGAGGACACAAAACCATGTGTTCAGCATGAACATTGCTGCAGCCATCTCCAAACATCACTTTTTATTGAGGAAAACCAGCACAAAGGGGACACTGCCCAGTTCTGTTGTACAAAGTGATCCCCAATTTCTGTCGAAGCTGGGGTGCTCCTCCAGAGCCACACTAGAATTATGGCTACATTGCCGACAAATTTCTATGCATTTTTACATGTTAAGTGGCAGAAAACTTTGTCCAAAGGTCAGAACAGGATATTGCGTGCTCAAGTGAAAATTGGTTGCCTTCAACTACTTGCAGCCCAGGTCATCACCAGAGCCCAATGGTTAAGTGAATTTTCCAGCCTGGAGATGCTCCCAGTGCCCAGTGTAGGCTGGTATTCCTGTGTTGGCCTACTCTGCTCAGCAGACAGTAGTGGGGAAATAGGAGCAGTAAGTTTAACCTGTCCAGGAGCTTACAGAACAATCAGCCTACTTCCATGCTTACATCCATTGTTATAATTGGTCAGATACAGCTGTGTAAGAGAAAAACCTCAACAAAACAAAAAAAAAGGGGTCGTGGGGTGGTGTTTAAAGTATTTCCAAAATACTCTTTTACATAAACAGAGAATATCACTGAAGCAGCAGCTCTTCTTTCCTAGATGCAAGACCAGAGTAACTTCTAAAACCAGCTAAAGCCAAAAATAATCCCAGGACATCTCCAGATTCAAGCACCATGCAACCAAAGCACCAACCCAAACATTAAAATCCATATTTAAGACTAAGTCAATGCCTTATCTAATAAATTGATGAAACCAGTAATAAATAGAGCCCCCATTAAACAACACATCAGCTTTTGTGTTTGCTTTAAGAAAGTTTAACAGTCATAGTTACCCAATAGAGAAAGAGACTGCAGCTTCCAGAGATCTGTCACAGGGGTTCTTGCTGCAGACAGAGCCTTAGGTGATGGTTACAAGAGCTGTGTCGACAGGAGAGCAAAGAATTTTTTTCCCAAAATTAGAAATATACAATTTCCAAAAATGGGAGCAAAACACAAAAGGTAATGAAAAATACTGCTGAAGAAATGTTTAATTAAAAAAATCAGGAATTCAACAGTGCCTAAATCTTTATTTTTCATAACCTACATATTTTTTTTTCAAATTAGACAGTTTTACATTTTATGACACAAAAGGAAACTTAAATTACTGATAGTTTACATGTAAGCTTGATTCCAGTCTTAATGGAAGAAGAACAAAAACAAAAACCCTCAAAAAGGCTCCCATATTACACTTCTATTTCATGAATTGGCAGCTGTTAGGTCTCCTTAGAAATCCTGGATTGTCTGCTGCTATTAGTGTAATAGGTTACAAAGCACAGAAACCCCTACCTGTAGCTGAAGGAGATACAGAGATAGGTGTGCACCATTACAGTCAGCTGTTGCTCCTGACACACTGCACCACGCTCCAACAAGGGCCTTTCCATGCCAACGGCTCAAGGCTTTGAAGGATAACACAGCAACATAAAAGATTTGCCACTGCTCACACGTTTCTAAGTGACAGTGGCATGGTGGGGGACTGATCTGAAACTACATTCAGCTTTGAAAGCAACCTTTTTTTTTTTTTTTTTTTTAAATTCCTGGAAGAATCTCAGACCCCATTTTGACTTGTTTTCAAACTGAAAAGCATCACCACGCAGTTCTAACAGGTGAAACGCCAATTTTAATTACTGTAT
Organism: Oreocharis arfaki; assembly: GCA_013398015.1. Lineage (NCBI taxonomy): Eukaryota > Metazoa > Chordata > Aves > Passeriformes > Paramythiidae > Oreocharis > Oreocharis arfaki. Next base: position 532,786 of record VZRR01008594.1, read on the forward strand.
CCCTGAACCTTTAGCTCAGCTACTGCTTTTGGGAGGTTTTTCATTTTAAAAGCCACGTTTTTAATCTCTCTCTGTATCGTAGCAACAGTCTGCATGCAACTTCACAACTCTACTCTGAAAACTCCATTTTGTCACTGAGTAGAGGAAAAAAAAAAATCTTAAAGTAAAATACAGTAAGGAGAAGCTGTATTGTATATTATACAGCGATTTGGCGTGTCACTTTTTTAAAAAAAAGCTATAAAACCACATCAGAGGAAGGTTTAAACTTTAGATGCAACAGACTGTTGCTGGGTAAGCAGTAATTACAGTGTATTGACCTATCACAAATGGCAGCAGAATACATCAGAACAGCACAACACATCCTGCTGGTCTCAACAGATCACCTCAGGTACCAGCTGAGCAGCAGGACGAGCCGCTCACAGCCGCTGGAAGGGACCATTTGCCACTGTTTGCAGCTGGTAAAGCCTTTCACTTGCAGCAGACAAACAAAATGAATCATACAGCTGGCCTTAACCATACACAAATCTAGCTACCGCTTTCACTGCCGCTGGGGAAAGGAGAAGGGTATAAAAAAATCCAATGACAGAAGTAGTTGAGCAGTTTTGGTGATGGTGTCGGGGTCCTATCTCCTCCCACAGCATTCGCAAAGTGCGCTTCTTAAACAAGAAAAATCAACAGACTCCACGTGCCCTATTTCGACCAATTCTGCAGCATACAACAGGCTGGATTTACAATGTCAACTAGTTACCAATTGATGCTTGTAACAGGAAATTTATCAGGAGTCAACTTCTATAGCTACTTTACAGTTCTATGAACCATGCACTGATACTCTTGAAAGCAGACAAGTAAGCTTCAGTGTATATTTTTGCAGCAGTCAAGTTTTTCCCCAATTACTTGATTTTTATTAATGACTTAAAAATTACAGTTTGACTGCTGAAATTCATTATTTACATTGCAGAACACTTTTGAATTGGTTAAACTGTTTGGTTTTAAAGGGACTTTAGGAAAACATTTGAGGGCTTTCAAATAAGACTTTCGTTCCATTTCCCTTTTGCAGTGAAGAGGCAGAGTCAGTTCAACACACCAGAATAAAATAAGAAAAAGAAAAAACAACAAATTAAAGTAATATTCAAACCACAACATTTAGTTTATCTACATCCAGCTCAACAGCAACATTTATAATATCAATAATTTTTATCAGATTTTTTTCTTTAGGGTACCTTTTTATATGTTCTGATTATTTACAACTGTACAAGCAAAGCACACACTTCCAAGTGCACATATTTAATACAGTATTGACTATTTGCATTTACAGGTTTTTCAACAATCTGAAAAAGATCAACTGTTTAAGATCTTTAAGGTATATTACAAAAACTGCTGCTAGTTCCTGTACTACAGTATGTTTACCCAGTAAGACCAGTGACAATAGATACATACTGTAACTGAGTAATTCTGTATTCCATTCATGCTAACCCTCCATGGGGTCAGACCTCATTAACTCTAAGCTGTCTTGTACAAAAGTTAAGGCAAAGTCATTTTCAAGTTTAAATAAAATTCAAGTCTTTAAATATTGGATGGAAATAATTCTTTAAAAAAATCAGTTGTTTAAATAAACATTTTCGTGGAATAAACTGTACTGTCATAGTCGGCAGGAATGAGTTTTGTCTGAACTTCCTGCAGTTTAAACACTTAAAGAAAAGCTTCAGGCATTTTAAAACAAAAATAATTTATATTCAACTTTATTAGAAACTTGCTAATTTAGTGCATCCTTGTCCTTCAGAAAGCGCATCACTTCTAAAGTAAATAAGTGTGAGAAACCTCATCCCAGAGGTAAATATCAGGGATCTCTTCCTCCACCACACAAAACAAACACCATTATCGCACGGCTGGAAAAATTTAAATCTGTATGCCAATGCTTGTAGTTACAGGAAGATGTCAACACAAGGCTGACTAAGATATGAACTCTTTCAAAGAGCACTTGGGGCAGAGATTTAAAAAAAAGTCTACACAGAGCACAGGGGTAACCAGAATATACAGCGCTGACTCAGTTAACTCCCTTACAAGCACAGGGAAGCTAAGGTTATCACAAGAAGGCTACTCTGCTTTCTCCTGATAACATCCACTAACAGGCTTCACCACCATAGAAGCTCACAGACTTGATTCTTTCTATTCACAATGTGCTTTGTATTTGCAAATTATAACATCAGTTTTATTCTGGAGTGAGAAGATGGTTACTTGCTTGCAGTAAGTCAAAAAAGGAAATATTTCAGAAAGACTGCTATGGTGCCCTGTAGAATTCTTTTTGTGTGTGCAAAACATCAAAAAAAGATTATGTTTTTAAAAATGCTAGAAACAGCTACTCATTTAACCTAAAAGTGCAAGTTCATTTGCTGACACTTAGTACAGCAGCCCAATAAAAAAAAAAATCTTCAAGGTCACATACTAATTTGTAAAATATGTCTACTTCCTTGCACTCTACACACTAGCTGCCGTTATCAGTCTTTTGGACACTTTAGATATGTACTTGCAGACCAGTTTATTAAAAATATTGCAGCAGCACGTTTCTGCTTAACAGTTTAGAAAAAACTCACTATACAGAGCTTGCACTCACACAGCCACAGAGAGGCTTAATAAAAAGTTGATTTTTTTTAAAGACAAATATTTTACACCTTGAAAAAAAAAAATCACACTAAGCTTCACCTCCAATTAAGCACCAATCTAAATGTAAGGTTTAGAACAACTATCCAGAAATACCCAGAAAAATAGAATGTTTGTTCAAGAGGGGAAAAAGTATTTCACAGAAAAATAACTTGCAGGCATTGTTACATGCCTTGTATCACTGCAAGCTCCTAACCAGCAACTCATTCTCAGGTATCTTAGTGGGAACATGGGTTTAATTTGTGGGAAGCAGACCTCTTCTCAAATCCCTCCCAGGTGTTATTTTCACTGAGGAGATTTTGGAGGGGTACTCTGTTCTTTATTTAAGCGTTTGCCAACGGCTGGAGGGGACGATCTGCGTCCTGACTGTCTCCTCTGGTCTTTGGGTTGTCCAGGATGTGACTTTGCAGGAGGAGGTTCTCTGTTTTTCTCTATTGTTTCTGTGGGCTTTCTTTCTTCTTTCCCACATGCTACAGTGTTTGGCTTCTGTTCTTTCTGGGGTTGCAACGTCGGAGGATCCTTAGTTGTTCTCTGGCAAATTTCTGCATAACTAGGTTTTCGCAGTTCCTGGGAAATCGGAAGCAAACAGGACAGAGTTAAACGAAGCATCCTGAGAAAAAAAGATTACTTTTATGAACAAAAAAGGTTTAAGTCCTTGTCCCAAAAGACTGCTGCACTACAATATGCAGATGAGGGCTTGAACATAAAGTTTACAGGAGTTCTATAGACAATAAAGCTGAAGAAAAGGTAAAATGTAAAACAGTATGCCAAAAAAATGGGGTACTGGCATAGGGCAAAATACTTCCCTTTCAAACTCTAAACCAGCTGAAACACAATGAATACTCTGGTTTCAATATCAACATATGTATTAATACTTCTACCTCAAGGATACTCCCAAGAAGAAAATTCAGATAAGGAGATATCTTTTCCACTGTTAACTGCATAATTCTATCATGCAAGTAATCATGAAGCCACCAACACACAAATTTAAAGCTGCCGGACAAATTCTAGGATGCTGGGCTCACATGATTAAACAACACTGGGCAGCAATAAATATTCTGTTAAATGCAAACTGGAAAAAGTGAAGTAATAAGGTCACTTACTATGGCAGCCCCATTGACTTGTACGGATTTACATGCAGTACTCAGTGTGGAAGAAGAAAGTCTTTCTGTACTCTGTGTCTCTCTCTGCTGTTTATCCACAACTTTGGAGTCCCTGTAAGCATCCAGCAGGAAGCAAGGCTCATGAAAAGTGAAACTTCAGGAGAGATGAATGGTTTAATAACAGGTCTAAAAAGTTTGAGTATGGCTATAAATAGTCACAGCTGTAATTTGCCTAGCACATTATGATTAGCATTGCATTCAAAAACGCTATCAAAAGTAGAAAAAATATATTCCTGTGCAATATGACACTGCCCGTAATTTGTGATGTTCTGATAGCATTTGGTTACTCAGTTATTTGATTTGCAGGTTCCAAATAAAATGTTACCAAAAAACTTTCTTTATGGCATGGACATCAGCACTGCCCACAGGGCCGCAGGTTCACTCTCTCTGTTTCAAAGCTATCTAAATACAACACAGTAAGGTATTCATTAAACTTCTTCTACTCCCGGAAACTAAACCACGACACTAAATTTTCTTCTGCTAAATGACTACTATGATTGAATCACTATTATGATATTGTTCAGAAATTAAGCTTTATTGCCTTTCCTAAAAGTACAACAAAATATTACTTCTTTCATTGATTAAGATTTTAATAGCTATTTACATTGTTCTGCCTGATGAAAGAAAATGCAAATGTAGTTCAGAGCAGAGTAATTATACCCATGTAATTAAGTGCTTACTCAGTAGGCTGGGGTGGCGAAGGAGACCTTTCAAAGGTCCTGGGCAATGTAGAAGAAACTGGTAGCGGCTCTCGAGGAATTCCCGATGGAATAGTGTTTGTACTTGCATCCACATTAATGTTCTGAAGGAGGAAAAAAGGCACAGAAGGACAATCAAAATATCCAATTAATATGGTTTGCCTGAAAATTAGCACAACCAGGAAACAGCTCAGTTTGATTTATAAGGGTAAATTGACTATAGGAAGATATAGAAGAAGCCAACATATATTGTAATGAATATGTTATTTTTCCTTCATATTTATTTAGGAACACAGACAAACAACACACTGTGGTTATTTCCAAAGAAGCTGTAAGCTTAGGTCCCTTTCAGACATATGTGGAAGACAAAATCACTTAGAATCATTAAGGTTGGCGAAGACCTTTGATCAATCATCACCTTGTCAACTAGACAATGGCACTAAGTGCCATGTCCAGTCACTTCTTGAACACTTCCTGGGCTGGTGACTCCATCACCTCTCTGGGCAGCCTGTTCCAATGCTTAACTTCCCTTTCACTAAAAAAAATTTCCCTGACTTTCAACCTAAACCTTCCCTAGCACAGCTTGAGGCCATTTCCTCTTGTCCTGTTGCTGGCTGCCTGGGAGAAGAGACCAGCTCCCACCTGGCTACAGCCTCTGTTCAGGCAGTTGAAGAGAGTCATAAGGTCTCCCCTGAGCCTCCCTTTCTTCAGCCTAAACAACCCCAGCTCCCTCAGCTGTTCCTCATAACTTGTGCTCCAGACCCTTCACCAGGTTTGTTGCCCTTCTCTCTGGACACACTCCAGCACCTCAATGTCCTTCCTGTAGTGAGTGCCCCAGAACTGGACAGAGGTGCAGCCTCACCAGTACCGAGTACAGGGGGGCAATCACTGCCCTGGTCCTGTTGGCCACACTACTGCTGATCCAAGCCAGGATGTCATTGGCCTTCCTGGCCACCTGGGCACACCTGGATCATGTTCACCTGCTGTTCATCAGCACCTTCAGGTTCTTTCCTGCAGAGCCTCTTTCCAGCCACTCTTCCCCCAGCCTGTGGTGCTGCTGAGGGTTGCTGTGACCCAAGCACAAGACCTGGCACCTGGCCCTGTTGAATCTCACACAATTGGCCTCAGCCCATCAATGCAGCCTGTCCAGACTCCTCTGCAGACCTCTCCATTCCTGCTCTCCCGCACATCAACACTCCTGCCCAACTTAGTATTGTCTGTGAACTTACTGAGGGTGCCCTCGCTCCCCTCATCCAGATCACCAATAAGGTTATTACACCAGACTGGCCCCAATACCAAGCCCTGGGGGATACCACTAGTGACTGGAACTAGTGACTTCTTTCAACCTGGAAATCTTTCCCCTGTGGCTGACAAAGGTGCAAAATTTGCACCTGTTCACATAACCACAGGTGGCCTATGAAGACAGAAGTCTCCTAGTGCTGTGCACTAAGAACTGTCTTCTTCAAAGCTCTAATTTTGCATCATCCCTGTATAATGATTTGCTACCAAGCAAAAGAGGCTTTTTCCATAGCCCTCAAAAGTTTCTGCTAGTGTCAAGTGATACTGTGCTTCCAGATGAAGGCCAAATAGGTTCAAGATGCATACATTAATTTAAATTGTCACAAAATAAGAAAAGAGAAAGACAACTTTGTATCCTGAAGAACATATATCTCACATTTATAACCATTCTCTTTTAAAAGGTGCTATGTTTTTTGTATTGCTTCTGACCTGTGTCATCCTAAAAAACTGTAAAACCCAAAGAGATTCTGGTATGCAGAAGGGAAAGCAATGGGAGAACACAAGCTCAGATGAAACAAGATAGCCCTCCTTTTCCCACAGCCCAGCCACCATTCAAAAGGGCATAAACCCTAAGACTCCTATGGTCAGTGCTGTAAAGGAAAATGGTATTTGATGACACTGTTTTAAAATCAGGCAGCATAGATTACTGCAAGAGATCTAAGCCTAGTTTGATTCAAAGTAAAAGACTGCAAAAGGTGGCTGTTTAGAAATAACAGAACAGCTTTTATAGTTTTACTCACTGTAATGTGTGTGCAATGAGTTACTCACTGTAAGTGCTGGAATTATATTTAACAATAAGCTGCTGAGCATTCTGGCCCAAGTGCATCAGAACTTGTAGGTATATGGTTAAGTGTGACTAGCTTCAAGTCAAGCAGACATTCAAGAGCTTTTCCTTGCCAAAACACTCAGCCCTTGATCTGACAGTGCTACATTTCCTCGTTACAAAATGTGGGATGATTACTACCTGCCATTCCCAGAAGCTACATCTAGAAGAACATCACTAAGCAAAGAGCATAAAGATAGGATGCTTGGATAACAACTGCTGGAAATTATAGACCTTTAGTCCCCTCAGCTTCCACACATTGGACTTGCCCATCTATAAAACAAGGGAAGCACTGTGTAACTCTAGTCAGTGCTTTGTAACACCACATCAGGTGACATGAAAAAACATTGAGATCAAGGTAAAAAGCAGCCTGTATACATTGGCAAGACTCTGATGCTAGCTCAAACACCTTTGCAGCAGAACACAATCACTCTTTGGAGCCAGCTGCTGTTATCTTACTTTTTATTTAAATGCCAACAAGGAAAGATAGCATAATCCCTTTCTTCCACACAATGGTACAGAGTAACTCTGTACGCTGGAAAATGAAACTGGTAAATTGAAGGATGCTTTTTAACTGACAGTGCACTGCAGTATCTTAAAGCCTCAGTGCCTGGCTGATATGAAGACTGACTCTACAGGAGAGAAGTCTAAGTTCTTTACAATAAGTATAGTGCAAAGCAAGTACTAGATCTGTAATGGGGGAACAAGGGGGTTTCAGCTGCAGCAAGTGCTGGAATTATATTTAAAACCTGAAATACAATAGTCAAAAAACACTTCATAAACAAAGGTACAATACTTCAAAATTAATACAACTTGGCCAAGAACAGCCTAAAATCTGTAGTACTGGCACACAATAAATTAAACACTGCTCTTACCATGGCTCTGAACAGCACATTCCCCTTAAATGCAATCCTGGAACATAGGTGCCCCTCCTACCACTTGTAGGAGGCAGAGTAGATGGCTTGTCTCTACAGTCACTGCCTCGGGTAAAGGCTGCCTTGCTGCCTCCCCCTTTCTTTACCAGCAAATACCCTTTTTCCACCCCTGACAGGTGGGCACCAAAGAAAACACTCTAAACCCAGCCTACTGCAGGAGAAGACACATGAGATTGTGGTGGTTCACCACGTTGCTTTGCACTGCTAATCCAGAGCTTAACTTCTTCAGTTGTGGTACAGCTAGAAAAACACAAGTTAAATTAGAGTTACCAAAAAAAGCCAATACAGACTTTCATGTCTGTAGGCCAGAGTGCTCTACAGTACAGAGGGTTATGTGAGTCTGGCTGGAGGAGAACATACTGTCACTCACAGATGGCATAGCAGAGACAGTTCTAAGAATGAAATCTATGAAAAGCTACTGAACATTAGTTTTCAACTGCATCTCTACTACATCTATACAGCAGTGGTTGCCAAGTTATTCTGGTGTATTTTCATCTTTCTGAGCAATATGACAAGAAAACGCTGGGAATCCAGCTGGTTTTGGTAGCAGCTCTTGTTCCAGCTACGATGCCTACTGAGATTATGTAGGCAGCTTCTTTATTTTGGTGCTTACAAGTTTGTCTCTGTCACTTCAAAGTGTTTTATATACAACTCAGAAGTCTTACTTCCAAACAGGAGGGAAAATGCATCACATTCTTTTCACCTGAGTCCATCAAAAAGCCTAAGACAGTTGTCAACAGCAAAGAGCATATTTTCTAATCTCTGCTATTAACATCTACTTATTATACTGGTGCCCATATTCCACACCATTTCAAAGAGAATACCCAGAAAATTCTGAGATATAAGTGAGGAAGGCAGCAGCATATCATTTGACAGCTGTTTTTTAACAACATTTCTCACAACCCATGTAAACCCACAAGTTATTTCCATGTAAAAGCCACCAAATCTGAAAACAAGAGGTATGCAAGTCTTTGTTTACCCAACAAAAATGAACATCCACTACTCACTCTTTCTTTTGACGTTCCTATTACCACACTGGACAGTCTATTTTCAAATAGGTCTTCGGTCTTTAAATTGCCAGCAGCCCCGGGTAACGGAGGAAAGCTAGATAAACCCAATTCAAAGCTGGGAGACGGAGGTTTTGGGGGTGGTGGAGACTGTGTTTGGCCTCTCTGGAATAGAAATAAAACGTTGGGGTTACTGCACTAGATGACAGAAAAGATATGCGACTTTAAACTGTATTCTGCACTTGATTTACATCAGCAAAGACCTAGAGAAAGATCCCCCATCTCATCTCCCAAAAAAACCACACAGTACTGAGGAATACATGCTTCCATTTTCCAATGTTGCCCTTAAAATATTTAATTATTATTTAAATGTCATGGCACATGCATCAGCTTTAGTGATACTGGCATAGTAAGAAGTTTTCTCACTGACTCTTCCTTGAGGACAGACACACTGACACAGAAAGGCAAACAGACTAGTTTAGGTATGATGATATAGAGAAATATATCATGATATAGGGAAAATATGATGCCCATTTATCTACAGTTAGTAATATCCTAAATAAAAAGACAAGAGTCAACAAGAATCTTATTTTCAGATATATGAAGAAATGGCTAGACAGTATGCCTTTATAAAGTACAGACAATTTATATCTAATTAATATTAATCAATATTGTCACTGTGTAAAAATGCAAAAGTAAGTGTCAAAACTATTTTTGAAACAGAGACTTTTAAACTAAATCTAAGAAGAAAAACAATGTTTCAAGCAAAAAAACCAACATCAGTGTGCTAAATGCAAGTATTCTGCACTAGAGACAGCAGTTCGGGAGTTAAAAGTACCACAATTAGAGATTACTTATGAGGACTGCTGGTAAGTATTTGTAAAGCTATATTGTATTTACACAGGAAAAACAAAACTCCTTTTGTGATATGCTGTAACTGAAGTTACCAATTAACTTCATCTACATCATGTAAACAAAGTAACTGTTTCTTGACTGAGGCCTGTGCTAAGATGATCAATGCTGCAAAATACCAAATGCATAACAATTTTGAAACAGTTCCTATTTTGAAAAGGAAAATATGAGGATATTGTCAAGACGGTGTGAATGTGAGAAGAATACCTCTGAAGAAAAAGAACAACAGATACAAAACTACCTTGGAGGTCTTTTCAGAAACTACATGTAATCTCAAAAGAATTGTGTGTCAAGAGGGAAGTAGGGAAAGGACAAATAAATACAGAGGCATGAACGACTGCAACTCCCAGGACTGCTACTGACTCAGCATTACCCCCAGGGAGAGTGCTACAGCAATAGAGACTGCAGATCTCCAAAACTGAAGTCAGATGACCTGTCAGAGGCGACTGCACTTATCCAGCTTAAATTGCAAGAGGAACAACCTGATTTTTAAAAGTCATTCTTCAAATCACAGCACTTGCTCTTCTTAAAGAGGACTGAAGTTCTACAATAGCAAATGCTTTTATGTTACAAACATTTTAAGTTGCACAGTTGAGTCCTAAAACCCTCAACATATTAAGAGTGGTATTAACATCTTCAATGAGCAGGATGAGGGAGGACATCAATGAATTTTAAGCTAACTGCATAAAATTTCTCAAGTTAACTTCTTTTAAGTTGAATAACTGGCTTTTGTATATAGCCTCAGAAACAATCTGATCAAAAAGTTTCATGCTCTTTTTCATGCAAACATGCATACACTCTGTAGTTTTTCCTCTAAAAAGAAAAATCTTCTAAAGAAGTCATTACTCCATTCAAATACAACCAGTTTTAGTGATGTCCTGTGTACACTATCTAATTGCAATAGCATTACACAAGAAATAGGATATTGGATTCAATTATTTCCAGAGTCTTAAGGGGTAAAATTTTAATCTTTTGCTTCCAAGTATGCACCTTGCAGCACATGCAGTCATGGGTGTGCAGCAGCTCTCACCTCTGCTCAAGGTGCAGCACTGGACACTACAGACTAAAGATGCTTGGCCCAGAAGAGACTGGAAGGAACGTGGTTGCACAGGCTGCAATTACAGCCTGGTGCTGACAGAAGGGAACTGTGGGTCTCCAAAGAAGTCACATCTACAAGTTTTTACATCCAAAGTTCAGGTAATCTTTGCAGTCAGCTCCATCAGAAGCGCTGCTCTGCTCAGTAAGAGCGTCCAAGGTAATCCTTTCAGCTCCAGTCACTCACACGCCTAACCTGTACCATTTCTCTGTTCTTTTAAATACAGAAGAAAGTTAATAGGAAAACTTCACTCTAAAAATTCAAGCAGCTTTGAAAGGGCAAAAGGAATAAGTACAGGGAATCCTACATGTAATCTGGTCTCACTGCCTCTGGGAAGTTTGATGAGAACTAAAATGAAGGAATCACTTGCTAAACTTCCCTGCTCCTTTATCTAAGTTCACTAAGGCCACCAAGTTCAACAGCAGGAGACACAGACACACAAATGCAATGATTCCAGACCTTTAAGAAAGTGTTGTGGCTCATGCAGCAGTGTTACTTTACAACTGTAACATGAATAAGGAAATAACCTGGTTCAACTTCACAAATATGCCATCTGTGGCAAAAACAAATTGCAAAGAAAAGACTGATTTTATCACATCAAACCTCAAATCCCACAAAAACGTGTTTTTTCTCTTCTACACCTAGTGCAGCCTTTTTAAGTATCATAGCTACTTTGGTATTAATAAATTAGAATTCCAGTTTACCAAAACCACAGTATTTCAATAGTGTTAGCATATCCTTACCAAGTGGCACTTAGAGAGGCATTTAAGAAAACGAATTTCATAACCACTTAAGAAAATGACCACTTCATAACTAATATTTTTGCTATACATTATGACACAAGGATCTATAAAATGTTCTTCAATGTCACCATGATTGATAATGAAGTAGCAAGTGTTTTGAACTTTAGTTTAGCTATTCCTGTTTGTGAACACTGGCATGTTGAAAAAAACTGAGATGGGAACTTTCTGCTACTGTAAGAGTAATTTTAACTTTTCCCTGACTTCTGCATTAATAGAAAATCTTCTCTGATACCCAAATGCAGTGAACTTGTGTGACTAATTAGCTGTTGTCCCTAATCAAGTGTGATGTACAACTGCTTATGCAGTAACTTATGTCACCTGCTACTCCACATTAATAACGATACTATTGCCTTGTTAACCTACTTTTATTAGAGACAAATAAGATGATGAACACTCACTGTAAACTTGTCCTCCCTTTTCTTTCGGTAGCCATATGAGTTTTTCCTATGGGAAAAAAAGCAGATATCAGAACCTTGCCTACAAATGGATGGACAGCAGTTAATGAAAACAGAAGAAATCAATTCCGATTGCTATTTCATCCATCTTCGTTCTACACAGGTTATTAAGAAATGTTTTAGGTAAAAATTCCTGGCAAGCTCTCATTAAAATAAAGGTACAGATCTTATGCAAATCAGTATAAGAATACACTGGTTACAAGTAATTCCTGTGTTAAAAGTACCTCAGCAGAGATTTCATGTAAGGATTAGACAAAACATTACAGTATCCAAATAAGGGGCTTAGGATTTTTTGCATACTTTTGTTACTTTTTGTAACTTCTCAAATACAGCTAACTATTTTCAATCCAGGTAAAGCTCCTTCAAAACATTTTCAGCACTTTGCCCCCAGCCCAGCTTTGGGTAAAGCCCCTCCAAGCATCAGTGTAAAATGTGTGGTGCATTCTAATTCAGGTTCAAAATTTTTCTATGGTTTTTGTTTCACTTTCATTACTCTACATGTATTCAGTAGTGAAACATTAAAATGTAACTCTAAGTACTGCCTATTTCAGTATATTTTTGTAGTCTATAGTTTGAGCCATCTTGTTTCCTGTGTTCTTAATCATACTTTCATCCATTAGTTATAACACAATTTGGTAAATTAGATTTAGAAAAGTATTACAACCCTTGCACAAAATCCCCATTTAATTTTGCAATGATACAAGTCTAAAATAGGATAATCTGCGAAACACTTGAGTTATCTTCCAATTCAGTGAGTCACTCAAAATGTGATTTACTTAGAGACATAAATACAGCCATTATCAAAGCTGCACAATACTTTTATAAAGCACTTACTAGAACTCTATTTATAAAAATTCCAGTTTTCAGCTCCCCAGGTAGCTGGTTGTGGGTTTTTGTTTGGTTGCTTTTAAAACTACATAACTGTTACGATGTCTGAAGCCCGTCCAAATAGTTTCCTTAGCTGCCTGCAGCCGTTTTTCCTGCCTCCAAACCAATCCATCATCTTTGTTGTTGTGTATGCCCAATTTGGTCAAAATTCTGACCTTTCAACTTCAAGTAACAACGGGCACTGCTAATACAGGTTCAGGTGCACAATCTACAATGCTGAACAATGGAATGCACAGAACTTCTTCATTAAAGTCAAACAAATAATATATAGAGACTTTCCTGCACCAGATGAAGAAAGGATAAAGCATTAGATCTTATGGATCTTACAGATCTAAACTGCTGATCAGTAGTGAACCATGATTTTCATCTGGTAGGAAAGTATGCAAGTCTACTTTGCCTTTATTCTGTATTTAACACTTTCTGTGAAGTACTTTGCAAGACTCTAGGTTTGAGAAGAGAGTCTCAGTTTGAAGCAGTATTGAAAACAGTAACGATACCACACCTCTACTAAACAGAGTCGTTCAGAAGCAGCAGTACTTGGCTGTTCAGAGGACAGCTACTGAGCACACTCACCTTCCTCTCCCTAATCCAGGGGAAGAGTCAACGCTGGTCTGTTCCATCCGTCCAGTTCCCACTTCCCTCTTGGTGTAACTGGTGGTAGCACTCTGCATCCGTGTCCTGCTTTGTCCCGGCTGCCGCGTCTGTGGACTCCTGACGCCATTGATTAAACGATCAGCAGAAAAGTTGAATATTGTAGGACTGTCTAGAAGCCCAGGTCCCCTTTCTGCACTGGGTATTGTATGTCGTATATGTGACTTGCTAGGATTCCTATAAATTCAAAAGTCATTTCAACATACGCACTATCAGAGATCTTCTGAGGCCTAAGCCTATTCACAGAATTCAGAAGCAAGATCTTCAGTCCTTTATCACTTATTTCATTTATAAGAATGATCAACATTCATTGTAACAGGTCATGTGAAATATCAAAATTAACCTTCTCCCTGTCTGTTTTCAACTAGACCTTTACTATATGAATAATCCTGCTGATGACGTGTCATCTCTCAGAATATTTCACCTGAATACCCTAAATCACAGAATAGACAAGTTCTCAGCTTTCAGACTGTCCGTTTACATTTCGAAACACTGCATCCATTAACAATCGGAGCACCATCTGCTCCTTGGCCTCACCTATGGCAACAGGTTCAGTTTCACAAGTATTCTCAAGTTAGCTGGTGTTACTAAAATGAGCAGATGAAAACCCCACGTGCCAAATAATACAACAGTATTGTTAAAAGATAGACGAACTTGCCTGTTCCTGGGAGGATATTGTCTGAGTGTTGTCAGTGGAGAAGCAGCAGGCTTGAAGGTTGGAGATGTGAACCCATTGATAAATCCAGTATTTGGAAATGGTGTTACCTAAAAAAATGCATTGCATGCTCATCATTATAAACAAACTGAGTATTACTTTTCCTAACCCCATATTTTACGTCAGTCTGTGCAGGACAGTACTTAAAATATTGGCTCAAGCAGAAATGGAGCATCTGCCTAGTGCCTTGTAGCTAACTAACAAAATTCCTGAAAAAACCCCAAGCTGCTATATTTCTGAGAAGTCCACCACTACACATATTCAACTTATGATAGTTTAAGAGGACTGAAAAACAACAAGCCAAAATTCCTGGCTGTAAATTAAATAGCTGTCCTCCTATTTCTCACCATACTACACATGACTTTGGAGTACAGAGATCCTTCTTTGTCAGAGCCTCTAATCTACATGGCCTGTAATTGTTCCTCTTACAATTTATATGTGAATTCCTCCCTAAAAAAACTCAACAACTTCTTTTTAGTTCCTCATTCTACTTCCATGTGACATCTAAATAAAGCCCAGAGAATAAGTGGATTTTAAATGGAACTCTGACGCTTTTCAGATCTTACCACCTTACTCTACATGTGAAACACTGTCTTCTTGTCTGAAGAAACAACATTAGCAAAAGATTTTCTGGGGTGGGTGCATATCACTGTCTTGTAGTAACAAGATACCTCAAAACCTGAAGCATGTTCAAAGTAGTTTCTCCAACCTCGCTAGCACACTTTTGTCTTTTTAATTTGACTCTATGAGTGAGTTTCATTTAAGAAATGTTACTGTTAGCACCAGGAAATGCTTGCTTGTCTTCTCCCCCTTAAAATAACTACAATGCAGAACACAATAAGACTCTACACTCTATTAAATGATGAAAAACAGCTGGGATTAAGACCATTTTCTATAATGGTACATTTAAACTTGAAAAAGGTTTCTTGCACAAGTTAAATCACTACTCAATGGAAAACAAAATTCAGCACCAAAGCTGTCATGTCAAACTACTGCTAGCCTAATCTAGCATGCATGACAGCAAATGCTACGTCAGACTCCACAAAAAGGCCATTAAAAAGGCCTGTAATAAAGCTCCTCAAGGAACAAAGTTTCACCAAAGTAATGCTTTCTGGTTTAAGAGTTACAACTTGAATGCTGCAAAATTCCATCAAAACTAGTAAGCAACCACTGAACCTGAAAAATGAGAAGACACTGAACATATTAGGGATCCTAGCAATATTCAACCCTTCTTTCTTTATAATGATGTGTGATGTTTTTGGTGGAAAAAAATTTTTTTTTTCCATTTTCCAGTAATACCAATAGCATCTCCACAGAAGTCATCTGGCTCAAACATACTTTACTTTCAATTTCTTTATCCTTCCCCAAGCAGGACAAACTAGATCTTTTCTCAAATACTATTAAATACGTGATGAAGAATGAGGTAGTTTCAGAATCCTGAGGACATGTGTTGCCATATTCAAGTTTCAAAACTAAAATGGTATGCCCACACCACTGGGGTATTCAATCTCAAATTAGAGATGAGAGAAAGCAGTGTTTATGTTGAAGCAGAATAGAGAAACTTTGCTGTATTTTCACACAAGTCTCTACATGCAAACTGCAGCCCTGTCTCATGAAAATTATTGCTGTGTCATGGTTCCTCAGGGTCCCTGTTCTCCTCAAGTGATTTCTATTCAAATATAGCTCTTCCTACAAAAGAATCAAGAAACATCACGTTACAGTCATGTACATAAAATGCAGCTAACCAATGACAATACACTGTAAAACAGTGAAAGACAAAGCTCAGACAGTTGATTTCCTGTTTTGACTAAGAAAAGTATGAGATCTTTAATGTTGGCAAACTCATAATGTCTTCCCCAAAGGACAGGACTAGTAACTTTCTTGAATACAAAAAGTTACAGGATAACATAAGGCAGATAGACAGTCTGCTGTGCCTGAACCTGCAGCTTATTAATCTATGTCTTCTGTACCATTCCCATCCAGCTACTTCAGTATCCCAGAGCAAGACTCTGCAATGGTCAGTCTTAGTTTATCTACAGGAAGATTCACATTCATGGCTGCTTAACAAGGCAGCTTTCTCCTGGAATAACACTGCTCACTCTGTTACCTTGTCTCCTCCGCATTCTTCATCCCCCTCAGAAAGCCTCCCACTGCAAGGGCTCTGGTTCCCTTCCCTGGGTGTGAAGTGTTTAGCAACTTTTTAATTAGCTTGTGGTTCAGTACAGAGGATGTTTGCTCAAGTTTGTTCAAGGACACTTTAATCCTCTGCCAAAAAAAAAACCCTAAAGAACTTCTAATTTTGAGCATTGCTCCCCTCATTTCTTTGAGCCACAAGTAAAGAGGCATCTCCAGAGGGGAGAAAAAGCCTCCAGATAGGAAACCTGAGCCTCCCAGTCATTACAGGAGACTGCCCATGTATTTGTAAGGTAACAAAGGCCAATTAAAAGGGGCCAAGGTAATTCTGATGAGACTGTCACAATGGAGAAGATGGAAGCAGCACTGCAGGATACAGTGGATGTCTCATTAGAGTATATAAGGATTTATTGCTACCACCCTAGCTTCAATGCTTACCAACAGCCCCTTTAAGAGAATAATTTAAAAAGCAATTTTACTTTTCATTGGCAAAAGAGATGTTACTATTGCACAGAAAACATTCTGCTTTAAGAACATGCCAAATAGGGCAATTCAGCATGTTAACTTAGAACCCAATTTCCTGCTAGAAGATCAAGATAACTTGGTACCTTGACGAATCTTTACTAAAGAACTGCCTCAAAACCTAAAAGGTTTAAGAAGAGAATCACACCGCAGGCTGAGACCAGATACAATTTCCAAATAATCTAACTTGTACACTACGGGAAGGATTTTGAAGGACTGTTCTTCAAGAAGAACTGGAATCTTAAACTCCCCTCTTCAGGATATGTTTCCTACACCTCAACAAAAAATAATACCAGCTTTGAAAAGAACACAACTGTTTCAGAACCCAGAGACTTACCAACGAAGGGTCAAGGTAGCTGTGCGTGGCTGACCAGGTCTGTGGGCCAATTAAGCTGTACAGTGGGAAGTGCTGCTGGGGACTGTATACTGGAGGTATGTAAAAGGATGTTGTGTAGCGCTGCTGTGTGTAGAGGTTCATATCCAGAGGTCTATATCCATTCTTTGGCAAAAATGTGTTTATAGCTATTGCCTTTGCTTTTATCCTTGCCTGCAAAGGAGATTAGATTATTTATTACAGCAGCCTTCCAAATTAAGTCAGGATGGTTCAAACTAGCAGCTCTCAAACTTCTACTGGACACTTATCAGTCACTGCTTTCTCCTTCAAGGACAGCAGGAAGAGCTGAATGCTTCCCTCCTGCCTGATGCTGGGCTGGATATGCCACTGCCAGAAACGAGGAAAAGGAGAAATGAACTGGTATGAGCTACATTTCTACACCTACCTCCAGGTCAAATGGGTCCTGAGACTGGACCACTTAAATTTATATTAGAAAAAACAGTGAGCACCACAAAGCCCAGAACATACACATATGCCCCACCCCTAACATCATAAAGCTGTATTTACCTTAATCGGTTTTCCTTGGAAAGTCTTCACTTCTTCTCTAAGGTATCTGTAAGCCTTTAAAAAAAAGAAATTATTATATTTGTCAAATACAATTTAAATAAAGGAAATTCAAGTTTTGACTGGCTAAGCCTAACAATAATTCTTGGAGTGTCTGCTAATGTTACAGTATAGCAAACTCTCATACATCATGTGCATTTAGCAACATTAAACTTATCATTAAGTGAATCAGTAGCATTAAAACAAGACTCTAAAGGTTATGATTGAAGCATTTCAATGCGTCACCCAAAATATCAACATTCTCAGTGCAAAAAAAATCATAGCTTTAGCCAGGATATGTGAACAAGATAAAAAAAAAAACTTTCAAGTGTTATGTTTAACAGTTACTGAACACTGGATACTACCTAAGGGAAAGCATTACTGTTTTTACAGTTCAGGGAATTTTTCTTTTCAAGTTGTTACATATTTGTAATACAGTTTATGACCTGTCAATTCACCCTCATATTTACTGTTACATTCTAATATGCTTCAAAAAATAGTGTTACCTGCTGTGCATCAGCTTCCGATTCAAATGTGATGAACCAATTGTCATTATAGGCAAACTCACAGTTGATGAACTTAGGCAAATTGTCTCCTTTGAAAAGTGCTTCAACCTCCTGGGGAAAGTGGTTTGATAAGGAGATAAGGGGGGGGGGCGGGGGGGAAGGGGAAGGATGGAGAGAAGAAAACATCAATTTGAAGTGCAAAACTCTGACACTCCCAAAAAGAAAGACAGAAAGCACTGCTGGGCTTACAAAACAGAACGGAGTCATTCAGAACACCTGCAGTACTGTCAGCTGTCTCCCATCTCCCCACTGGAAGGAATTCAAACTAGCACTGTCTAAGGCCATACTGCAAGAAAAGTTTAGCTGGGTGCTATTTAGGCCACAGAGAGACATTTAAACTTGGCATCAAGTGCAGAAAGATGTCTATTTCTCCCTTGTCCCCAAAACCATGGAGCCACATGAAAACCTGTGCATATGGCACGGGACAGGAAAACCCTGCCCTTTCAGCAGAAACCTGCAGATAAGCTTTAACTCAAATGTCTACAGATTCATGTATTTGAAATAGGGCTTATGCTACCTCAAAAATAACCAGCTAGTTTCTACAGAAAACACACACCCTGGACTTTATATTCGTTTTTATTTATTTGCATATTTTTTGGTTTTGTCACAGATTTGACGTGAGCAGCATCAAAAGGCAACACCAGCTGGGAGGCCTTACAGCATTTTGGAATTTTGCTGTTTAAATAAAGCCTGGCTCTGCTGTGCTAGAAGACATAGCCTGTTAAATCCAGTTAGTTAAGTCTAGATTTTTCCAGTCCAACAAATTTAAATATAATGTATAAAACATTTCACTAGAGACCAACTCTTTTGAAAACAAAGACTCCTCACAACATTGTTGTTGCTGTCAAACATTTAAGAGTGACCATCCAGTGATAATATAGCCAACCTGATGAATTGATAGCAGCAAAAAAAAAAATATAAAAAAATCTACAATACTGAAAGTTAGGCAGTCTTCACAAGGCTACATTTCTTTTGGAAAGCTAGAAGTAGCCACTATTTTTAAACTATGTACATAGCATATGCCCAACTTCTTCCCTCCAATTCCTTCTAGCCCTTTGTTTCATGTTCCTGTTTATTAAGGCCACCTACTTTCTTATCAGTTTTTAAACTGCAGTACTTCTGATTTTTGTATGAAGGCTATCAAGAGGAGCAACTCTTTCAGAATCTTTAGTCATCCTTGTAAAATGAAATAGAAGAGAAACTAAAATACATACCTATTATCAAGCATCTGTGCCTTCTCCTCCTTTTTGAAAGATGAAGATGATCTAATTATGACCCCATAACTTTTTCTAATAGTTTCATTAGCTGTAGTCCCTGCTTCATCAGAGTGGCATTGAGTATCTTTCAAAGAATTAAGTTCTCCAGTCTTGCACTCATTCCTCAAGCCAGTGGAGATCCTTACTGACTTACAGACACCTCTCACCTCAGCATTATGGAAATGTTTACAAAGCTTTAACTACTTTACTTGAACAAGTTTCAAGGAGCAACAGTGGCATTTTTTAGTCTAAAGACTTATCTTCTTTCATCTTTGTCTATTTATCCAAGGATCTCAGTACCATGTGCATATAGATAAGACCAAGTCCAAGAAAATGATGGTATCTCTACCAAAGACAGCACTATCAGTTTCTCAGCTCTCTGCAGAGCTACAGGTTCTACCACAGTCTTCCTATGAGCAACATGCTTCTATCAAAAATACTTATTATCCAAATAAACACAATAAACTAAGTTTAAGAAGTGTTGTTAGAAACTAACAGTGTAGTAAGAAATGAGATGTGCTTATTGAAATCCAGAAGATATCTAACTTCCAAGTCCTAAGGGAAAGATGTTTTTTACTGAACAAGGGAACACTTACTTCAATGGGAGTAGATTCAGGTACTTCACGTAAAATCACAATACAGCGATTCTGATTTGGCCGAACTTTTTCCCCCTTCTCATCCACTTGAACTAAAGGCAACGCTAAGAGAGAAAAGACAAGAATACATTTTAGCTGTCAGCAAATATAACAGCTTTGCACTCCAAAAGATGCTGTGAACACAGTTTTACAATGCAGAGCCTCAAATACCTTTGAACACTAAGAAACAAGTAGACAATGACTGATAACACTTTCAAACATACGAAACCAAGAAGGCATGTTTCCTTATGTCCACACTTTTCCAGCCTAGAAAATCCCAATTCACTGGTTTTCTTCTAAAGCACACACTGAGTCGTGGTTGGTCGGGCTTTTTTTCTTACCTCAGTGGTAATGTCCAGTAGCCTTTTCTGAGAATTTAATCAAAGAAACATAGAGTATCAGGTTGGATCTCAAAGATCATTTGGTGTAACCTTTCTTGGTAAAAGCACAGTTTACACAGGATGGCCCAGCACCCTGTCCAGCTGAATCATTAAATTATCCAGTGTTGGAGAATCCACCACTTCCCTGGGGAGATTATTCCAATGACTGATTGTTCTCTTTGTGGAAAATTTTCCTGTTGTGTCCAACTGAAATCTCCCCAAGAGTAACTTGTACCCATCACCCCTCATCTCTACCACATGACTTTTTATACAAAGGGAGTCTCCATCTTCTTTGCAACACAGTAATAAGGTCTGCCCTGAGCCTTTTTTTCTCAAGGCTGAATAAACCCAGATCTCTTGGCCTTTCCTCATAGAGCAGGCTTCCCAGTCCTCTGATCATCTCTTGGGTGCTTTTCTCGAAGCAATCTTCTCCTCCACAACTTTTTCGTGGAGTCAGGACTAAAACTGAACAGAGTATTCCAGGTGTGACCTAACAAGCCCTGAGTAGGATAATGACTCCTTTACCTCTGCTGCTCTTATCGATGCAGCCCAGCATCCAGTTGTCTGGTCCAGGTCTCTGTCCACAGAGCTGCTCTCTAGCCAGGTAGATCCCAGCCTGTGCTGTACTCCTGAATTATGTTTTCCAAGGTGCAGTATCTTACGCTTGTTCTATTAAAGTTTCATAGGGTTCTTGTTAGTCCACTCCTCAAGCTTATTCAGGTCTTCCTGGAGGGTGGATCTCCCTTCTGAAGTAGCCACTTCCCCACTCAGTTTGGTATCATCATGCTGTTTAATGGAGGGCAAATACTTTCCTTCTCTTTCTGTTCATCATTTACATACCTGAAGAACCCTTTCCAGCTTTTGACAAAACTTGTAGTTCTGGCCAAATTCAATTTGAGCTGAGCTTTTAAGTTTCTAATGGCATCTCTGCACGCCTTGGCAATGTGCTTGTAGCTCTCACAGGTATTCATGCACTTTTCCATCTCTGGTATGCCTCTCTCTTGTTTTGAGCAGACTCAGAAGCACAGAGTTAAGCCAAGAGGGTCTCTTGATCTGCCTGCTTCCCTTACCTTTAAAGGGGATGAATATTTTTGTGCTTCCAGGAGAGAACTCCCAGCACTAGTACAGTAAGCTCCTTTATCCTCCATGGAAACTTCCCACAGAATCCCTCCTAGCTGTGTTCTGAGCAAGCTCAAGTTTGCTCTTGCAAAATCTAAAACCTTAGAAACCCTCAGCGTGCTCAGCACGACCCCAAACTCCCCAGTTCTGTGATTCCTGCAGCCTAAGGTTACAGTAAGTGAGATATTACAAAGCAGGTTTTCTTAGTTTCAGAGTAGTGAGTCCTGCAGCACCTCATTCCTGGTCAGCACATCTAGCACTTTTATGGGGAACCACTCCTCTGCACGTTCCAGAAACATGATGGATGACACGAGCTGCTGTATTGTTCTTCCAACAAATACCTAAGCCACTGAAATTGACTGTAAGAACCAGGTTTGGCTGACCCAAAGCTTGCTTAAGTGACACAAATATTGCTCTGGTGGCCTTATTGTCTTGGTTTAGGTCAGTAGCAGATGCCTACTGTAAGATTCCCCCTTGGAAACAACCCCCTGGATCTTGACTCACAGGTACTCCACAGAGCTTCCACAACTGACTGCAGTTTGTTTCCATACATTCAAGGTTCTCCTCAACAGAGTGAGATTCCTCCATCCCTTTTCCCCCACCTGTCTTTACAGAACAGTCTAGTGACATCCCTCATGATCCTCCAGCCACATGAGTTGTCCCACGACATCCCACAATTTAAACTCATTAATTCTTATTTGCACAGATCATTATTCAATACCTGGGATACAAAGTAGCTCTGACAAAACTACAGTCCTATAACTGTAATGATCTAAGCTGCTTGGGCTACTTAATGCTTTACAGAAAAACAATGGCATTTTACTGCAATACGTTAAGAAAGGAAGTGATGAAAAATTCAGATTAATAGCTCTACACCACTAACCAAAATGCTTTCTAGCATTGAAGAACTTTTACTTACATCTCAGCACTTCAACAATCAAATCCATATCAGTACTAAGTTTCTTGACATGATCAAGGTTTGCTACTGTCATTATTGGCACATACTGATCACTGTCCATCTGTGATATAAGGTACATGTCACTGGCAAGATTTTCTCTGTCGAGAGAAAAAAACAAAAATAGGGAGATGTCACAGATTAACTCTGTCCAATAAACTTGAGACAAAAGTTCATCACACAGTAGAAGGCAGATTCCTCCAGCATTTCTGCTAATTAATTAAAATCATTGGCTTAAACAAAGCTTACTAAATGGCTTAAGTTACTCAGTTTTAATTATGACCAGTAAAGATCACAAAAATTCACCTGATCTGTAATTGCTTGTAACTACTCTCACTTCAAACCAATGTACTTGCTAGTTTATTCATTAGGCACAGAGGTTTCATGTAAGCTTTAAGAGGTACATCAACAAAATACTCTGAAATTTCTGTGTTACTTTCCCCACATTCTCATCCTTTCCACTTAGTTTTAAGTAACAACTAAGAAATGTATTAACATACATCCCAAGTTAGGTACTGGATCTTGTTAGTCATCCTCCAGTTTGGTGCATTTAGGTAAATACATACCTAGATAAACAGAATTCCAGCGTCTTTTTCAGTAATTCTCGTAAATCTTCCTGACCTTCTGGCTGCAACTGTTCGTTTCCACCTAATAATTAAAATACTTCAGATTAAAATGTAGTTCTGCTGTATTACACAGTATCTATTTTAAACAAGCCATCATGTCTATTACTGACTACATAACTAGTAACAAATATTCAAATTCAATACATGTTCATTATGTATTAGTTACCAACCACTGAAATTGCATGGCAACACTTTTTATTTAAGACAGAAAAGAGAAACCATGTCTGACCTTACTTTTTAACCTTTGCTCTCCGAATATGTAAAAATCTGAAGCACTTTCAAAGAACAGCTACAAGAACATCTCAGAGTAAATACTGAAGTGATTTAGCTCGTATATCTGTCTTCCATTCTCAAGAAACTAATCAAGTTCTAGCTGATGAAACCCTGACTAATGCAGCTGACTAATATAGGAAGGGAACAATGCAATGGAGGTACTCCACACTTCTGGCCTCACTCTAAATTACCAACACATTAATTCAGAGAGGGTTTTTAAAAATATAGTTATGGAATAATAGCAGATACCCAATCTCCTAACAACAGATACGTAATCAATTTACAATCTTTTGGTTAAGAAGACAAAATTAATTTATTTCTTATATGTGGAAATTTAAAAATTATCACATGGAAGACATGAACTTCACGTTCCTTTTAGTTCAGACACAATATACCAAGGTCAGTAGAGAGTAAACTCCTTATGTCAGTGGGAAAAGCATTTACAGATTAGAAGTTTTGTGTGGCTTTTAGAGATTTATAAAACATTTAGGAGCATATTATTCATGTAAATATATATGCATGTAAATGTAAATTAGTTTTCTAAAAGCATTCCACACCAACTACTGCCCTGTATAGCCTTCCCTTCACTAACTCTCATCCTTTTATTCAGCTCTCCTTAGCCTTTCTTCTTCCTAAAGCAACTTATAATTTTCTCCCACCATGCTGTCCATCCCGTGTTCTACTCTGATGAAGAGAACACAAAGAACTGAGAAATACATATATCATGTTCTAACCTCTATCTCCCTTCCCTGTCTCCTCTTTCTTTCTTGTCCAAAACCTGGCAAAGACCATAATTATATGCATTTTTAAAAATAATTACTAAAAAATGAAAGATCAGATTTCAGACTTGGGTCCACGTGTCACTATTCATCAAATGGAACAGACTCGACCTGCTGTTCACCTGTTTACACCACTATCGACTCTTTGTTAAAAGTTAACTATTTTGGGCACATAAAAGACACACTGACGAGTTCCAACATTAATCTGAAAAACACTGTTCCCTTCTAGAGTGTGAGGCATCATTAATACAATTTTCTATTTGCCAGCTAGTTATTATTTAATATTTCCCAATAGTACCCTTATGTAGAAGAGTCAAAGAGAACTTTCAAATTTCAAATATAAGCAAAGATGATGCCACAACTATGTCCAAATTCAGTTGTCTTGATTTCCAGCTATTATGGGTGCTATACTGGTAATCTTAAATACATGTTACAAAATCAGCTAAGCACAAGGAACAGACCTCTCATGAATCTCAAGAAACACCCATAAAAGCTTCTTCTCTATCCCATCCCTCATCTCAGTTCAAGTAGTAATCCTACATGCATCTTGCAGACCTTCTGTCCCATTCAATGGCATATATTCAGCATGGCTGAATCTCTATGCTAGTTTCCAGAAGCTTCTTAAAACATACCATCTGGTATAGACTAAAGCTACTAACAGTTGCAGTGAAAAAAAATCCTGGAAGTTCATTAAATAAGAATGCAAACAAGTTAAGACTAAAATGTTGCTTATTTTAGCATTTCAAGTACAAAATTGGTCTTTCCACACATCAACATTATTACCTGAGACACAAACTGTATGTGAATCTCACCTCAGTACCTGACCCAAATAGATACACACATTTGTTTGATTCTATGCAGCACCTTGTAAAAGCTAAACCAGGAGAAAACTGGTCTCCAGACATGTCTGATTGCAAAAGAGACAGGATTTCCTAGGGTCTGTTTAAAAAAATGCATATATTGAACAACAAAACTCATATATTTTGGGGGGCTTCTTCGGTGTTTTTAGATCTCACTGTTCAACTCAAAATATGTGTTTAGTTTGTTTTTAAACTAAGTCCAAGCCATCTTAGCTTTTTCTTACCTGTCTGGGTGGTTTCATGCATAGACTCATACTCGGAATGATCGAGAGCCAAAGGGTTCATATCCGGCTGCTCTGAGCCCGGCACAGCTGGGGACGGCTCCGGCAGCTCTGTCAGCACCGCGTTCTGATGCTTTTTGCCGCCATCGCCGTTGGCATCCAGTCCTGCAGCACAGCCCACAAACACACTCAAAAAGCGCTCTTTCCAACCACAGTAACATCATTGTTACAACGAAATCTGAAATCAAGGTGCTTACTTACTTGCTTTACATTTTTTAACAGAAAATTAAAATTGAGACAGTGCTGCACTGAATTTTACCTCCTGCTTGAGCAACAGCTAGAAACTCTTATTCATACCTTCTTTACAAGAATCTGGAGGCTGGTCAGGTATTTCTTCCCACGTTTTGCTCACGCTACCATCAGTGGCACCACTTGCTTCCAAGTGTAACATATGATTTCCCCACACCTTTGCATTGGGGTTTAACTCAGAAACTTTGGTTGACTCCTGCAAAAAGAAATTGATTATGCATTTTGCGTGGCTGCACAGCAGGTATCTGGTGCATAGATACATACAGTTTCAAATAACAGTATCAGGCTCAAGATTGTACTGTCATGTTTTTTCCCACCTGAATATATTAACTGAATTCCCATAATCATTTCAGGTACAAACACAACTGAATCATGCTGCACCAGTACTCACTGCCCTGATTAAGAACCACCAGAAAAGGCTATCCAAGCAGAGCAAATGACAACAAACATTTCATTCTTTGCCTTTGACAGACTAACTCAGCCTGTATGTGGCCTAGACTTCAGGCAGTTCTCTAATATACATGTCTACTTGATGTTGATTATATTGCTATTGTATCTGTTTCTGCAAAACAATACTAAAAAACCCAAGAAAATACAAAAGTACAAGGATTTTCCTGAAATTATATACATATGTAATGCCTTTAATGAAACCTTACGGAAAATTGAAAGCAATAAGATGTGCATGACAGCCTCTGTCATTACTTTAAGAGAAGGAACAGAACATTGGGACAAAAAGGATGAATAACCAGATCCAGGTAAATCATGTCAAACCAATCTCCCTAAACCTCAGTTGAAAATGGACACATTTAATTATTACATATGGTAATATACAACCATCATATAAATGGTTACATCTGTGCTTCAGAGAGATTGCCCTCTGCAGTGCAAACATCTACTACAATACTTCTTTATAGCAACATGAGACAGTTCTCTCATTTTGCTAATATTTGAGCAAAATGCATTGAATTATTCCACACCAAGAATCTATTTGAGGTGTTTTAATATAATTACACAGGAAAAGGATATTGCTTATGATAAGACACACAAAAAAGCTTGTTCAAAATTTGCTTTCTGAATTTACAGATGCTAGGAACATTACAGTGTTTAAAGACAGGCATTGCAAAACCCCACAAAGCTTTAAATCTCCTTAAACACATGCACTCAAATACTTACTATCACAGCGCATAGGAAATAGATCCAGAAAAAAAAAACCCTAAAAAAATATGACAAACACATCTCTTGAATGACAGAGAAGACTTACAAAAAGTGGAAGTGTTTGACGTAACTACTTGACTAGTACGGATTCAAAGATGACAGCAAGATCCATCAGTTTCCATTTTTAATATCAGAAGTTCCCTCAGGAGACAGCAAACAGCCTCGAGTACAATCCACTGCCCACACTGCAAGTGCTGGGCAAGGTCAGAGCAGCTGCTCCAACACAGCCGGCGAGAGGAACAATATCAGGGAAGCTCAGCAGGGAAGGAAAATGAGGAGCAGCTGCTACAGGTTGACTTTTGCAGAGTGGGTAAGGCTGGAGGGGACCACTGGAGGTCATCCAGGTCCAACCTCCCTGCCTGAGCAGGGTCCACAATCCTCAGGATTGTATCCAGGCAGCTTTGCTTGTTTCTTAGCCCAGCTAGCCAAGATTCAGCCTAGCTCTTTCCTCTCACTTCTCCTGCAGCCACTCCTTTCTACAGCACTACTCACCTCCAGAAGTGAGCCAAAGATTTCCTAATTGCTACCAAACAAGAATTTCAGGAAATCCACAAACATTTCTTCCTATACAAAGTTAAAGAGTCCTAAGAATGATTTGTAGAAAGCTTCCTTTCTGCACATTGAAGTGTTTATCTTAAGTTCAGCTGGAACTGAGAATCTGCAATCAAGTTACTTTGCCAACAATTTCACACAAAGTAAACAGAATGAAAAAAAACCAATATTCAGCAAAATTTTTAACTTCTGCATTCTGTACAGCATTCAGTTTTGCAAAGGAAAGGGAGTCCTCAGGTTCTGGACAAAGTAACAGCTATTTAACTAATGAAACCACAGTTTGACGTGGCTTAGTCAAACTTCTAGATTCAGCTTTAAGAGCAAATCACTTCTGCAGAATACTTACAAGTTCGTCTTTATTGTGGCATCCCCAAGCACCACCATATCCTGGCGCTAGCAGCTGATACGGGTATGTTTCCACTGTGTATGAAGCACTTGTTAAATTTTCAGACTCATTCTGGAAGTTTTCATTAACTATACATAGTCTGTCATTCTTCATGGTATCATTAGAAGCTGCATTACTCCATAAAAAGCCCACCAGATATTCACCATTACCAGAAGGAACTGTGTCAGAAAGCTGCTGATTTCTCCAATCAGCATTGCCAGTCTGAAGATTGATGAAGTGTGACCACATTTCAATGTGGGGATTTTGTCTGTCCAGATCATAGGAGCGCTCCTGGTCACTTGATCCATTTTCCATCAGATCTAACACACACTGCTCTCTGCCTTGCTGAAATCCTGCTGCACCAGGAGAGGCACTGGGTATTTCATAGGAAGGAGTAGCAGCATATTTATCTACCTGCTTTGGGTCAACACAAACTCCAAGCTCTTTGTTTGAGAAAATCTTGTGATCTGGCTTCATCTGTTCCCAGCTTGTGGTCAAGTCATTCATCTGAGTGTTTAATATGTAACTGGTGTTTTCCAGTTCAGTAGTCTTGGCTTCCAACTGCTTCAAATTCCCCCTGCTAAAAGGTTCTAGATTCCCAGCTGATAAACCAAAACCAGTGAGGTTCTCCTTTGAGTGGATGCTGACACACTGGTTTATTTCACTATCCTGAAGATTACATTCATTTACATCACACATACTTTTTCCATGAGTTTCTGATCTTTCTTCAGTAAAAGGCCCAACAGAAACTCGAGTGTTCCCAACCTCTGGCTCTGGACTGGCACAGTGACACAACTCGGGCTCTTCCGCCGGTTTGTCATGCTCATGAGAACACGCACTTCGACACAACAGAGGCAAAAAGTTACGGTCTTTATTTAAGAGTTTACTGGCATCATCCAGATTCTTAGCATCATCTTTTAATTTAACACTCTTGTATGTACAACTGTCCGTGGCTGCAGATACAGTGGAGTCAGAGGGAGCACTCTGACTGTCAGCCAAGCCTTTATTGCAACTGAAGATACCTTTATCACAATCAACAATGTTAGCATCCAGATTCTGTTTTACATTTTCTGCCTTGTTATCAATGGACCCATTCAGCTGACCTTCAAATTCTGTCTGGTTTACAGATTCTACTACGTGCCCAGCTATTTTGGATGACTCAGTCTCTGCACTCCATTGATTTTCCACTGTGTGGAAGGAACATACATACTGTTCATCTTGTCTACAGTTCATGTCTATTTTATTCATATTCTCACATTCCACAGACACAGAAGAGACACTGGTTTTGCTATCTGAATTCGAATATTCGCATACTTTACCTTTATTCCCTGGTGACTCTTGTGAAACCTGACACTCTAGGCTGTTTTCCTTTAGGAACAATTCATCTGTGCTTGGATTATGTAGTTCATGAGATGTTACAGTGCCATCACTTACCCCTGAACTAGTTCTGCTCAAGTTACCAGCTTCCTCATGCAAGTCACCTTTTAGTTCAGTGTCACTCACACACGCATCTTCCTCCATGCCACTGCGGTGTACATCTTCACGTGATGTCTTGATTTCAGTGCAGCCCTTAACAGGACCTTGAAAATCAGAACCTTCCTCCAAGTTTAGCTGCATTTCAGTCATGTTCAAAGCTTCACAGCTACACAAAATTGTACCTGTGCATTTCTCTCTCTCTTTCAGGGATACTTCAAAACTACTGTGATGTTCACTAGAGTCTGGTGCAAATGTCTGGCTATCACTGTATGTTCTTTCAAGTGTTTCCTTCTCCACATTTGAGTTTACTTCACTTTCTGGCTCTAGAAAGCAGACTTCTTCAGCAACATTTTTGACATTGTCCATTTCATGTAACTTTAATGATAATTTTAAGTTCCCCCCCACATCCTCTACCACCTGTTTAGTATTTATTTGCTCTACAACACCTGAGGGATGCCTACTTAAACCAAGCAATACAACATCAGAATGATTACTGTCCTCATTTTTTTCTGAATTACATACCCCAGTGTTTAACAATACACTGGAAATATGATCACTGTTTTTCACCTTTTCTGAGTTGGGGCTGTATTGGTCCTCTCCAGCAGCATCCACAGGCTTTACAGAATCACAAGCTGTATGCAGTGATTCATTCCAACTGACAGCACTACCCATGGTATATACCTCATCTTGCTGATTCTCAGGGATGATTTCATTGGACACTTTTGCTCTTAAGACATCTGTTACTGTACTGTCAGTATTTAACCCATGCACCTGACACCTGTCAGCCAGTAAGTTATCAAAAGAACATTGAATGTCTAGGCTACAATATTCTTTTACATCCTTTTTCTCCATGTTTGATCTATCCTCTTTTTTATACTCAAACAGTTCTTTCTGTGAATTAAACTTAGCTTCCACTTGTGCCAATTGCTGCATTGGAAATTCCTTCCCACTGTCTAGAGGTCGTGCCATGGTGAACATTCCTTCATCAGTAACAGCTGAGTTATCTATGTCTGCTGCAGTCTCTTCATGCACAGTAGCTGGCACCTCTTCATCCCCTTTCAGATCTTCGGCATCTACAACACAAATGCTGTAAAACTCCTTGTCTTTCACATTTTGACTGTTGTCTACATCAAGACAGGAAAATGTTGGAGACATCTCTCTATATGAACTCGAAACTTTCTGTAAGCTGTCACTCTTGCTGTCTTCAACATTTACTGTTGTTTCATTTTGCCTTGAATGGTCACACGTAACTGCATAATCCTCCAGAGAATTTCTATTTAAGGAAATTTCACTCTGTAAGCCTTTGTCTATGATGTCTGGTACATGTGAATTAGAAACATGATCAAACAAGCAATCCTCTTGCACAGCTACATTTTCATTATTAATACTGCTATTAATATTTTCTATATTGTTCATGTGCTGACCATTGCTGTTAGATTTTTTAGGTGCTCTTTTTTTAACAACCCTATCTTTCTTTTCTTCACTTTTCTGCAGATTTCCATATGTACCAGAGACTTTCAAGAGGTGACTAAAGGAATTAAAGAAGCTAAAAGGTCTGCCATACGTCCTCCTAGGGCTCGCATGGGGAGTATTCCCCATGCTGTTATATGACAAATATTTTGCTTTTCTACCCCAAAAGCCAGATTTAGAATCGGACACTGCGCAATCATCGCTACAAACACGTTCAATGCCAACTGTTGCAGCTGCCCCATTAACTGTCCTTCCCACTGTACGCAGATCCTGGCTTTCCACAGTTCCAAAAATTGAAGATAAAGTTTTACTTATCCTTGACTTTGGTGCTTCCTCTTCCACAGCTTTTTGTAACAAGCTGGTTTTCTCCTCACTCGTGCTGTTACTCAATTCTTTACTGAAGCAGCAGCCCATGTTTAATAAGTAGTGTCAGAGGGTCTTCTCATTGCAAATCACCTTCCTCTTTACACTAACTTTCTATGGCTACTGAGGAGACAAGCCAACACCCAACCGTCAAAAATAGCACACTTTAAAACCATGCAGGGGTTCATATGTCATTGCCACTCAAAGTCCAAATCCCAGTTGCTGAGCAATGTTTCAGTCTTTCATCATATATACTGTAATATTCAAGCCAAATACTCCTTCTAACGAGATTAGAGTCTGTTTACGAGTATTACCGTGTCTTATGAACTTCTACTGTTTAATTTCCTAAAACGTTTTGTTCATCCAAATAATTAAAATATTTAAATGACATCTTTCAAAACGCCCACGTGTGCCAGAAACTACTTGTCTTCATACTTAATACAACTCCCACCTTCCATACAAGGATAAAGGTATTCTGGCTTTACATGTTTAAATCTGACACATAGATCAAACACATTTTGGACCATTTTCTCCTACTCCTCCCTTCCCCCAGAGCTGAACCTACACCACCATTACTTCTTTAGGAAAAACAAGCTAAAGATAGATAAGACCTCATGTATTCCATTGAGCAGTCATTGTACGTTATCAGAAGCTAATTCTGTTCCAAGCCTTTTTTAAATTTGTTATCTGCATGAAAAAAAAAACAAAACATAATTTCTCAGTGACTTACAGCACTGAAGGGGGCCTCAAAATCATTTACCCACCTCATGGTACTGTGACAGGATTAATTGTACTTAACCTCAGAAAAAAAATGTGTATCCTTTTACTAAAAACTCAAAAGTATTTAAAAAGTAATTTGACTGAATGCTACTCCTTCCATAAATCTGACCTCAGTATAGTTTTCACAGTTGCACATATAGAGTCCTTCTGACCTTGTAACAACTAAACCATTTTTATACACATGTATTTACATATTGAAATACTTCAATTACTGTAAGTTCTTGTAGTTGCTAATAAAAAGCGGCTCTGTTTCTTCAAAAATAAAAGCCCAATAAAAAAGCTGCAAATACCCAGCAATCTTTTTTGTGTTCAAAACAGAGCTGTTCTTCTTTGCCTTTCCATTACCTCACATTGCTCAGCCCTTCTCTCAAATTCATTGCTATTATTTCAAATTTAGACCCTCTACTTCACAGAGCTTAGAGTGCACAACTACAGTACCACTCCACTCTTAAAAGATACTGAAAATACGTAAGAGTGTAAGACAAGATAGACCCTTAAACTCTATTTCAAATGTTCTTTCAGACAAACATTGAACTCAGTGCTATTTTTCCACTGTTTGTACACCTCATGACAACTAATATCACACTAACTCTGACCATAAAAGATTGCTGAATTGGCCAAAAAGTACATCCCCTCTTCGGCAAGTCTGCTTTGAAACTGCCAAGTAAGATCAGAGGAAAACTACCCTCCCCTCCACCCCTTATCCAACCCAGGAAGACTCCAAGTGCCTGCAGCTACACTGTTCCTAAGGATAGGAAGTCTGATGCACCATTGCTGCCATCTGCTGCATTTTTTTTAATTCTCCCGTGGGACAAAGTTATTCAACATGCTTGGATCCAGACTGAAAACTATGCCAAGTCACTCCTCTCTTTAGCATTCCCTGGAATCAAGAACAGGGAAAGGGGGAGGGAGTTACTTATAATAGTTTTTTTGAAGAAATGCCACGAGCAAACAATTTAACTGTTTTTAATGACAGCTTAAAGTCACAGTAGTACTTAAAAAGCTCACAACTATTCAGAAAACTCCCTTATCAGGTGAACAAATAGCAAGATTTTTCCCTCTGTGATTTAACCATTACTAACTCATGCTTTCTAGAGAGGAGCTAAGTGTCTTTAAGAGACAGACCAGGGCAAAGTCCACTTTTCCAGTGCCTTAACAACCACTTCTCCTATCAACGAACGGGAAGAAAAGGGGTGAAGCAGTTCAGGCAAGCAGAAACTTATTCCAGTTTTCCCATACACTTCTCATGTGCAAAGGTACATTTTGTACTTGTTCCTTTGTTTTTATCTTAGGGTTCCAGGGATAATTTCTATTTTTAAGCAGCTACAGTGCACATTCATTAAGTCAAATTTCTCAGTACTATTTATTGTGAGATTACAACTTAAAAAAAAAGGCAACATGAATTTAAGCAGAAAATGCCACTCTTGTTATGCTACATCACCCGAGGCACCTCCTGGCTAAGCTAAACACTGCCACCAACTTGAAAACCACTTAACAGAGTTCATGCTCTGCTACTTCAGAGCCCAGCTCGGCTGGGGAGTAGGTTTTGCTATTTTTTTTCCTTTATTCATGCATATTTTAGCTTGGGTATATTTCTCATCTACTCAAAGCCTAAACAGGTTTTCTGTCCCCATGAAACTAAAGTGCTCTGAAGCAGCACTTTCATAACCTGAACAATTACTTTTTTAAAATAGGTATTTAGTCCTATGTCCTGCACACACCTACACAGAAGGCAAGAAGTCACCATGCTTATTAACATGAGTGTACTTACCCATCTTTTACTTCTCCATGTACCTATTCTTTGCCAAGGAATAAGGGTTTATCCCAGAGATAGCCTTATAGGCCTAAGTTTTAAAACATAATCTAGATTTAAAGTTAAAACACAAGTCAAAACAGTCCTTACAACCTACTGACATCTAACTCCCTTTACTCTTTTTCTATAATGAAGTCATGCAATTGTAACAAGTCCTGAAGAAACAGTGATGATGCTGCACTCCCACGCCATAGCTGATGCCATGCCCACCATCAGTACAAGGGAACAGAGAAGAGCAGCATCACTACAGATGTTGCAGTGACACTATTGCAGGCTTCTGGAAACAGCTGGTCAAATTGCTTAACTTCCCATCTAACAGATCATGGTTAATGGACTGCTAAGAGTTTAAGTACACATTCTACACATTAAAACAACTAAACACGAGCATTAGAAGTCATCTACAGGTACAAAATTATTCTTATGGCCTATTCACTTTTCTTATGGCCCAAATCTAGAATACCACGACAGAAAGAGCAAACACTGACCAGTATTGATCCTTCATGATGCTGATACTGTGTATGTCCAGTTTAAGGTCTAATTCTCCCATTGCTTGTTTAAAGCTAGTTGTGATCTCTTGAATTATTACATACCACCTACTCATTATACAAACTGCTACTTAACTTTAAACTGGCACATACTGCATGTAATACTGTGTACTGTCAAATGATCTGAGGATTACATGGTATACTGAATTTTCACTGAGCACATGGTCCTGTATTAAACTAGTAAATCTAATTTCCTCAGTTCCTTTTTCTTCTGAGGCTTATTCTTGAATGGACTGCAAAAGGATTTTTGCACAACGTAGTCTAGCAGCAATAAGCTTGAGACATCCTTTTATAGCACTTCCTAAGGAAAACATTTTTGGGAAGTAAAATTAAGTGCCATCTTTCATGAACTCTGGTTATTTCTCCTCTGCTCTGAGCAATGGTATGACTGAACTTGTATTTATAGTACCTATAAGCATTGACAAAAATCAGTATACCACACAGATTTGAATTTCCATTAACAGAAACCCACGGCAGCACCTGCTAATTATTCAGCTAGGGAAAGAAAGGGTGATGCTCATATTGCAATCAGACAGCAAGTTTAAATAGACCCACTGTAACATCCTGCACTGGAACGCACTCTTGCAGAACTTGTTGTCACTTGATAACAAGAAACCCTCTAAAGTTATTTTCAAATTTCCAGATCAGGTCTTCAATCTGGCTAATCAAGGTAAGAAAATCCTTTGGCCATTGTAAAGTGCTCCGAGAGCCCACACATTCAAATGTGAGCATGGCAAAGGAAGAGTTTAGGCTCAACAAGCAAGGAAAGAGACTGTGCATACCTTCAGCACTAAAGGTCAGTTAAATTCTGGCAGAGACAGGACATACAAACTACCTCCACCACGGGATTTGGGTCTTGGCGTCTTCCCTCAGAGCAACCTCTAATTTCTAGCAGCAAAGAGGTATTATTGAAAAGGAAACACAGAAGTGAATTAAAATGGAGCAAAACATTTCTTAAACGCTGACTTTTCCAGCCTAACAAAGGCCTGATCAGAAAGAGTAACTGTCAATCATTTGATTCTCAGAAATCAAACTGTCAATTGTATCTTATCATGGATACACACAGTCCATTGACAGATACCACCTGAAGCGACAAAGCCCACCTCTAGGTTAAAGAAGTTGCAAAAATAGCACATTTAACTCCCAAAGCGAAGAAAACCACCAAAGCTAAGATTCTGCTAGCATCCTCTAAACCACACATCTCCAATGTGTAAGTCTAAGCTACTATTGACAAGAAACCCATGAAGACCCTCAAGATGCAAATTTCCTTTGAATGACTTGTGTACAAAACTACCAAAATTCTGCCATTAAATACTAAAATCAGCCAAACTCAAGAATGGTTGTATTGGAAATGAACCATATCAGGCTAGTGACTGATCTACACTATGCATTAAATAGCACAATTTCATAGCTACTTCAAGGTAGAAGAAAAGACTGTCTCCCTCTCTATGAGGTTAAGCCTTTGAAAAACATTAGTAAACAAGTGACCTGTGTATCTTTAAGTAGCAACCCTGGAAAGTGATTTCTGAAGGATATCATCACAACATCAAAACTTTCAATTTATTTTAGTCACTATTGATTACCTATTCAAAATTACTCACAGTAGAATGTATTCAGTTTTGTTCTTGCCAAATAACAGAATGACTAAAGTCATAATTAGGGATATTGTTCAAATAAAAAAATACTTTATATAACCACTTCAGATTAAGAACTACCCTACCACTTATTTTTACAGGATCTACAGAAGTGCATCAAAATTTCCCATAGAAATTCTGTAACTTTTTTCCTGAACAAAAGCATTTGGACAAGGTATATCAAGAGATCCCAGTGGAACAGCACAGCCAAAACAGCTGGGAACGCAATTCGGCACATTTCTTCTAAGTCTATTAAAAAGAGACTCCTAGAAACTTCACTAGGTGCCATGGCAGTATGGCCTGGTATCAAATGCACACTGAAATAATGACCAGCACAAACATGCATCTATGCCTTTTGCAGTCTGGCCCTCTGATCTAAAAATAATTAAGGCACAAGAAACACCAGGTGATTTTCACTTCACCTGAAGTATGTACTTGCTAAAGGCAGTAGAGTCAGGATTACAGAAGTTTTTCTCCTTCCTATCACATTCACGGAAAGATGTAATCATAATGATTTTCGTTTGCTAACTTCTTCCTGCACTCTGTGAAGTTTTTCTCCAAGTATAACCTTGCTCCCAAAACTTGCAAGTGAAGTCCTGAAGCACTGGCAAAAATCAACTCATGTAAGCATGGCATTACAGAAGAGACCATTTTGAAAACACCACTTTTAACAGAATATATTGGTAATTATACTCCTACAACAGAATGACCTTCTGATGCTATGCATGTAAGAGTATCATACTGGTCTAACTTAAAACTTAATAAACTACCGGTCTCATCTTTTTCCAATAAAATATTCAGCCAAAGAAAAGCTTTCATCACAGAAGAACAAGTTGTTTGAAATGTACCATTATAGCACTATGTATACATTCCATAATATCTAAATTGACATCAGCCTTCTCATGAAAAGAACAGCAAGGTCTTCTAAAATTTAAAGAAATGGTCACTCTCTTTCTCCAAATAAGTAGGGAAGAACAGGAATTAAGATTTAGATCAATTTTTTCTTTTTTTTAATAAAAATTTTAGTATGTCAGATTAAAAGAACTAGGATCCATGTGAAGACTCATCAAATTGCATTTAATGCTAACACATCTGCTGAAATGCACAGCCAATTCCAATATTTTGAAGGAAATCTGCAAGCCCCTCTTACTCAAGTTTACATACTGATTTATTGGCACTAATGCCCGAAGTACAGAGAAAAAAAAAAGCAGCAGCAAATCACAAAAGCTCAACTTTCAGAAGTATGGCAGAAAACCAAGTTGAATTTTTTCCTCTACTGTCAAGTAAGTCAAAATTCACATCTGAGAAATGTAAAACAGAGAACAGAACTCAGAAAAAAAAAAGGTGGGGGAGAGGAACAAACAAAAAGTGAACCAGCTTGTTTAGAAAAGAAAAGCACAAGTTTAGAGTGTATTTCAAAATGCTCCTTAGTGGTTGCTGCAAGGTAAGTTGGAAGCAGGAAGCATCTGCTGCTGAGCACAGCACAAGCAAAGTGCCTGGCAGAACATACAGTGAAACCAAACCCTTCAAGATGTCTCAAGAGGAAACATTCCTCCCAACACACAGTTAACAAAAACGAAAATTTTAATATAATTGAATATAAATCAAGTATTCAATCTTCTTGAAGACGTATGTAACATTTACTGCAACATATACACACACAGTACAATCTACTGTATGATGTGCCAAAAGCATCCCATACAGCCACTTACTGGATCCTGCACAGCAGCCCAGCAACAGCAGCACGTGCCACTCAGCAGAACTGACTGAGCAAAATTCCTGTTACAGATTGCAAATTCCTGCTTGTATGGGTTTGTGCTTTTTTCAATTACACATACATACAAAGTGCGTTCCCTGCATTTTCCTCACATGGTAATGTGTGAGCAAGAACCTAATTCAAGATTGGTGATACAATTCCTACATAGCCTAAAAAGCCCTGTACCTTAAATGGCTGCAAACTGCCATAGCTTGCAGTTTATGTAAAGCCCCCCACAAGGCTGAAGCAAAGTTAAGTTGAGGTTCCTACTCAGAATGGAGAATTACCACCTCCAACAGCTCTGCTCTAGCTGTTTAATGTTGCAATGCTGCCTGTCAGCCAACTGTCTTCTAAAATGCTCTGACCTACAATTTTGATTAAGACATAGTAAAAACACAATGTTTCATACAACACTTACACCAGGGGAACGTGCAATTATAATACTTACTAGGTGAGAACCGTCCTTAACTTCTTGTACTTGCTGCACCTGCGGTTCAGCCACAACTTTAGTGTCCTGATCAGAAGTCATGAGCTGTCTGCTTTTTGGCTGCTCAGAGAGAACTTTACTGGTCACCTTTGTAAGCTGCGGAAACAGGAAGACAAAAGATTCTGTAAGTGGTTGTTGAAACTCCCAAGAACCCACTTGAGACACACCACCCTGATTCAAACCAAAGGTCCAAAGAACTTCCACACAATACAGTTGGGATTACGCATCCAGAGAAAACAGAAGATGAGGATAAAGCGCTCTTGCAGGCACACTCAGCTCCCAGTCACCAGCTGCCTTGAGATTACAGATGAACACTTGCCACAGCTTTGGGTAGGAAAATTCCATTGGAAAAGTTTCTCTTGATTCTCACCTTAATTATTCAGACTGGATTTCAAACCATGACTTCTTCATACCACTTGGCAGACTCCACTCAGTAAGAAGCATTTAGTCACAAACTAACCTCTTTCTTCTATAACTACTTTGATGGTCACTTTATCTTTGCAAAATTCAAGCAGCATGTTACAACAGTTCTCCAAGACAAGTAATGCTCAACCAGTTCTTCTGCTCTATCATCCCAAAACCTTACTTTATTTGATTAAACAATAAAAAACTAGGTAGAGTTGAAAGCCTGACAGTGACTTTGCCATGAAATATGATGCTATTATTTAATATTGTTATTTTAAAAAGAAAGTCCTTAAAAAACCATAAAAGCTAATTTAAAGCATGAAGTCTCAAAGTAAATACTGGGGTGTGAAAATCAGGCTTATTTTTTCTTTTTTAAAAAGATGTAAAATGTTTTTATAGTTTCTTGTTCATATGGAAATTCCAGATGTGTAACAATGCACGAGAGAAATTTATTGCCTTCAAGTTGGTGACACCAAACTTCATACAGTCTCCTTAAAACGAAAATGTAAAGATTTGCAGCACATGGAAGTTAATGGTATTGTTCCATTCTTTAGGAGCACAACCTCCTTAATAGGCCACCTTGACTCCAAGACTGGAGTAAAGAAGTCTTTCTTTCAGTTTGTCGCTTTATGGCCTTTCATAGAATCTCCTTTACACTACATTTCGAAATGGACAAAAGCAAATGCCAGATACAACTGACTGAATATATTCCAAAATTTTCAAATAAAATTATTACATTCAGCTATGAACCGATTCAGACACCTGTACTACAGGATTACACAAAATATATTTTCTTCAGTTGAAGAAACAAATACACTGACATCCCCAAGAAGATAAACATTTCAGCTTACATGGAGAGTTGCTTATCACTTCATGCAATTGATGTAAAGTCAGCACAAAAAATATGTTTTCAAAAGAAACACATGTACTGTGTCACTGTTATATTCTCAGAAGCTTCTTTTCCTAACACTCTGTCTCTCAGCTTGGAATAGAAACTACTTAAGTAAAGAAATGGCACAGACAAAAAAACACATTAAAATAAAACTGAAAAATTACACTATCCCTCACAAACAGTGTTACACACATAAATGTATTCACAGGTTATGTAACAAAGTCTGGAATTCATTCAGGATGTTTGTCTTCCATAAAATAAACAAAAATCATCCTCAGGATGAAAACATTTTCAAATGTAGTATGAAATAGTCAGACTCCATGTTGCTCAAAGCAATGCATGGGAATATGTCGGCACATTAACACTGCAGAAAGTGTCGAAGCTTCTTGGAGAACAGTTCTGTTCATATTTTTTAAAGAAATCGTGTTTAGCCTTTCAAAGTTTTGGATAATTTTTTTTTTCTAAAAAGAGCCAAAGACTTCTTACTCATTTCATGTTCGCTGTAAGAAACCTCCACTGCTGTTCGTACTAACTTTGGGCATACACTTTAGTCCAGATTCACAGGCTAAAGTCTACTTTACAGAAAGACAAATATGTTTCAGTCAGCCATGGTGGTATCTACTCAGCATTCTGATCCCCAAATTGATGCTAAGGTACCTCTTTGCTTCCTTCTGTCACCTACTGATCCCACATATTCCCATTCTCTTCTAGGATCAGCCTTTACAGAGTCAATCTGCAAACTCTTCCATCCTCTGGTACACAGTGTTGGCACCAACACTCTGTAAGTCTATAGGTAAAGGAAGGGAAGGGAAACAGCTACGATCATGTGAGTCTATCAAACAAAAAGTAAAGTTCCACTACACACACATCCTTAAAGTGTTCGCTGACTGGCCATCAAGCACAAAATATCCAGCTAAATTAATTCTAGCTGAGGGTAGGCAAGTTGTCAGCCAACCTGACACCACACAACCATAATGCAACTTCAAATTTCTTGGGCAAGCCACCAGCAATTAGAGCAGTGTATCATTCTACTGCTTTTCAGAAGTCCCTCAGATGAGATTACACAAGATGCTTCTCACAGGCCATGTCTAGATTGAAGCTCTAGGTAACTCTGTTTGCACTACTCAGACTAATAATCATATTCTCATTAGATATCCAGATTTGATGTGATACACACCACACCAAATCCACTCACCTAGTAAACAAATTATTTTCAGTAATTACATGTCAAACCCATCTATTTAAGTTGTATTTTGATCATTAAGGATCAAAACGGCACTCCAAACAACAGGAATAAAGTAACTTGTTTGAAGAGGATAAAACCTGCTTTGCAAATCCCATGATTTTAACAATAATCAGATATTGCCTTTCTGCAAATGGGCAAGTCACACAGAAAGATACCAAACCCAGAACAGGGAGCTTCTGTTGCAATTTTCTTCACTTAATACATCCCACCGCTACAAGTCTGCAGGATGTCAAGTGCTCAGCTGCAAAATCTCATTGGCTGTGAGATACTCCAAAACGACTTCACATGCAGGGCTGTTCTGGAAAGCTAATGCCACCTTTTCCACTGTAGAACTGCCACTTACTGGACTCATAGAGAACAAAACCTACACGGCTGCAGACTCCCATGACTATCATGCCAGAGAATACGAGGGTTGTAGAAAAAGGCAGTGTTACTTCAGAAAGAGAAAACCAATAAAAATCATGGAATGTTAAAAGCTCCCCATAGGATATGTTTCAGCATGTTTTTCATTAGTATTGATATGTATCTTCATATAAAAGCTTATTTACACAAACCACAATCAATAGCTGGTAATTCTAGAAACCACAGGTAAGGATTCACTGTTTGAAAGAGCTTATCAGCCAAATCTGTGACAAGTTAAATGGAGCATTTTAATGCAGCAATAAAAATTATCATCCAGCTGAAGAGTTAACTTGTCCATGACTTTAAAAGTTTTCCAGTCAACACTTCAATGTATCTTTGCATAAATACATGTTGCTGCAATAAGCAGGAGACATTCAAGAGAAAAATGCAAGTTGGCAAACCCGTCTGGGATAGACATAGCACTACCTGTAGCAGAACACTGAGCTATCAGAATCAAACGACCATTTTTTCATCACAGAACCACAGAGCAGTTTTTTCGTTGAAAAGGGCCTTTTGAAGGTCATTTAGTCCAACTCCTCTGCAATAAGCAGGGACATCTCCAACTAGATCAGGTTGCTCAGAGCCCTGTCCAACACGACTTTGAATGGTTCCAGGGATGGCGCATCCACCACCTCTCTGGGCAACCCGTGCCAGTTGTTTCACTGATTTAGAAGCACTCATTAATTTCAATTCTGCAAAATGCATATAGTAAATCATTGTATCCTTCTGGCTTGCCATTTCGACATCATAGAGTAATAAGTCAAGTTCAGCAACTTGAGAGTAACTGTGCTCTTGACTACTACTGACATTCAAATGCTTATTTTGACAACTATCTATCCCAAGAGAAACCGCCTAGATTTTATTGAGAATTAACAGTAGTCCAAACTTGGTTTGTAAATAGGCAAGAGAGAGAAGTTTAAAACACAGGTAAAAACATTTTTCTGTAGAAACTTAATAATATTCAATTATGCTTGCTTTTCCCAAAACTATAATACACTGCTCTGTCTGTGAAACTAGTAATTACAACAGGAGGGGGAAGAGTGCCTTATTATTCATTTTCTCATTAGTTTGAGGGCAATGAGGGCAGTCACCCTTCAACTGTACAGATCTGTCCCTGCGGACACCTGGTGAGTGGTTAACCTGAGGAGTTACAAGAATATTTTCAGGAGGGACTGAGACCACCTGGTTGAGTAACACAGGTATTTCAGCCTACGGGTTTCATTCTGCAACATCTGCAACTACCTTCACAAATAAAAAGACAAGGGGTTTGTTGGTGGGTCGATTTTTTTTTGTTGTTTGTTTGTTTCGTTTTGAGGTTTTTATGAGGTTTTTTGGGGGTTTTAGTGTTTTGGTTTTTTAAAAGTTGACAGCATGGTTCTTTACTGTCAAGTATTTTCAAACTTATTTAGTTATAAGAATTCTATCATTTCAGAGGATACCAGATACAAACCAGCAATGGCCTACAGGGTGACTATACAGAGAAGGGCACACAACCACATGACCATTGTTGCCTGAGTGCCAAGCCAAGCAGAGCTGGGACTGCTCTCATCCAAAAGCCACAAGTGTGTGTTAGTGTGGTGCCAACATCAGACTAACCTTCACACTGCATTTTAGTGCAGCTTTAGGTATCTTAGTATGGGCAGAGTTAATGTGCAACTGTCTGAGGGTATTTATAAAGACACTGCATCCACATGCACCACAACCTTGCAAATAGACACCTACCTACTTGATTGTTACACAGCAAACAAAACCACTACTGCTCTTGCCGACCTCCCCAAAAACCTCCCTGGAATGTAGTCCCTGATCCTCCTGCTTTCATTAGCAGACATCTTTAATTTCTCTAATTCATATTCAAAGTGTGCTTTTCAGCAGTCTGTTTCACTGTCTAGAGTTACTACAGTCTGAGTAGCAGCATGTGTTCTCTCAATCTAATCGGTCAGATAGATCTGTTATTTAAAAACATGCAAAACCCCAAACAATGCTCTAGGGCTGAGATCTTGCCTGCCAACTTTCAGCCCAGAGTAATCAGCCCTTAAAAAGAGATTTACAAATGCAAGTGCTGACAACTAACTTTTACCCTGCAAACAGCAACACCATAAAACAAAAAAAGCTCACTAGAATAAAAGAACTTTTCACTGCTCTTCCAGCAAGTACAAACAAAAATAGATTTGAGTTTGGCTTTGTGCAGAACTCTTCCTAGCAAACACTTTAGAAACTTTAAACACAGATTAAGATAAAGTCTTCACAAGGCTAATACAGAAATATACTTCAGCAACATGAGAAAGCTTAAAATGTTTTCCAAACAGAGGTG
Source organism: Oreocharis arfaki (assembly GCA_013398015.1). NCBI lineage: Eukaryota > Metazoa > Chordata > Aves > Passeriformes > Paramythiidae > Oreocharis > Oreocharis arfaki. The sequence continues at coordinate 576,192 of VZRR01008594.1, forward strand.
CATCGCTTAACTTAAGCCTCATAACAAACTTCCAGCTGCAGGCCAGAAATCCTCTTTCTCCTGTGAGGGAGAACATACTTTCTCACCATCTACCACACACCTATGTACCCATGAGGATCACGACACCACAGCAGAGATAATCAGAGCTACCACTGACCTCAGCTCTGAAAAGCTTTAGCACCTGCTGAAGACATCATGTAGACATTTATAGGAGAAATAAGAGATGCCTTTTTCAAAAGCATGCTACAAATTTAATACATTAGCTTCTCTTTAAACAAAGTTTAACTTTTCTTTATTAGTTTCACCAGCACTGTGAATACCCAAAGCATATGTAGTATGTCAAGAGGTAATCATGTTCTCGGTCCCAGTAAAGATGCCAACTCAGACACAGGATATATGGTTACGCTTATACAGCATCATCAAGAAAAACTGGAAAAACCCTAATCCTGAAAGGCTGCAAGTTACCCTCTCAGTGTCATAAGCAACGATACAAACTTTCAGTTTTCATCAGGTGGCTGTTTTAGAATATTTTCAAAAAAAGATCTCAGCTGTTAAGAGTTGACTCATCATCCTGCTGCATGGAGCACACGCTACCATTCTACACATGAAAAACATCATCCAAGCTGTATCATGCTCACAGAGAAAACTTGTGACAGAACTCAGGGGTTTCCATCTCTCCCTTTGAAGCAGGAAATCAGTTTCTTCACAGAGCAGATTTCACAAGCAATCTACCTTTCAAAGGATGGCACTATTTAAAATAAAATATACTATGAAGATGTAACATTACCACAGCAGATAAAATAGCTGCAAATGAGAAATCTAACAACACCAGAAGCATATCTGTTTGTGGCAATCTCCGCAATCATCACTGTGCCTGCATCAGCTGTAAAATCTGTATTACACAACAGCAATTAAAAAGCTGACATGACATAAATATTTAGTCACAGCATGTGTCTACAGAAGTCTTGAATGAAATTCTATTAAAAATCATCACATGGTTCTCAATTTGTTTAACTGCTGCTAAGCGAAACAGTTGGGGAAAAAGTTGAAAATTCACCTCTGGAGCTTAGTGTTTAGACCCAGAGATTTATGTAAGTCTGTCAGATGAAGGTTACAAAATGTACATGCATCCAGTGTATGTGCCAGCATGGTGCCTGGAAAGTTAGATTTCAAAAAACCCGAAAAAAGTACCACTGGATTTGTTTCAGTTTTCCTTCCTGCCAAGAAAATTACTTATGCCCCAACACTCCCCAGAATAATGCAACTTCTGGGTTCCTGAAGAGGAACATGGACATAAGCACTGGGGGCAAATCTGCAACAGGACACTTGGCAGACTCAAGGCATTTCAAAATGCACAAGGCAACCGGGTGTTAGCAAGAAATACAGTGTCAGAAGAACCTAGAACTTAATGCTGTACTTTAACATCCTTTAACAGATAACACAAGCACAAATCATTTAGAGCTGCTGCTGGATCTACTTCACAAGTTGTTGGGTTTTTTTTAAACCCTTCTGTTGTTTATAGGGTTGACAGCATCCAAAACTGTTCTGTAATTCTATTAATTATCCCTTGAAATGTAGTCTCTCCTCTAAGAAAGGCTGAGATTTCAAGATAAACAGCAAATCTTGCTATTTAAAAGGAACACTGCATTTCTTTATTTAAAGATCTATGAAACATTTCTGTGTAAGGCTTCCTAAGCAATTCACAACTCTCATCATTTACTGAGCGTTCTCATGCACACAGAAACCTATGCAATGAAGAGCACACCAGAACTGATTACTCTGCAAGTCTGCAAATCCAGATCATTACAGTAATTAGCTGTCCAAAAGATGCCAAGCAGCAAGCTACTAAACAAAGGTGATAAAATACCAAAGAAACCTGATACTGGTAAATGATAAGGACTCTTTCAGAGTCATACGAAAACTCTTTCAGTGAAGAGCAAGAAAAATGGGAAGAGGGTAGAGTTACAGTCTTACCATCTCAAACAAGAAGAAGATGTCAACAGTGCACAGAAGATAACAGGATGACCCCCACTAACAAAAAATGATTACCATTTTTGTATCTAGCCTTTTATGCACTGTATTTTAAATATATGTGCTTAAAGAAAATGAAATAATTTCACTACACTCAAAGGTCTCTCACAGAATTTCTGCAGCCCTCCTGCACACCAAGAAGCTTCACATGCAGTTACTACCTGATGTGCGCTCAAACATCACTCCAGAGATGGACCAAGAAGCCTGTGGATCATATCCTCCCCAGTAATGCAACACACCAGATGTTTAAGGGTTTATAATTCAACAAAAATCTTACCATTTAAGAACACTAGGAGTGCCTACCAAGCAGGAATAAGCCACCGGGAGGAAATTTTTATGCCTGATAAGAGTGTCATGTGCCTTGAAGACAAGTGTGATTGTGTCATGAGCAGTTTCCAGTTTGCTTGTGGCTTGCTCTCAGTTTTCAAGTCCGAAGCAGCACTCTCTGGACTGCAGGCTGAAGCACATTACATCAAGAAACCCAACTCATTAATTAACAGGAGTTGCTTCATGTTGCACATCCATCAAAAAGCCACAAGCTTGTTTTCCTCATTGTAAGTGGATGAACAGCACACACCCTGCAGGTTATTCACAAAGATGTATATTTAATTTCTGTTATAACTATCGTCTTAGATAAGATATTTATCAGATGATCATTTCAAAAATACCACACTTAATTAAAATTCATCTCTCGACTCTCCGATTTGTGCATTTTCTAGGCAGCCCCTCAAATGGCAGAGTTAAATTGTTAGCAGCTCAGCCAAATCATGACAATTCTGAAAAGAAAAGTGGGATGCTAACTTAAAATAAATTAATTACGATCACAGTTCTCCACAACCCCATTCTCTCTTGATAAGCTGAATGTAGAATCACACATTCTACACTCATTATCAAGGCCTACAAAAGGCAGAAAACATCTCATACTGAAGTAAAAAGGTCTTTTAATTTTCTCAGGAAAGGGATCAGGAATTTGTTACTCAAGTACATTAGGTAAGTACCTCGAAGTATAATGATTTTCCACCAAAATGCTCCATCACTTGCCCTCCCTTATATTTGTGAGCATTTGAATTCCTCCCTACCTCCCAGCTCTGGCGTGACTTTTTACTTTTCCAGAACAGAAAACATCACCAGCAAGAACAGAATTTGAATAAATTTGAACACCTCCTTCTCCAGTTAAACAAAGAACAATAGAGTAGCTGCCTGCATATGCACTTTACTTCTGTGACCACCAGAAGAGCGGAGAGAGGACCCAAGCTGAACACCTTGTGGCATTAATCCTTCTGTCCTGCCCTAGGAAACCAGAGGAGCAGAGCACTGCAAACCAAGTACTTCAGTTCTGAGTGAAACTGAACAGCTGAAGTCCACATCACTCTGCTGCTGCTGTTACTCCTGCTACAAAGCATCACAGGTAGTTCCTACAACAATTTAAAAAAAAGAAAAAAAGAAAGTAAAAGCTACAGTAACATACCTGCAGGACCTTCACAAGAGAAACCCCAGCAGACTGCCTGTACTGAATTAAAGAGTGAAAGGACAGGCCAGTGCAAATCACCGCTCTTCTGCATTGAAATAATCAGAAAACTAATTAAGCCTAAGTACAGGGCAAGCAATGCTTTAAAGTACCTACAGAAAGACAAGCTGGAAGTTGGACCCCACACTCTGCACAGCACTTCATATCTGCCTCTGCTTCCAAACAACATTTGGAATACATTTGTTAAATGAGCCTAACCGTAGAGGCAGACTAATTTCTCATAAAATCTTCTAAAACCAGCCAGCCTAAATAATGACTAAGTATATAAACCCCCTTATATTTATGCCTAACATGGGCTAAGAGAAACTGCAGAATGTGATGGAAGCTCTCTACTTCTGCAAGACTTTTTATTTAATTAATATATTTTAAAAACTGATTAGTTTCTCATCAGAGCAGAGGCATCACATCTTATACTAACCATTGCTCACATTAATTTCTTGTAACACTCCCATCCACCTGCATTTACCTGTTACACTTGCTTAAGCTACAAGGCAACAGCCTGCGCTTGCAGTGTCCAGTGCAGTAGGATTCTGATCTGCAAACAAAAGGCACAGCTGAGGCAATACAAAGAAAAGTGTTGGTATTTTTACTAATATGCATAAATTTAACTGCTAAAATTGCTTACTTTCTACACAAATATTAATTCTAGATGCATTCGGATGATCTTCGATAGGCTAACTGCATTTTCTCTGAAAGTCAAAGCTTCTCAATAACTTCAGAGATCTTTACACCAATGAATTAGCTGGGAGACTGTTCCAGGCTTTTAATGTAATACCAATATTTAATATCAAATACTGCTCACTGATGCAGAAATTAATTGTCATTTCATGCAAATGTTAAATGATGGGAAAAAATGATGGAAAGCATCACAAAAATATGTTTCTAAATTTTAGCACCATCAAATACAAAACCTCACCTTAATCAACTATCATCATCCATGCTGCTTTTTTGCACTAATGTGACATGAGTCAAAAACCACACAGTACTTCTGTACACACAGAAAGCAGAAGAGCAATTGATTAGAAACAGTAAATTGAATTGGAGAGAAAATTCAAGCTTGCCCTGGAGCAGATAAGGCAGGAACAAATACCTGCTAGCCCTAATGACTGGATTTCACAAAATATTGCTCATTCCTATAATATTTTTAAATAGTCATTTACAGAACACTACATGGTAGCTTGAACTCTTTAAAACAGGCTTATATTGCTCTTCCCCATAGCCAATTAAGACACTACACAAAGAGATTAATAAGGCTGTCAGAAAAAGCCACATGGAGGACTTCTTCAATATTTTTTTCTATGAACTATAGTTCTTTATTTTGACACATATCTTACTGCCAGCAGGTAAGTTTACTTTGGCACTCTGGACACCAGGTCTGTCTCATACTACAATACCTCCTCTGAATTCATGCATATATGAAAAATTATTATGCAAAGATAATATCTTGCATAATACTGTATTTTCTTTGTTTCCCTTCCTTCCCCACATAACTGGCCTGCTCTCTCTTAACCAATGACGTGGTGTGGATTTTTTTTGGCATTTGCTTTTCTTTAAAGTAGCTATTGAAGGAACATGTGAGATTAATTTTTCTATTCCTCTGCTGAAGGAAGCAACAATTAAACATGCTAAGAGCTCACACAGAACAGTGAAATTTACAGAGACTGATGCACTTTCACTATGAGAGACAGTTTCAGTCTAAGACAAACTGATTCCTGACTTGGAGTGAAAACTAGAAAGATACTGAACTTTGCTGGAAAACGTACTCACCAGCATCTCAGCATGTTGGGCTTGCTATAAGTGGACCTGTCGTTTCATAAATTCTGTTTAACAAAACAATTGCCAGTTCTACAGTATTTTACTAGCTGCTTCAAGTTTTTAAAGCTAAGATGCAGCAACTGATGGGCTATTGGGCTTTTCCCAGTTCTTCAAAGAAACACTAAATCTTCAAATGCTGTAACACATGACAAGGCTCCAGGAGGTTTAGCACTTGCTTAGAGGGAACAAGTTAAATGTTGTGCATGAAGAGTGTCAGTTTGGCAATGCTGGGAAAAACGAACTTCCTTGTTTCAATTACTGAATGTTCCTCCTCACGATTTACCAATACCAGCTCTAAGTTTTCCGCATTCTTCACTACACTGCTAACCAGAGAGTGGCCGAGGCACTCGCAGCCTGCTCGTGACTCTAGGCAGGACACTTGGCAAAGGTAAAGGAAACAACTAACCCAGTTCTGCTGGGCAGCATTTTATGAACTACATCTTCCTCAGAAAAATCCTGAAGTTGGCAGAAGCAGATGCAGTATTTTATGATGAAAGACAGGATTAAAAACACCACTTGAAGCTATAGGGTTAATATTTAGTGCAGTTCCAAGGGTGAGGTCTGACCTTCTTTAACAGATCTTAATAGTCTTATCTTAGAATATTGCTGTTACTTGGATTCCATGTTTCAAGTCTGCAATCGGTGCTGCACTTAAGCAAGAGGAGGTCAAAAGCTGCATTTGGAATTTCCAGGACCCTTAATATTTTTAGTACTTAGAATTATTATTTAAGACACATACGTAGCTTCAAAGCCAATTCGCCAAGTTCTTCATCATGACATTCCAGGACCATACAATAAACTCTTAATTCAGGAAAGCAGAAATCTAATACCAAGCATCTCATATTCAAATGCACAGAGAACTAGAATTCTGGAAAAGATTTGATGCAAACTAATGGGACAACAATTACAGTACTCCTGGAATATATCTTCCCTCACAACAGGCCTAAGAAAAGAGAGAAAAGGATCTATAACTACATGAAGTCCAGGTGAGATGCATATATAACCAAATAAGATGTTGGTAATGCCAGTGATCAGCAAAAAGGTACAGTGACAAGTTTTCTTCCATCACGGATGTATACAACAGTCCTTGTCTATGCAAAGACTATTTCAATAAACAGGCATTCTGCAAAACAAACAGCCTGAGATGAACTCCCCTCAAGATCTGGGGTTTAGGGTTTGTTTTTTTTTTTCAGATGACTTGAAAAGCATTCATTGACCTAAAATGTTAGTTTAAGTTTTGAAACATGTTCAGGACCAAATCTAAAGTGAAATTTAACTACTTACAGAACAATCATCATTTAAATTTTAAGGTTTCATAAAAGAAAAGGAAGCTCAGGTTTTTTGCCAATGATTACTTCATTAACCTCTTCACCAAAAATAGAATTTAACCCCAATAATCCAGTCATTTTAGTATTACTTCCTCTTTTAATAAAGGCTACCATCCTCCATCACAAGCTTTGCCGAAACCAGAAGCAACTCTTGCTTAGTTTTAAAACACTGTATGAAAGACTATCACCTACCGGGTGCACGTTTGTTCACAGAGCACCCCACCTTCCTAGAGTATCACTGTAATCAAAACTACTGGTAATTCAGGTTTTGACTCACAGTTAAAGGATGGACTGCCAATATTTCAGCTTGGATTTAATGACAATAATTCCTCCTTGCAAGTAAAAATAACTGGGCACAGACCCTTCTAAAAATTCCACTGATTCGTTGAATCCAGACAGTTAGAACACACAATGTTAACTTCGAAAATTATAATCATAAAAAATAGACTGTAAGCTAAGCTGCAACATATGTTCATTAAAAAGAGTCCTTTCTTTGTAGCATAATGTTTTTGGACATTTACTATGAAGAATTGAACAAGAAGCTTTAAATGTGAGCAGGGACACAAACCCAAGATCCTGGAGATATGCCAATGTAGACAATGTTATTTTGCCCAAATTGTTTGCCTTGCTGCTTTAAACAGCAACATGTTGACCATTTTCTGTCCCTATCTGTCGGGCAGCAACAACATTGAATGCGAATGAAACTCTAAGATAAGACTGAAAATTCTGCACATACAGGTAGCTCAGCACTTAAAGTAACCATGCCCCAGTACATTCTTCACTTTTGCTCTACTTTTTAATTCCTAGAACAAGGACCAGAAACCAGGAGGATACATCCAAACATTTGAGCATAAACCCTCAGCACTAGGGTATGGAAAAGCAAGCTACTTTGGACATTGGCCTGTTGATTCATCAGTTCCTTGTTTGAACAACAGTCAGAGTCAGACTCTGTTGTGGGGCAACCTGTGACAGCATCACAACCTGTGAAAATACGCATATGGATACCAACAGTGACCGAAAACAAAACCATAAAGCTGCCAAGAGACATCACCGTAAAGCTTTCAAACCTTTCATTAAGTTCCTGCCAAATGAGATTTATCAAATGATTTCTTTCTCAACATAGTTACTATTTAACTAATATTTTGTTTCTCAGGTTTCCCAGTCAGATCACTGGCATCCTGTAATCATAAAATATATAGCATGAAAACAGATTGCAGAACATTAGATCTGCTGAGAAATACTGATGTGATGGAGCACACTTTTACACAGAAATACACTTTTAATAGAATAACAGAAATCCACAATGTTTTAAGCAACTTTGCAATTCCACTAACAAGACAGATGGAAGTCCGCCTTATGAATAGCACCAATGAGGTATTCACCATTGTTGCTTATTTCCAGAAGCCAGGAGAGAAGGGCCAATATGAGGCTGAGGGAGAATTAACCTATCCAAAGGGAAAATACTGTTTAGATACTTGTGCAAAAAACCACAATAAACCTAAAAGCAAAATAAGGTGATACACTACCTAGACTTCCAAGAAGCCCACACAAGCTACAGATAAAATAACCGTATGTTCTACAACTACACTGAAAACTCAGTATATTCCTGAACATGTCCCATGTGAAATTTTAATAGCATCTGCAAGTGTAATTTCCCAAGTCTCTAGCCAGTGTTAGCTGTTTTCAATAATGAAAGTGATACTGGTGTTTCAGAAAGGAGTCCCTAATGCATAAAGCAGTTGTGTCTAATTCATCACAAGCTACCACAGATGTCAATACACTTCTATAGGTATCTGTATTTCTATCTGCATGTGCAATAGCCCAGAACTGAAAGTCGTGTATAGCTGCCACTACCTTAAACACATGTACACTGAACTAGACACATCTGTGAACTCTACATGGCCACAGAGGCAATCCAGAATAAACCTTCACTGCAGGATATGCTCTCAGGGACACCAGCTCCTTACACGCCAACAGCCTTATGCGAGTAACAACAGAGCTGCTGGAAGTGCAGAGGTGGCAATCCATTCAGCTTATGAACAACTGATTCCTTTTGTATTACATCATTCAACTACCCATTAAGGAGCTGGACTGACAGGATCCAGAATATGCATAGCCCAGCCCTCCACGGTAAACGAGAGCATTCGAAAAGATTAAGACTCAAAGAAATTGGTGATTCATCAGGGCGTCAAAACAGCGCTTCCCCAATTCCCGGCAATGTTCTAGGCCAAGCAGCTAGCCACATATTAGTAACCTCTGTCAGACTTCCAATTTTGGAGTTAATTGCTGTTCCTGAAACACATACCCAGACACAAAATACCTGCAGCAGCACACATCACAGAATGAACACCGTCATGGCTATCCTAATCACACTATTATGCTGTATTACAGTCACACCTAATTTAAGCACCCCAAAGTACCTTTGTTGTCTGCAGGTATTGCTCCGTAGCACCTGCTTCCGAATGGGGGGGCACCCCCCTTTAGAAAGGGTATGGAACAGCTACACACACAAATGTGAAAGACCAATGATTTCATAAATCCTTGGCTCCATCACATCATCAAAACTTAAGTACCACCAGCTGGGAACCAATTAACAGAATTTGTTTTTATCTTGCAATACTTTTGCACTTGAGTAGATGAATGGGTGAAGCAGAAATCGACTGCTAGTCTCCTGTTTCTAACAAGTTCCTCAAACTTGTTGGTTGTAGACACATTTTTATCATTAGACAGTCAAAGTCAGCACATGCTTAAAGAGAAAGAGATTGTTAGAATAGCAATGGCTCTTCTTCAATTATCCAGTATTTACAATACCAAAACATTTTTCTGACCAGGTGAAATATCGCTCAGTTTTATATTCAGAGAAGGTGCTTCAGAGTGCTATTTTTTGTCTGACTGTTATGCTACACTAGCTAGCCTTGAGTTTAGCACAGAAGAGTTAATGCACAGGAAAGGAAAACACAGCTTTCCCACAGCATTAGTTTGAAAATGTAAATACAGTTAGAATGAGTACCTTTGACAAAGCACATTACCAGTTCAGGGGAAGAGGATGTGCATGTGGGCATCTTCTCTTTTTTGAGAGATCACAAACTTTGAAATAGCGATAGTTTTAAGTTTTACATCACTTTCCCCACCCTAATTCAATTACTGGCTTATGTGAAGAAATATCATCTAGCTCTTGTATGTGCACTAAAATGAGAGTATTAATTCCAGCATGCACATGCCTTGCTTTCAGAACACTGCTCAAACACCTTTCCAGGGCCTTTACTACAAGAGTGGCTTTTACTCTCATCTTCTACGCAGCTCTCCACACATCACTGCCTCTTTCAAAACTGCAGGGAGAGAGTTAATTTTCTTCCTTACAACGTCCTGTTTTGTAATATCCTGTCTTTCCGACTCATACCTGTATGCCCATTCTGAATGCAAACGCACGAGACTTCCAATACTCCTGTTAGCTGAGCATCACTGATTACAAACAGGAAAAAAACGCAGCCTGAGAATATTTTCTACAGTTATGTCTAAGACTTAGACAAACCTGCTGTCTAAAAATGTCATTTTGCTAGGAAATACTTAGAGGAACAGAGCACTTCGTAAACCACACTTTTTACAATGTTGTACATCATGCAACAGTTTCTCACATGTGTGCATACATGTGCACACGCACAAATCACACTCCCAAAACTTGATATTCTCCACACTCCAGAATACATTTCTTTGCTTGCTTCATCTCTTTCTGCCAGCAATAGCCCTCCTGACACCGCATTTGAAAGCTACCTTCACAGCCACCTTTGCACCTCCAAGGCAAGAGTGCTCTCCTTCAAGATCAGTAAGGCCGTGGCTTTGCAAAACCTGCTCCTTCTAACACAGGCACAAGAAAAGGTAAGTCAAGTGCTTTACATCTTATTTGTCTGCCTTACCTGTTAATTTACGACAATGTGAATGCCTGATGAATATATATAGACACCATGGAATTAAACATTAATAGCACTGACAGTCCTAAAAGCCACCTAGTTTTAAAAAATCAAACTGATGGAACACATCTACACCTAATTACTTTGTTTTTTATAACTCCTTTTTTGCTACCTTTAAGCTGTCACTTTAGATTTGTGACGCACTATAGTCAGAAACATGCCTTTTCCGTGTCTAGCATGTGCATTTTGTGAGGTAATGTAATAAATATTTAACAAAGAGTTTATATTACCATGCCAATTAAGCTCTCAACTGATTTAAAGCCAAAGCCACTGCAAGATATGAGACTTAATAAGGGATGCAGCAACAGATCAGTACAGACCATGTAGATTAGACAAACCTGACTGTATTGACTTTGCATTTCAGTAAATAAACGAAGTATTTAACTTCACTCTAATCGAAATAAAACATCATCACCAGAAACTGCCCACATGGTTTCTGTATGTCTGAAAGAAACAAAAACCCCCAAACAAAATCCCCAAGCCCCCACAACTGCCTCCAGTTCCAGATCTTCCTCTGTAATGAAGCAGATTTAAAGACACAGCCCCATACCTACGCAATATATTTATAATAAATACGTATTGGTCATTCATACCCTTCTATGTGTATATTGGCCATAAAGCCAGCCACAAAAAGCAACCAAGGCAGCACACACTTGCGCTGACACCTTTATTCCCTTATGGTGCTTGTGTGTAAATGGGTAAAAAAACACCCGGAAAAAACCACAAGGTAAACAACTCAATCTAACACAGAACATTGTGTGTGCTTAAGGACCCAATTACATACAATTGTTTATTAAAGAACATCCAAGAGATCAAATGTTTTCAATTAATTCATTTAAGCAAAACTTTTACCTTTGTTCGAATAAAGATTATTTTTTTCCCCAAAATGTAAGACCAATTAAATGTATGAGTAATTGTGGCTTCCATATAAAGAGCATATACACATAAATAACAACAAATCTAGAAGAATAAAATTTTCTGTAGACATTATATATAAAATATATACTGCTTTTTGTATGCGCATCATCAGGCCGCAGCCTAGTTTTCACCTCCCTTTCACTTCTCACAAAAAAAAATTTAAAAATATAAAAATATCAATGTTGTTCTAATAACTAGAGTGATTAAGCTGATTAGCTTCATATCTTGAGAATTGACTTGAAGAAATGCTTACAAGCAAGGAGGGAGAAGTGAAAGTTCAACTGATAAAAAGTTACCAGACCAGAATCAAAACCCAAGAGTTGTGAAATCCCACCAAGTTGAAAAAAAAAATACAACATGCTTTGACCTTCTAGAATTTATCCAATCTGTAAAAACCAGATAAGTCTGACATGAAACTTAAACCACAAGACAGACCTTACAATAGCAATCCTTGAGGCAGTATTTAAGAGATTCCTTCTTCAATTTTACTAAGGATTCAGAGGCCAACAAAACTAGGCCAGAGAAAAGATGCAGAATCTGAAGCCAGAATTCCCATGGTTTTACCCCAACTGTGACTCAAGTTTAAACAGTGGTTTTGAAACCAGCTCTCTCTCTCTGTGGCCACAGGCAAGTCTTAACCACTTTGCCTCAATTCGCTTACCTGCAGAATAAAAATAATTATACTTATCTGCCACACAGGAATCTCGTACAACAAACACTGTTTGTCAAGTGCACATCTGTTTAAACTGTGGACAAAGCTACGTAGTAATTTTGAGCACCTGGACAAACTGAAACCGAGAGTGAAAACAACTTCGCTGAAGCAGCTACCAGAGGCCCAACAACAACTAAATCCTGGGAGGAACACAGCGCCCGTGTGCCGTCTGCTCCCACAGGTACTGCTGTGCAGCCTGGGCGCACCCCCGGCCCGCCGGCAATTCACCTGCTCAGGACACGGCTCGCATGGAAAGGCAGCGATGTGCCCGGAGCGATGGGCCAGGGGCTGGCACCGCCTGCTGCTCCGGAGGGTCCCAGCCGCCCATCCGCCCCGGCCGGGTGGCCGGGAAAGCTCCAGACGGGTGCCCCCGGCCCTCGCCCCTTCCCGCTCGCCCCGCGGCACACGCGGCTCTCCCGCAAGGCCCCGTCGGCGCGGGGGCAAAGCTCACCCGCTGCGCCCGGGGCGGCAAGGCCGCAGTGCGGGAGCGGCCCCGGCGGCTCGCCCGCCCTATCCCCGCCACCACCGCGGCCCCGAGCCGGGATCCTCCTCCTCCCTCCCGTCTCTCCCCCGGGAACCGCCTCGGGTGGGAAGATGGCGGCTCCGGCCGCCTCCCCGGTGCGAGGGGGCGGCGGAGCGGGGGGTGTCGCTCCTCCGTCGGCCCCGCCATCCCCCCGCACCGGGAGATGCGGGTGCGGAACGGCCCCGGCGGGCGCCGCCGCCCGTAGGGCGCGGGCCGGGCGGCCCCTCGCACTCACCTGTCACCAACAGCCGCCGCCGCCCTCGGGCCGGGGCTCGGCACGGGGGACACAGGCGGGCACGGGGCAGGGGGGGGCTCCGCCGGCGCGGGGCCTTTCACTCCTGTCGAGTTCCCGCGGGCGCCGGGGCCTCTCGCCGCGCCGCCGCCGCCGCCGG
>VZRR01008594.1:589508-655008 GCA_013398015.1 Oreocharis arfaki
GGGGGCCCCGGCGCGCGCGCGGCGTGTGACGCGCGGAGCGGCGCGTGAGGCGCCTGACGTCACCCGCCGCGGAGGGGCGCGCGGGGGCGGGGCCGGCACCGCCCGCCCCATCTCCCTCCACCGGAGGCGTTTTGTCCCTTCGCACTCACCGTAGCCCCGCCGGGAAGTGGCGGGAAACGGGACGGGAAAGGGAGGAGGAGGGGGGAGGGAAGAGGAAGGAAAGGGGAGGGGGAAGGGGAAGTCAGGGAAGGTCAGGTCGCGTTTGATGTCGAAGAAGCACTGTGTCTGCGTGTGTTCAGGGGCAGTGTCCAGCCGGTCCCGGGCAGCGCCGCGGCGCCCGGCGGTATTTCAGTCCGGAGGGACGGAGCGGGGCCTGGGGCAGTGCCCGAGTCCGGCGGGCCTCACGGAGGGTTGCGGGTGTGGGAGCACGTCCAGATCTCTGCAGTGACACAGGGCACGTTGTCGCCTTCTGGAACGCTGCCACGGCAGCAACGGGAGTGCTGTCCAAAATTACAGACCTTACCACTGTGTCGCACCTCCTGGTATAACAGTTCCTGTGGAGCACGACTCAGCAGCTGTGGCTCAAAAGGAAGTGATAAATAGGATTTTAGGAGAACAGTATTTAATGAAAGAGCGTTGTGTTTCATGTGGGTTGTGAAAGCCTGGATAATGTCTCATAGAATCACGGAATGGTTTGGATTGGAAGGCACCTTAAAGATCATCGAGTTCCAACCCCCCTGCCGTGGGCAGAGACACCTTCCACTTCTCGAGGTTGCTCCAAGCCCCGTTCAGCCTGGCCTTTAACGCTTACAGAGATGGAGCATCCACAGCTTCTCTGGGAACCTGTTCCAGTGTCTTACCAGCCTCACACTATGCGTTGCACGGAGGAAGAGGAGGCAGAGGAAGCAAAGGGCTGAGGAACAATCCTGGGAAGATAAGAGCTGCAGCAGAAATGTTAAGCAGGATCCACACGGTGCTTCCCTCCAACAGTGTGTTCCAGTCCCCACAGAACGGTTCCTCTCTGCCCCAACCAAAGAAACTACTGAGAAGTAAAAATGCATTTTGTTTTAAGGTCCTAGGCTGAAGAATGTCAGGCTGGATTGAACAACATGCATGGGAAGAAAAAGGGAATGCAGACAGAGACAGGAACACAGGTGCAAGCACAGGACGTTCTGGATGGAACATGAGAGACTTTTGCCAGAGGTAAAGTCTCTGTACGACGCTCCCGACTTCTCAGCCTCAAGCTCCCTCTTGCTCTTACCAAGCTGGGGAATAGAGTAAATCTTCAATTATATAAAACTACAGTGAGCCCCACAAGATTCTAGAGTTCTTTTGCTTGACCGAAGAACAAACAAGTCTTGTCAAACAGTTTTTGTTATTTAGTCCAGATCATAATCTATTTTTAACTGCAATTAATTAGGCAAAAGGAAAACCTGTGGTTTCCACTTAGGATTTAGGAAAAAAAAACAAGTCTAGAAAGTCAAGAAAGTCATCTTCCAGAACTGCTCCCAGTCCTCAGCTTGTCTTCTACTTCAGGTGTGGCAAAACTACATCACGTTCCATCCAGTTGTCAATAATTATCTGTACCGTGCATTGCTGCCTATCTGCATCTCAGAAATTAATCCAGATAGGATAATCCAGTTTTTAATCCTTACTGATAAGAGTCATAGGCTTGCCTTCCAGGTATCTGCTAGAAATTCCCATAGAGACAGTACAGCAATTAACTTAGAAGACCTATTTTAAGGACACTCAAGCACCCTTTGGAGCTGTTTTTGCGACGGTTTTAATGTTCTTGATGTTGCTGTATTTTTAAAAATCCCTTGCTAGTAGGGGCAGTAAAGAATGTCCCAGTGCCTGTAATGAGCTCAGACCCTGCTGGACAGAGGGCTTTGCTGTTCTTTGAGGGAAGTGCCTCTCAGCACTCACTCCTGGGCGAACGAGGGGATGTTTTCCTTAGTAAGATGTTTCACTTTTGCAGAATTATTATGAGGAAAAAAAAAACTGAGCAGAGGAAGACGGATAGGATAGAGCTTGATCAGGAAAAGGAGTAAACCAGCTTTGAGAGTGGGTGTTTAGAAGGACAGACAGGACCTCAAGCAGTGCAGGGAGTGTCACTGATTGTTAGGTGGTCACCATGTATCTGCTGTATAAATGATTGCTTAAAAGTCTAAAACAGTGAAACAATTGCTATTCCTAATGCTTTAAAAAAATTTATTTTATAAAGGACTTCAATATAATTTTGCTCTTTAACGCCAGGCTATTTTTCAGCAGACTGCAGTTCTTGTAAAAAAAAAAAAGAAAAAAAGAAATGTCTGATTTTTAACTCTCAAACATAAGCCCCATTATATCCTTGTTCTAGAGGGGCCTCAAAATTCCTTACCCCTTTAGACATGCAGTCTTCATGTCTCCCCAGGCTGTATTCCCATGCAGCACTTGGTGAAACACTTTCTCTGAGAAGTAGCATGAGTTTTCTACCTGCCTGGGCCCCTTCTGTCAGTGTGGAGGATGTGGAACTTAATATCTAAAAATGCTTCCATTTTTTATTGGCACACTGCTGAGATCAAAGAGGTTTGATGTTTTTCCTTAGTACTCTGATAGCTGAGGAGTGTGTGCCCAGATAGGAGTGAAATATTACAAATCAACAGTGGATGCTGTGGGGTAACAGAAAGTACTCCCATTTCTTCTACATCTCAAACTCAGCAGTCAGGAGAGAGAATGCATCTCTGAAGGAACAATGGCCATGAATAATCGGACCATTAATCCAGAAAAATCAAGCAAGATTAGACTAACTAACTGGTTTTTTGTTGCTATGTGGTCTAACAGATATAGAAAGAACTATGGAAGTTACTTCTCAGTATATTAGTGATATATTCTTAAAATTATATTTTAGTCTGGAGAAAAAAAGGAGGCTCAGAGGGAACCTCATTGCTGTCAAAAACTCGCTGACGAGGTTGTAGCCAGGTTGGGGTCAGTCTCTTCTGTCAAAACTCAAGTGAAAGGATGAGAGGGAATGGCCTTTAGTTGTGCCAGAAGTTCAGCTTAGATACTATAAAAAAAAAGTTCACTGGAAGAGTAGTCAGGCATTGGAATGAGCTGCCCAGAGAGGCAGTGGAGTCTTTGGAAGTGTTCAAGAGGTGCTTGGATGTGGCACTTGGGGATATGGTTTAGGGATGGTTATGGAGGTACTGGGTTGATGGCTGGATTAGATGATCTTGAAAGTCTCGTCCAACCTTGATGAATCTTTCATTCTGTAGGATTTTTAATTAGGATTCAAAGTTCAGGTGAAAAAGAAGGTATTTGGTATACTTAAGAAGATAACTCCATACAAAGAGGAGCTGCAAATAATGCAGTATTCCTGGAAGCTAAACCTGGAATTGAGCAGTCAGAAAATCAAACCCTCAAAAATCACTGGATGTACTGAAACACTTGGGCTTTACAGTCTTTATGATTTCCTCTCAATATAATAAAAAGGATAATATTTCCTTCCTCACAGGAGCATAGAGGATTAATTCATTGAAATTTGTGAAGCACTTGGGTGGTATGATAAAAACTTCCACTAACACAGAACTAGACTTCTGCTTCATAAGGAAGTTCCAGGTTTGGACTGGATACCTATTTTTTTGTTTGTTTGTGGGTTTGGTTTTTTGTTGTTGTTTTTTGTTTATATCTTTTTACTCCTTTGAAACACACTCATAAAATATTGTTTCCTTTGGCTCTATGGGATAAGGCTTCATGAATCACTGGTATTTAAGAATTGCTGACCTGGAACACTTGCCAAAAGTCACGAACTACTTAGTACTCTGCAATTTTGTGAGACCATGTGAGCCAAGTAATATTTTATGATTCCTAAAGCTATTATCCAGCTTTGCAGGAAGAGAGGTATTTTGAAACCTAAGATTCTAAATGATTGGACACAATGGGCTATTCCTGTCATAAAACTTTAATAGAATCCTATAACCAGTCTCTATTGTATAGATTTGACGAGTGGCATTTTAAATGTGTATTATTTCTACGTCAGTATGTTTCATAAGTCACAAGTCGATATTTGACTGTCAATGTCAAAGCCAGTCCTTGTTCCAGGGAGACCATCTCAACAGTCAAAGTGGAGGAGGTGAGAAGAAACTAAATAATCCTTCCAAGGGGAGGGGAGACTGAAAGTTCAGGTGACCTGCCCAAAGATTATACAAGATATGCCTATCTAGCTCCATGTGGTATCCTGTAGTTCACTGAAATGTTCAAGCTTCCTTTGTAGCTAAGTGAAAATTAATTATCAAGTAAACTGATGAAAGTCCATTATTGATCACATAGATTTATGATCCCTGTTACCCCATGCATCTCTAACTGAAGGAATGATCCAGGTTCAGATGAGGTGGACAGAGATATGTTCCAGTATAACTTTTCTTCTTGTTTGATGTTTAATGGCATAGCCTTCACTTTCTCAACTAAGTGCAGATGTATAATAGAGTATTCAGTCTTGATAAAAGCAGGTGATAGTTTGGATCTGTTTCTTTTCTAGTTGAACAATCATTTTTAACACTGTGGCGAGGCTGAGACAATTTCATAATTATATCCAGTGCCAAAATCCAGCTGGATTGCAATGGACTTCCGATGCCCAGACAGCACATGGGATTGACACACATGGGATTTACAGCACGAACATGTGCACTTTGTGTCTTTCTTGAATCAGCTGCTCTGTTTGATATCAAGCCTTCTAAAGTGCTGCTGTAGAACCAGTTCAAACAACCCCACACTCAGCAAATCTTCCCTCTGGCCTCGTCCCTGCAGCAGGTGAGTCTGATTTCTTTTAAGGCATAGAGACCATTTTAAAATAAGGCGTTGGTGTGGGTTCCAGCTGACGTTAAACCTGGGATTTCATGAACACCCTGTAAAAAAGTCTAAGCTGTAGATGCTTCCTTAAATATTAAAATTGTTGTTAACACCAGCTGATTGCAGGCTTTCAGGAGGTGGTTTAACAGTAATAATTACTGTTAGTTGAGCATAATCACAAATCTGAAAATTGCCATTCTGTTTCATGGACTTTGCACTATCATAAAACTGACTTAGTGCACAGGCCTTACTCTGTCTATAGGTACCAGGTCTGAGGCAGAGTCAGGCCTTGAAACAAGATCTTGCATATTCTAGGTTTGAGCAATATTCTGTCTTTGATTTAGTTATTGTTAATC
The DNA here is from genome assembly GCA_013398015.1 of Oreocharis arfaki. Classification (NCBI taxonomy): domain Eukaryota; kingdom Metazoa; phylum Chordata; class Aves; order Passeriformes; family Paramythiidae; genus Oreocharis; species Oreocharis arfaki. Next base: position 594,692 of record VZRR01008594.1, read on the forward strand.
TGGGACATATTTATTTCTTTAGCTTGGACCCACTTTTAAAAGCTAATTAAACCTTAATGAAAAATTGTATCATTTATACATTTTCTGGCTGAGTAAAAATTTTTTAAAGGGTCTGGAATCTAGTCAGATTTTTTTAGCAGTAAGGATGTTAGCAATTTTCTGCCTTTGTACCTATTATCATCATTCTAGCACTACTGTTTCTGAACACTTCTCAACAGTCTTTAAATATCATTATAGCTCCTGTGTGAAGTATGAGTGTATTTATCCACTATCAACAGGTGGCAAACTAAGGCAGGAAGATGTTTGAGCTCTGTGTTGTAACAGGTCCTGTGCAAAAGATATATATGTAATATGAAAAATTATTATAATTTTGTGTTTCAGTCCTCTTAAAGCTCTACATTAAGATTCTGTGGGGATCACATATGCATAAATTTTTATTCCCCAGTCTTCCAATTTCAGACCTGAGCGTCTTTTCTTGCTCTTGTCCTCAAAGATTTTAAGATTTTCTGTTTCTATGTTTTGCGTGCATGTGTTTGGACGCAATTTTAATTCTCTCATTCTCTTATTATGTTGGACATCTGTGAGGAAAATAACATGAAAACATCATGCCCCTAATGAATGAATTGCAAAGCTATGAATATCAAATGTTTCTCGTTATAGAAGGAATATATTGGATAAGGCATAATAGTGAGCTGGGATAAAAAGTTGAAAGGTAGTAACTTAAATACTCAAGACTTGAAGAATAAGCATATACCCTCTATAGAAACATATTTGTGTCATCTTTGTTTCCGGTTTTCAGGAAAAATGTACTCCTTGCCTAGAACTAACATATTGTTTGGCCATTAGTTAATTTGGCATCAGATAGGCTGTTTAATATGACCCTCCCATCATGGCAGAATATTCTGTACAAGACCAAACACAGAATTCAAGAAGTGTCTCTTTTTTGAAGTTAATATTCAGGCCAAGTGAAACACTAATTACAAAGAATTGTTTCTAAAGCAACACTTTCCCCTAAATCTAGTATCAGTCATATCACTAAATATAATGGCATAAACATAGAACACAATACAGATCACAGAACTCTCCTAAATTTTTAATTTACATGGAGAAATATGGTTTTCTGCTTTAACTCTATCAAGTATCTCTCTGTGACACAGAAATGCTCTGCAAATTTCTTGTGTAGCCTGTATGATACAAGTGATGTTGCTTCTACTGGGAAGCTTCAGGGTTCTCCTTCCTCTGTTTCACTAAAAAATATGTACAACAGTGGGATGCCGAGGGCGTAAATTTATCCTGACACCACAAAAAAAAGCTGCTGCAGGCTGCTGTTTCATCTGTGTGTTGGATACAAGGCAGGTTATGTAGAGGGAAGTGGCTAAAGTTTCAGATGTATAATAAAGAATTTGATGGAGACTGGTAAATAGATGAAATTCACACACATTTTAGTAATTCAAATGCCATGAAACAGTAACTATTATTTGTTTAAAAAATACTTTGAACCACAGTGGTCTAGTTGTAGGGTCTGAGAGACGCTTTTATGTCAAAATGCTGGAAAGTCCTTTTTGCCAGGACTTCCTAAGGGCATGGTTGGCTGCAGTAATTTAACACTTGTTGCTTTTTAGGGTCACTCTGGCTCAGGATAGAAAGGAGTTTATCCAAGAACCCTTCTAGTGGTAGTGATTCCCGGGTGCTCTCTTGTCCTTTGAGACCACCAGCAGCTGGTGTAGCTGGGAAAGGACTTCCCAGGCCATGCCAAGAACAGTGGAATTGCAAAATTGTCTCTGGCAGCAGGGCAACACTTCTTCAGATGCAGGGAAACTGCTCAGTCCAAGCAAGGAGACCATGTATCCTTTTGCCAAGTACTGGATGTACAGTGCCTGACACTTCATTTCCGTGTCTCCCAGGATGATTGTTCCTGGCCTTGATGGTTTTTTTATACAGCTTTGAGAACTGAGCTAACCTACTGCTTATAATGAAACATACCCAACAAAAGGGATCTTTTGAGAGTTTTACACCTTATGGCTGGATTAGGAGGTTACATCTTTCTTAATGATGCAAAAAGTACTTTTGCTAGAAGGTGTGATTAGAGAGGATAGCAGCAGAGGTGGCAGGAAAACCCTGGTTGTTGTATTCATCAGTGAGGACTGAACAACTTCTTCGTTTTTTTTCTTTTCACATATCCTTTTGAATTATGGGCTTACTGCTCTGAAACTGCAGAGCTCAAGGTGATTATTAGATAAGTCAAAAAAAGGGTGTCATTTTTCCCATGCTGCAATGTTTAAAAGTTAATTCTCTTGTAGATCTCCTCTACTCTGCTATATAAATGAAAAAACAGTGACAGCTTATGCATTACAAATAAGAATCACATGAAAACATGATCTGTAGTCACTTGGAATTGATAACATCCAGTCCTGAAAATCTCAGATAATTCTTGAATATTTTATGGTGAATTTTACTTATACTTGCACATACATTTCAAGATAGTTTTTTTAGGGCATTTCAGAGGTGCCCACTAGCCTCTGTCTTCTCTTTGATAAACTGATACCAAGGTCCCTGTAATTCTAAGGAAAGGAGCAAAATAGGGGCAGATAAGAGCTGGTTGCCTCTAAGCTGCTTTAAGAAGACCCCTAGCCTTGTCACCTGTGGCGTGGGGACAGAGTGGCTTTGAGTCTTGCACTTGGCAAGCTGTGCTTGTAAATACTTGGGAATCTCCATACATCATAGCTAGTGGGGTTTATCTGTGTTAAAGGAACTCTGCTGTCCTGTCTCTAGTTATTTTTTGCCCATAATTTACAGATACAGTGTAACATGTACACACCCCCATCGGGTTTTTTGATGTATCTCTTGTGCTCTGCAAAAGCAGGCAGGCCCTCAGAGAACAAAGCAAGATCTCCACAAGAAAAGGCCATCAGGTGCTGATACCCTGTAAAGTCATGTCTGATTGTTCTTTGCACCTCTTCCCCTCAGTCAAAGCAGACAACTAGTCTTTGGAGGCCTGTGAAAAAGTTACTCCATGCTGCTGAATTCTAGAAATTGTCGAGATGATCTATTCGATACAGCCTTATGAATCGTCTTCTCTCTGGCAGAGCCCTTTTCCATGACATGAGGATTCATTCCTGGTTTTCAGCCAGCAGAACGATTCCAGTAAGAAGGAAAGTTTTCACACCTGTCATTTTCTAATACTCAGAAAGATAATGCAATTAGATCTTATTCAAGAAGTCATAATGCTTTCTTGTCATTTCATGCATCAAGTAGTGGTCTTGGCATCTCAAACATGTTCCTTACCAGAGGCCTTGATCCTCAGGATGTTTTTCAGGGGAAGCATTTTCCTATATAAACTACTGTTGCTCTCATGAGAATTTCTGATTGATCTGTTTCCTCATCTACCACAGAGCTTGTGTGGAGGCTGCTGGTTGCTTCAAGGCTCAAAGAGAGCTCCTGCTGAAGCAGCTATTTCTGAGGAGGCAGGGGGTTAGAGTTTATTCCTGCTGTCTTCCCAGTGCTTCCTTGACTCAGCTGTGATGCTGACATCAACACCAACTCTCTCCTCTTCCAAATTATGAAGAGCAATTATTTAATGCAGCTGGTTTACTTGGAAACTGTCTTTCTTCCAGTGAAGAACTTTCCCTTTCCTAGGATCTTGTGGTGTTTTTCCATCATATTGATGAGTCTTATCTTTAATCCATGTCTTACTTCTCCCTGCTAAGTCTGTATACATGGCTACAAGCAGGCAGAAAGGAGTGTTTGCTGTTTGATTTGTTCTTGTAGCTCCTGCCCAATTAATAGAATTACCCAGAAGGAGAAATGGAGGTTTTCAAGTCATCCACAGGTTGAGCAAGGCCAAGCACTTGGTGGTGATGGATTAAGTCTGGAGCTGAAGCTCTGGAGTGCCCAGGCTGCTCTAACAGTTGTTGCTGCCCATGAAACAAGGATGAGATGAAAGCACAGCTGAGTGTACCAGACTGAGAGCTGTGGCCACCCCTGAGTGGATTATGTGTGCCAGATTTTGGGAGTGGAGGAAACCCACATGAATGGTGACTAGAGATGTCTCATTGTGACCTACTGACATACATGTTAGACATCTAAACTGAGCATACTTACCTAAGTGTGGGGAAATCCCTGTGCACCTCAATGTACACATAAAAACTGTATCATTTATGCAGAGTTTTTGTGCAGTCTCAGTTCTAACTTCTCCTTGGGTATAAGAGAGAAAATAGAAAGCTGTTCTAAGGGGAAAAGAAAAAGCAGTTTGTACTATAGGAAGTCTGAATAGCAAGCTCCAGCTGACTACTTACTAAGCTAAGTGCAACATGGAAAATTCAGTGTCAGGGAAATAACAGCTTTCTCTCCTGGTGGCAGGCAGCCATGGCTGTTGTTACTGGCATGGTCAGCTAACACAGGCTTTGGACACAAACTTAATATTCATCCTTCTGGTATTACTATAGGTAGATAAAATCACCATGAGAACTACCCAGTAGTGAAAAATACATGTTTATGGTGGTTTTCTCTCCTCAGTCTGCTGAGGTCAGTTCTGAGCTGGGGCTGGGAGCGTGTCTGGTAGCTTCTGTGACGTGTGTGGGTGGCTCAGTGTTCACTGGTGAAATACATCAGGAAGTTCTCTGTCACAGCCAGGCTGCCTGGGACAGGCCAATGCCCGGTGACACAGAGACGAGCCCAGATGAGACAAATGCAGTGTGACCTACGCATCCACGAGATGTTTTCTTAACAACCACTTTCTGGCACAGAAGAAGAATGTTTCCCTCCAACCTCCTGTGCCTCTTGCCTGTGTGGAGAGAGGAGAGCTCTGAGAGTACAGCTGTGGAATCTGAATAGGAGATAACTGCAAATGTGTGTACTGGGTGTCTAAACCCTGATTTTCAATACACAATGATTTCTAAAAAAGCTTAATGCTGCCTGTGATGCCTTTTGCACTTCTAGTGCCTCTTCTCCTGCATTTGGCACAGGAGCAGCACATTTTGGTGTCTGCTATAATATAGGTAATACTTGCAGTCATATGTTTCTGATTTTTAGCAAATTGAGTTATAAGTGGGGGGTATCCTGCAGAGATAACACAAATTATCTTTTAAAATGAATGGTAGAAGTGATCTTGTATCTGACAGTGTGTCCATGGATTCTGTGAAGTGAGTTGGATGGCAGGTAGAGGTGAGCTGGAATTCATTGGGGTGAAATGGATAGGATCATGGTGGGTGATGTCCCAAGACTCTCAGCAGGACTGATGGTTCCAGGACATCCAGAGGAGGTCCTGCTGAGAAACCAGTGCGAAGCCTACATGTTGGCACATGGTCTGCCCTGGAGGCTGGATCACTGGTAGGCAAATCAACCAAGAGGAATGGAGGCAAAATGGACAAATGTGAACCTGCTTTGCTTCATCGACCACCACGGAAAGAAAGGCCTTGCTGATAATCCAACACTGAGCTTGGGAGAGACACCTGAACTAATTGGTATATATGTAGATGGAAGTTATAAGCATGAAAGAGAATCTTAAATAGCATTAAATGGAAACATCAAATTATGTCAAGTGCAGTCTTTCTACTGACGAATACAAATTGCAATGAAAAACAGGAAAGGGGAAAAGAGAAATGAAGCATGTGTGGTTTGGTTAGTTGTTTGTTGGGGTTTTTTTAAATTGAAAAATTGCAAAAAATAAACAGAGTAGAATAAAAAAATATTTTGCTTCTCCTGACTTTGTGACTCTTACCTCTTCTGCTAATCAATCTTCTCTCTTGTTTTGGACTCCCAGCATCTTGTTTTATAATTAAATTGTGAGTTCTTCAGGGCAGCAGCTATATTCAGATATGGAGCAGTAAACAGCCTGCAGCAATAAATACTTACCCTGATTGGCACCACTAAGCAATATAAACACTATGAAAGTAATGAGAAAGTCAGAGAGGTGCTGAGTCCTGGATAAACACCATTCCTTTTCAGCAGCTTACATTATAGTGGAATTAATTCAAACAGTGCACAAAACCATGTCAGTGCATCAGCTGAAGGCAGGCTGGATGCTGCTTGGAGGTATGGAAAGTCATGAAGAGCTGGGTGAGCCCCGTGATGTCCTCTGGGAGGAAAGATGCTCTGGGGAGGAGCTGATTTGGAACTTGGAGCCAAGCTTCCCATCCTTTGGGAAGGAAAAATTTCACAGTTGTCTTCTTTTGTGACATTCAGAAAGGATGAAATACCTCTGTGTGAGATAGATCCAAACTCCCATCATAGGCAGGAAACCTGAAGAGCTATCCTGCTGACTGCTTCAGTTGTCCACATTTGTTTGTCTAGAGCCATTTGAGATGTCCTGTAATAAGCCCCAGCTTCCAGCTGCCACTTGGGAGGGAGAAAGGTCATGTTTAATATTTGGCAATTCTGTGTAAATGTCGTGGATACCAGAGGCAAAGCTGGCACTAGACATCTAAGTTTAGCCAGCTAGTTGGTGTGCCAAGAGGTCTGCTTTGGGGTGAAGTGGGCAGGTCTCTGGACTCCACTGACTGTAACAGAAGCCTGGACATCCAATCCACATGTGGACACCTCCCAGGTCTCCCAACCTCCAAGGGGAATATTACTGTCCTTTAAGGGGTGTCCCAAGAGAAGACTGCGTAGTGTCCTCTAAGATAATACATTAAAAAGTGATTGACGATAACATTGTGAAAGTTCTTCAACCTCTTTTTAGAAATCGGGGGTCTTGAAATGGAGCTGGAGTTGTATGTGAGAATGTGAGCTTCAGCCCTGCTCTGAGCAAGTGTGGTGGTTCCGCAGAGCTGGGCAGAGCCCCCGCACAGGGCATGGAGCCCGAGCTGGCTCACGCCGCGGGTGTGCTACTGCCGGAGCACCAGGCGGGCTGGGCAGAGGGAGCTCACGTGGACAACCACTGGCCTGGCATTGAGCACTGGCTTGTGCACAAGGCTGTACAGAGAACACATCTCAGATGTTACTGCAAATGCATTACACATTCTTTTTTTTCCCTTTCCTTTGCCTTAATTTTACTTTTTTTTCCTCCCCAGAAATAATTTCCTTATGAGTATGTGAATTTACTGCATCAATAACTACTGTTTGCTTACATGTTTATACAAGAGAAGCACAAGGAGCCCCTAGTGTCTGACAAGGACGCTGTGGCAAAACAAATTAAAAATAGAGACAGAAAGCCAGAGTGCAGAGAGAGAGGTTATTACACCAAGGATGACAATGGCCCTCTGAGACAAGTCTGAGGTCTTCTGAGGTTTGACTCAATACCTCAGCAAAAAAAAAAAATTCCATGCATGGTACCAAAACCTTGTATTTGGGTAGTGCCTGAAACTTGTTGGTGTTTCTAGATATGGGCATATGGAGAAAAGAAACAGTCCTTGACCACAAAGGCTGCAGCATGAGGTATAATCAGACAGGAAATGAGAAGGGTATTTAAGATCCCAGGTATTTTGTTTCAGTGTTGGGGCAGGACAGATGGACCATGTCTGTATCTCCAGATGTTCCTAAAGAGAGAAGGAACTGACTACAACTGAGAGGTTTTTTATCTGAAAGTCAGTACCAGTATGTTTTTTCACCTCATATAAACAAAGAAAAAGAAGGATTTGTTCTGCTTCACTGGAGCAAAAAAAAAAAAAGCACAATAGACTTCCATTCAGGCACACAAATAGCAACTGTCCTGTGACTTCTCTATTTGAATGGGTATCCATGGTGAGATCTGCCTCGCTCTCAGTAGATGGCTGTGGAATGGTGCTGTGGTTCACACTGCAGGCAGAGAGGAAAAGGCATCTGAAAAATTCCCCTTGCAATGAATGAATGAAGAAATGCAACGAGGTATCAAGTGTCTGGTGCATCACACTGCAAAACACGATGCCTGTGTTCTCCACCACTGCTTTACTGTCCCTTCACACTGCTTTTTCCAGGCCCATTCCAATTAAACGTATTCTGTACTTGCAGGCACAGCCCTGACCAACAGATGGTATGTGAATAGGTGTAAAAACTGCAGCATCACAAGGGGCTTCCTTGCCAGGCTGCATTTCTTGTTTGCTTGCTTCTTTCAGTGTTGGTAGTAGGGATCAGTAATCTGTTGTATGATAGCCAAGCCTGATAGCCAAGCCTCCAGGGTCTTGCCCCACTCGGAGCACACAAGGATGGCCTGGAGCTGTAGGAACCAGTGCAGATGTCTGCTGTGCAAGTGGCCTCTAGCAGCAAAAGGAAAAGAGAAGCTGGGGGTAAGATTGCTGGACTTCTTGAACCACTTCTTTTCTGGGGAGAATGGCAGACCTGCCAAAAATTCAAGATCCTACTGGTATGGCATCAATGCTATTTATATCAGGGATTGTGAAATGAAAGTAAAAATCAGCTCAAGAAGACTGAGCTAATGAATGATGACTTCCTGGTGCCGGAATAATTATTACACTTGATGACAACAACAATCAGCTGTCTTGCCAAATACAAGCTTTGAACAATAGTACCTTACAACTCCAAAATAAGCCAAAAATTGGGTTAAGGAGTTAAATACAAAAATATTACCCTTAGGCTTTTATTTGTATTCTGCATTAAAATACTGAGGGTTCACACTTTTGAGATCTTATCAGCTAGAAAGTGTCATGTATCATTTAAAAGTGTTATATTCTGCTAGTAAGTTGAATGTAAAATCCTCTTACAGATCATGACATTCACTGTAAAATTATTAGCAATGCTAATGCTGCTGTAAGATATTGATACACCAGTGTTAATGCATTGAACTTGAATTCCATCAAAACCAGTAGAAAAGCTGTTCCTGACTTTAAGTGAGACCCAGATCTGACCTGTACATTTTTAAAAGGCTATACCTAAGTGCTAAAAATTGAGAATACTAATAAAAAAGGAATCTCTCTTTGCTCTCATCAAGGCAAAGCCCCCAAAGCTTTTGTATATACCTTTTACTATTCATTGTATTTTGCTTCCATGTGAAGCCTGGAAGCAGACTCATCAGTAAGCATTTGGTTTATTCAAACCGAGTCAAGAGTTAGGTGCTAACTCCAGCTGCTACCAATACAGCAGCCATTGAAATGTGAAAGCATGGTTCAAAAGAGCTGATTTTGAAAGTGCTTTCCTGTGAAATCCAGCCAGCTTTTGAAATCAGACTTTCACTGTCTGCCTTAAACCAACCAAATGTTACAAAATCTGGAAAGCAGCTAAAGAATCCTGCTGGTGCAGAGCAATCATCTCACATAGCTTCTCCTTCTTCTGTCAGGGCATGCCAGGTTTGGTGTTTGTGGTGTGCTGTGCTCCTCACTGTTCTTTGGGTCCATGCTCAGTGTGGTCTCCATGGACAGGCTGCCCTTTTATTTGTGTAGCAAGAATGGGAAAAGGCAGGAGTCTGCAGTGCTGGCGACAAGGACTAGACAGGAGGAACCAAATCAGATGTCTGGGGTTCTGCAAGGGAGAGGCTTATTGGGAGGTGGAGGCAAACCAAAGCAGGCAGAGGTGGACGCTGGTGCAGTCCTGAGGGAGGGTGTGGGTATGACAGCAAACCCAGCACGAACCAAGGGCTGATGGGTCTGCACTGGGGAGGCACAGGCAGTGCCCCCTGGTTTTGGTCTGTGCTAGGGAAGCAGACGCCTGTGGAGTCAGAAGCAAACTCTTGTGGTTTCCAAATGCTCATATATAGCGTACTAGCAAGCTGGAGCAGATGGCAGGTCTGCATACCCTGGGCCCCCTTTCTGGGCAGCAGCTGCAAACCCTTCAGGCCTCTTTGAAGAATGGTGTGGGTATGCCTGCTTAAGGAATGGCATCCCGGGATTTTCTGCTCCCTTCCACTGTCTCTGTGGAGGTTTTGTGGCATGCTCAGCACTCTGGAACACATGCCCAGTGCTGGTGCCACAGTCTGTGGACACCCCCCTGAGCTGGACTGGCAGTCCCATGTGCCTCAGGTTGTTCAGCAGGGGTAGTGTGGGTCTGGCTCCAAGCCAGAGGAGTTACTCTGCTTCTCAGGTGGAGACATGAGAGAACAGACATAGCTAGAGTCTTTGAATGCCTTTCAGAAGATAAATCATCCATGAGCACTGCTGAAGTGAACTCGACAAGCACAAAAAGTAGGGCACAGCTGATTTTCCATCACCATTCACTCACAGTAGCAGAGTAGAAGACGTTTCAGAACAGCCTTGGTCACTGGCTGGGAGGATCTCCAACCCAAGAGTCACCACTGAAAGCATCCACCTTCCCAGTGTGACTGAGGCTGAGGCAAGCAACACAAGTTTTGTGGCACCTGACTATTCCTCTAGAGAAGCCAAAATAAATGCTCTTTTCCCTTTGCTGTTTGAGAGGACCTGTACAGAGGAGGTGGAATTGGAAGCAGGGTTTGACCTTATTATGCATGTAGCTTACACAGAAACCTACAGTGTTAAAGGGATTTTTAAACTTTGCTCATTAGCTTGTTGCAAATCTCAGTGTGCAACCACAGAGCTATCCTTAGGCAAATATTGTCTTCTCAAGTGAGCCTTCATAGGTTCTCCAGCTGTTGCTAGATGGACTTAGCATTTATATCTTTCAGGGTGTGTTATGTGTATCTTTGGAGACAACTGAAGCTGAATTTGTCCGTCTTACCAGCCATGTGGCAAGTAAACCATGTGCTTGGCTTTTGTACAGGTGTTCATCACAGACAAAAAGGGAAAGGAGGGAAGAGGCAAGAAGAACTTGTCAGAAGAATTGAAGGGGAAACTGGAGCCAGTCCTGGTCAGTCCTCCTTTACAAAGTCCCATTTTGGGTGACTTGAAGCTGGCAGGTGAGGGCACTTCACTGTGAGGCCTGCCCAGAGTGTGGGGCTTTGTCAGTCTTCTGTAGGTTTGCCAGTGAAACTGACTCTGACAGAAGGAGGTGAAAAGCGACTCAAAGGGACAAGGCTGCAAATAAAGTAATAGGAAAATAAAATGATGAGAAGAGGAAAGCACCTCTGAAAGCTGGCAAGTAGAAAATTAATTTCATCCTGAAACTGTCACTTCACCAGGATGAAATCAGAGAAGTTCTCTCAGGAAATAAGCAAAATGCTCAGAAATCCAGGTTTCAACAGTGAAGTTCAACATGAACTGCGAATGCCTCAGGGAAATGGCAGGCAGATCAGCAAATAACGAATTACAGAAGTGGAGTCAGGATGTAATAAAAGCCTCAGTACCCCTTTGAGATAACATTTGCTTTCACCTGGAGAGGCTCCTGAGAGGGTTGTGGGAGCTTGAAAGAAAGCACTAGCTCCAAAATTGCAGACCTCAGAAGCAGGAAGAAAATAATTGCCTCCCAAAGAAACACGTAGGTAAGAAGATGCCTCCGCTGGGAGAGGTCAAGTCAGTAACAACCATGTCTTTAGTCATCACTGAAATCCTGAAATCAGAAAGGCAGTCATGCAAGACAAAAAAGAATTGCTTTAAGGGCTGAAATTTTTTTTTCTTTATATTAAAGGTGGGACCAAGCCATGAAGTACAGCTCTGACTTGATCTCCAGATCAAAAATCCACAAAAGATTGGGTTTGGGTTTTTCTGGGCTGGGCAAATTCATCTGGACCTCTCAGAGTTTGGTAATGTTTAGTTCTGTGGTTTTTTTGTCTCAGGTTTTGCTCCAGACCTAGACAGGTGTGTACAATCCTCCACAGAATGGAACCAAAAGCAGATTTGGGGCATGTGTGTTTTGTGTGGTCGTGCACCAGCTCTGAAGAGCCAGGATGTTGTTCCATTGTCACTCTGCTTGTCCTCTGCTTTTTGTTGAACGTGGTAGCACCACACAGTTGCTGCTAGCATTGCAGGTGTACATCCATGCATCTGCAACTATAGAGATACTAATCATGGTAAAGGCTAGTAAGCTTCTGGGGCTGGGGTCATAGATGGAAAGCTCTCTTTCCTGCAAAGAAACAAAACCCTGCACTCATTAGCTAATCTCATCTTGCTGGGACACACAGTTTATTCCTTGGAGGCTTCGCCACAGGAAGCCACACTACAGGATGTGATGGGGACAGGAGGAAGCGCTCGCCATCTGTCCCCCTCCACTTCCTCGTGTGGGGACTCGAATGCACAGTCATCCTGACCCAGGGCCATTTTGGGCTCCTGATTCTTCCTGTGTATTAAAGAGAGGGAGGGATGCTGCTGCTGGTAAGGAAGCAGAGAGGGTTGGAGGGAAGGACAGTTTGCGTGTTCCCCCAGAGGAGTGCGGGAGGGAGGAACCATGCCTTCATGGTGGCTCAGAGCACGGCCACACTCAGGACTGCTGGCTGGGACATGGGACTGGTATTTCAGGTACTACTACTGGTGCTACAGGTACCAGTAATTAGTGCCTATTAGCTGTGGTGGTGTTTGGTACTGTGTCCTTTCAGAGTCACGGCCCTGCGGGATGTCACCTGTCACTTCTGCAAAGCCTCTGCTGTGCAGGCAGGTTGTGCTCCTGCCACATGGCTTGTGGGCAACCTGGTGTGCACCTGCCTGCTCCTCCACACCCCCTTGCTCATGGCAGCACACCACAGCATCCGTTTGAGGATCTTACTGGGATATTGCTCTCCTGAGGAGCTGCAGTCCAGGCCAGCCATGGGGGATGGAATGCTGAAAGCCCTTGAGTTGTTGCAAGAGGATGCCAAGGAATCCTTATGGTAGTTTCTGTATGTGGAGAGGCAAAAGCTGCTATGGCAAATACACCCCTGAAAGTTTATGAATGATGCTGGAGGCAGAAAGGGTGGCATGGAGGGGGAAGTAGGTGAAGTTGTTGATAGAAAGTTCAAAATATGCAGATTAAAAACACCGATATTGAAGAGGAGTTGTCTGGAATATCCTCCTCATCAGTTTCTTCATTTTGTAGAAGGACAATAAGCCTCTCTTCTAGGTGAATTTTAACTTTATTGGGTAAAGATTTCCTGTCTTTTTGATAAATTCAGCCAAAAATGTCAGTGAACAGCAGCAGCACAGTCTTGCATGTTCATAGATCCTTTGCAGTTTGTTTTTACCATGGCTGGTTTCAGACACATAGGAAGGACCTCTTTTCTATCTCTTCTCACCAGAAGGTTTTGTCCAGGCATACTCAGGCTGTTTGTGTTCTCAGACAATAAGCTGCAATGTCCAGAGATTTCTGTCAAAGGTCAAGGTCCTGTTGTGCAAGGCAGGATATTTTTCCCAGAAGTTAGTTCCTGCCCTGAAGAAGTTCCAGAGACAAAAGAAGACTGTGGCCCAGCTGATGACAGAGAAGTAGAGACACTGGTGAGACACTTGTAATTAGTCTAATGGGGATCAATGAGATGACACCAGCTGCCTAACCATTGTCAGGTCATTTTATGGGCATTACAGCAACAGCATGGTTGTAAAGAGAAATGATAGGGGTATTAAGCAGTGACTACTTTCAGGACAGGCTTTTTCCACTCATGAATGCAGGTTTATGAAATAAAGTGTAGAGTAACAGCAATTAATTGGGATATACCCAAAATGTGTGCTGCCTGTTTATTGAGTGGTGCAATCTCCCATATAATGCCCGCTTAGTGCCTTAGTAAGGCCCTGGTTCCTGTGCACACATTCAGTATAATCATCCCACTTTATAACTTTTTTACATGTAGTACAAAAGTGAACCAAAATCTGCTCTTTCTAAGTCTAGAAAATAAAGGCACTGAATCAATTATATTTCTAGAGGAGAATTCTAACCATTGGAATTACCTGCTATTCACAAGCAACTTTTTTAAAATCCAAATCCTTCTGGGAGGAGTCCACCCAAATTTCTCACATTGGTTTCTAGAACGTCCAGTTACTCCCCTCTGCTTTACACTCACCACCACTAAGCAGTGAGTAGATCCTGTGAGTAGTTTTTGACCTTGCAGCCTCTCTGTGTTCATACATAATTTTCCAAGGGTGAGGTTTTTCCCAGTAAGGAAGGAATGCTCATGCACAAATGGCAGTAGGTTGAAACGTGCGTTGAGCCAACACGGAACTTGTGGTTTAATAATCCCTTCAGACATTAACCAGGAAGGGACATTTGTCTTCTGTGTGTTGTATAAAACTTAAAAGAGACCGAGGGAGGGATATGAATTCATTATTCATTCATTATTCAGCACTCATTATTCTTTCCCCTTTGCTAAATGCTGCACAGGTGTCTGAACTCACTCTAGTCTATGGAAGTTCAATCACTACAGGCAGTAGACCGCAAAGCACGTGCTGGCTGACCAATGCTGGGGTCTGGTCTGAGGAGAGCTGAATCCCCCCCTCCCTAGTAAGCTGGTGGACATATATGTTCAGTGATAGAGCTGCCTGTGAGCTAACTGAAACTGTGCATTAGATGCTGTGTATTGTCAGCAGGTCAGAAAAACAATGTGCTTATGGAAGTTTTATCTCTGCTGCTGCTGAGCTCACTGTAGAGAGGCTATGAAGAAACAAACTCACAGGCCATAAAAAGCTGAAAATTATGTTGTATGTAACTGAAAGGTCATTTGCCTATGTTTGGGATGAAAGGCACAGACCTGCTATAGCTAATTCTTAGAAGGAATGGTAACTTGTGAATTTTTCATGCACCTATTTCTAGGATTAGTGCATCACTTAATTTATTCTATATGTGATATGCAGAGGTTAAAAGAGATGCAGCATAAAGGCATGCAAAAAGCCACACTCTGTATCCAGATATATTAATAGTTATCTATTAATAGATTGTGTTACATGCAAATATGCTTGATGCTAATATTATTTAGCTAAAATACAAGCAATAAATACTGTTCTCTAAGGCACAGGAAATACATTCAAAACTAGTCTATGTTCTAATAGATTTCTTGTGTCCTTAGTAGACTTAAAGTTAGGTAATCTCCATACCTGACACAGTTTAAGGAACTAAGGCAAAGGAGAGTGGGAAAAACTTCTCAGCATTGCTTCATTGGAATCACAAGAATACCTTCCCAAAATCACAGTGCCTTTTCTAATATTCAGTCTCAGTACATTTATGTATAATTTAGAATTATACTAATTCTTTTTTTTCTCATCTGTGCAATCTAATACCAAATCTGACTGAAATGAGAAAAATCTATTCAGTCCAGTGGCGAAGCAGTTAAAAATGTCATTCAACAATTTGCCAGGTCACTGTCACAAATATGTTGCTAGGTGACTGCAGTTGTTATCAGCCACTAAAATACATGCATTTTCCAGATGTATTCATTAATTAATTTTCTGTTGAGTGATTCTGTGGTACAATGAAATTGAATGCCTTATTAAGGATTTAAATATTTTAAAATATATAAGGTAATCTGAATTATATTGAAAACTGTTATTTGTTGTGTAAGTGGAGGAAAGGGATCCAAATTTGGGAAATTTGACTAAGGGTTTCTAGAGATTCAGCTCCCTAGAAACTGCAATTTTACACTATCCTCTTGGGTTTTGTAACTTCTGTGCATACCTAATGCTCACATTCTGCATCGAATTATTCTACAGCTGATCCCTGTTAATTGGCATTTCATATCAGCTAGTGATATGACTCATTAACCCTTTGGAAAGCAGTCCTCCAGAAGTTAATAACCGTAGAGTTTGAAACTTCAGGCTGACGTAATAGCCAGTCATAAAAACACATGAACTTGAGGCAGTTTCAGATGTCATTCTGGGAGCTGATTGTATCAGTCCCACGGAGTTCACCCCAGGGGCAAGACCCCAAAAGTTGGGCTGGTTTTCCAGGTTCCTGTTCCTGGCAGTGGCAATGTCATCCACGTCACTGGTGGGACTGAGAGAGCTGTTCAACTCAGCAGAGGTAGTCACCATCAAAGTGAGCCAGAAGAGCTCCCAGGCTCCTGGCAGTGTGCTCTAGTGACATTGGAAAGGACTGGGGCACACATTTAGGTACTGAGCTCAGGTGTAAAAATCTGTTAAAGGGTTCTAATCTGCAAGCTGAGTCCAGGCTCCAAATAATGGGGGCAATAATTGGATTACAGCTATCTTTTTTAGTGGAAGTCAGATCTACAGATTCATTCTGGCCTCAATAGCTATGAATGTACATTGAGTAGATATGGGGCAGGGTTCAAAGAACGTGCTACTGGTTGCATTTTTCCTAGGGCTTTGAACTGTAACATCTGCGTGTGCTCCCTGGTTCAATGTTCATCTGGAATGATGAAGAGATTACTTGGAGCGGTTTGGCAGGGACTTGCAAGATCACACTTTTCAGCTCAGACCAGCCTGCACCAAAGGTATTTACACATGCATGGATTTCAGTGCAAACGTCCATAGAGAATAATGTGCTAGTGTTAAATCCAAAATTATCTTCTCTGGCTCAGGGAGTTCCTGGGCTACCAGTGATGGCAGACTGAGCGTTTCTTTTTAAAAATACTGCTATTTATTATTTTTCTGCATTCAGCAAATTTTTCCCTAGGCATCCACTTTTGGCCACATATCAGAGATGGAATACTGCACCAGATGGATCTTGACCTGGTCTCTGTGGCCAGTTTTATGTTCTTAGGCCTGTGCAGCACTGACTCTTTGTGACAGTCTATGTGATTTCCAGCAGTCTGGACAGTTCATGTCATTGGTCTCCAGGGGGTAGTAATAGGTGCAGAAGGAAAATATCACAGAATAAATCCTTAATCTTTCTGGCAAAGCTGAAGGGAGGGCAACAGTTTGTGAGGTTTGTGGTTACTGTAGGTGCAGTTTTTAAGCATAGCTTAAATAGTTGTATGTGTTATGCTTCAGCTAAGTGTCTTTTACCACATCAAAAAAAAGTTTAGGCAACATATAATGTTCTCTGTTCTAAAAGAGTGAGGTAGCACTTCACAGTTTGTCTGCTAGAGGTTGTGCTGCCATGCCATTGCTCCAGGGAGAAGTGGTACTGGAGGAGATTCGTTCCTCTTCCTCTCAGCTTCACTGGCATCATCTAATGAAACAAGACAGTGGCCATGAGTTGTGGCTTGGGATGTTCAGACTGGACTGTGTGACCTCTTGAGATTGCTTCCAATCAACATTTCAAGAGCCCATAGAAGACCTACGCTCACCTGAATCAGCAACTCAAGGCAGCTACTCCAGAGCAGCTCAAATAGCTTCACACATTTATGTGATGGCAGCTGCATTGTGCCCTCTAATCAGCACAATTAAATGAGAGTGATGCAGCTGAGCTGGCTGTCTGACAATTCACCAACCAAGCAGGTGGATATAATCCACACCCTTTGGGATAACCTGGTGTCTTGGTTTGAAAGACAGGCGTCTGCTTAAGTGAGGCAGAAACCCCCTTTGAAATGGGAAATGCAGCCCCCCTCCCTCCGGATTATTATAACTTTGAAATTAAGGGGGCTTTCAGGCAAGGATATGAGAAATAGGAATAACAGTTCTTTACTAATTTATATATATATAAAACAAAACGAAACAATAAACAGCAATGACTATGGCAGTTATTACAAAACAGCACAGTCACCCAGTGCAGCCTCCCCGGCCGCCAGGCACCTTCCCCTCCTGGAGCAATGTTGGTCACAGCCGGCAGCTTCTCCTCCTGGAGCAGTGCTGGTCACAGCCGGCAGCTTCCCCTCCTGGAGCAGCGCTGGTCACAGCCGGCAGCAGCGCTGGTGGCTCCCAGTGAGCAGGGTGGGTGCAGCAGCTCCGGTGAAAACAGCGGTCCCGTGGAAAAGGGCCTGGTCCTCGCCTGAAGGTCGAGCGATGCAGCCTCCCGTCCTCTGGAAGTCCAGCGGAGAGAAAGCCCCTTCTGCCTGAGAAACCCCTGATTATATCCAAGTGGGGAATGTTCTGTGCCCCCTCCCAGGCAGAGCATCTCACAATGGGGTAGTGAGGCACTGATGGGCCCATTAACAGAAGATGGTTTGGAGTCTGTTATCTATGAGTCCTTTGGCAAGGCACAAATGCTCCCATTAACAGAACCGAGCCCGGAGGGAGGAGGCAAAGAAGCACTGCCCCACCTGGTTTCACAGCTCATGAAGATGGTAATAGAATATACTGCAACCCAGGACACCTGGCATATCTGACCTGCTCTTCAGATGCCACTTCAGAAGGACCTGCATCTATTACAGAGTCTGTGTCATTTTGAAGGGGGTGATTCCGCCCCTCTACTCTGCTTTTGTGAGAGCCCACCTGGAGTATTGCAAGTAGTTCTTCAGTTGGTGCCACCAACATCAGAAGAACGTGGAACTGTTGGACAAAATCCAGAGGAGGGTCATGTGTTTGGTAAGAGGACTGGAGCACCTCCCCTGTGAAAACAGGCTGACAAAAGTGGGGCTGTTCATCCTGGAGAAGAGAAGGTTGTGTGGAGACCTTAGAGCAGCCTTCCAGTATCTGAAGGGGATCTACCAGGAAGCTGGAGAAGGGACTCTTGGATCAGGACCTGCAGTGACAGGACAAGAAATAATGGGTAAAAATTGAAAGAGGAGAAATTTAGGTTAGATATTAAATGTGATTAGACAATGGAATGAGTTGCCCATGGATGTTCCAACCCCAGTGTTCAAGGCCAGGTTGGATAAGGCCTTGAGCAACCTGGTCTAGTGGGATATGTCTCTGCCCATGGCATAGGGGCTTGGGACTAGATGATCTTTAAGGTCCATTCCCAAACCCTTAGCATTCTATAATTCTATGAGCATCTTGTGTCCAGAGATATTTCCAATGACAGGAGTCACTTAGGAAACTGAATCAAGCCCTGACTGTCTCCTGGGGTGAACAGAAGCATTTTTGCTTTTTCATCTGCAGCACAGCAGGTGTCAGGATATCCTCAGTGGCCTGTTCACCTTAAATAATCGTTCTCTGCAAGGCTGTGGTTGGTAGCTTTAGCTTGCAGAATCCCAGCACCAGGTCAGAAAAACACCCAAGTGCTCCAGTGCAGGAATGACGATCTGGGACACAGCCCTGCTGTCGGATTACATTTGTTCAACAGCTGCAGTTGCCTAACCAGGGCCACAGGTCAGGCTCATGTGCAGCTCCTTTACACGTTGTTTGGGTTTTGCCTCGTTCTTTCTACTGTCACTCACACTGGAGCTGGGTGTAGGTGTGGGGCCTGCCGGCCTTACGGGGAAGAGCCACCCTTCAGCCGTTCCCACGCGGCAGCACACGGGGTGACACAGCCTGGGTGCCATTTCCACTGATGCTTTAGCACAGACACCAAAGGGACCCTCAGAGCTGAAAAGCATTTGTCACAAGGCCAAGCACAGGAGTATGAGCCCTAGGGACAGTAAGGTGGTCTGTTAAAATTATTTAAATCAATTGTTACTCAAGTGCAGTTGCTGTAGCTTCCTTGTGGTATTTCCCAGAAGCCGGAATACCCTTGCTTTTCTCAGTACTTAAATATCTTAAATATTATCTTATTTTGTATTAAATAAAATATATTCCTATTGACATTTCTTCTAATGCAATGTCAGAAGTTTCCAGAAAGATGCTTGAACTATAGAAATTTAAGTCAATATTACTTGAATCTAAAATTAATTTTCTGTTTTGAATCTGAGCAATCAATTGCCCTGATCTTGGAATAAAAGTTCCAAAGAGAGCTTCCCACAGCATGACGTGGAAAGACAGAGATGTGCTCCATACACTGGAGATGGAGGGAGTACTGTAGGTAGAGCCAGCCTGTTTCCCTGGAAATCAAACCACCTGAAACTTGGCTATGCTATCAGAACCCTGCAGCCACTGCCAAGGTCCTCTCTGCATTTTTAAATTTACACCAACTCTGTGTTGTGACAAAGTGCCAAGCACTGATGGGAACCTTCTGTCTCTAGTAAGAATTTTGGACACATAATAACAACAAAGGATTAATATAGCTTTGCTTGAAAGCAGAATTTAAATGAGGTTATTTAGGAAAAAGCAATCTTATTTCTTTGAAATATTATTTCATTATATGAAAATATAATGAATTAACACTTATCTGG
Source organism: Oreocharis arfaki (assembly GCA_013398015.1). Lineage (NCBI taxonomy): Eukaryota > Metazoa > Chordata > Aves > Passeriformes > Paramythiidae > Oreocharis > Oreocharis arfaki. The sequence goes on from VZRR01008594.1 coordinate 614,475, forward strand.
AAAATGTTTGGGTTTTTTTTTTAATTCACAACTAGTTTTTAGCATTTCCAGATTGAATAATATTTTCTAGAATACATTTATTCTGGAATGAGGTTTTGCAGGTCTGGGTGATGGAATCAGTCAACAAACTGACTGTGTGTGTTTAACAACAAGAACAAGGAAAACAACAACAGTAATAGTGGCAGTAATAATAATAAACTCAACTTAATTCTGAATAAACTGAAAATGTGGGGAAAACTCAGTTTTGCATTTTATCCTTTTTTTTAATGACATATACATGAGCTTCTGATGCATCATTCGATCTTGTCTTACAAACTACTTCAATATACTGAGATTTACAGGGATCTGTTTAGTTTATCCTTGCTTTGAGAGTCAGTTTGATTACAGCATAGAAGCATTATCAGAGGAACAAAACACTGTAAACTAAGAGCTGTTTAATCTAACAGAGACAAGAATAACACAGAAGAAACATTAAGATTTAAAGCTTTATTAGCAATGAATTCTATTTTAACAACACATGCAGATGAGATCAGAACAGATTACCCAATGAAAATGGTGTCTTCTCCATCAGCTTTTGTCTTCAAACAGGCACTTCAATGTCAAGGTGACAGTGACCTCTTCTGCAGTTGTGTTGTCTCTGGACCACTCTGTGAGACTGAGGGAGACCTGAGGGAACCTGCCCTGGGGGAAAAGACCAGAACATTAAATTTTACTCTTCTCCTAGCACATTTCCCTAATCACCATTGAGCAATTATCCCTTTCCATTTGCTCTAAAAGGAAAACAAGTGATAATGTAGATTAACTTAAATGGCTAATGATTATTCAGAGATGTAGAGTCGACAAGAACCTTCCCTAAATTAAGCAGACTGGATCCCACTGTGATATAAACACTCTTCTTTGTGACCAAGGCTTCAGTATTTCTCCCTTCAATTCAGCTTTGCTCAGTCTTCCAAAGGGGCTGCACATAACAGTACCTCTGGCCTGGCAGCCTGGAACATTTAAAATAAACTTTGTTATTGGTGGGTTGTAGTAACTGTCACAGAATTTTAAAAAGTTAAAATTTCCTACAGTCCACTAGAGAGGTGTTAATTCATTAAAATAATGCATGGTGTGTTTGTTTATTTATTTATAAAGGACACATTAACTGTAGTTTAATGGACCAGGAAAGTTTGCTGTTTCAAAATAAAAGTGCATAACTGTTGAATATGCTTTCTAAAGCTGTTGCACTGTCATCTGCTGTTCACACTGTTAATACTTTAGTATTTTGAAAAGCAAGTTAAATTAACTCTCCAGTGTTAATGTACATTGCACACACAGACGGGCACCCCAATTCTCTTATTTTGGATGAGGCCATGACTGTATAAACATAGACATTTCAGAGAAATGTATTTACTGGTTTATCTTCAGCACAAAACACAAATAATAAGGAGCTAATATTTTGATTTTTCACATGAACCACTGCAGTACAGTCCCACTCATTCCAAGATTGGTGCTGAGAGGAGTAAGCCAGCTCTTGCAAGGATGTACCTCCCTTGCTGTGTGCAGTTCATGGTGCTCCCCAGAAGCCTGCACATTCTTGCTTTTCTTAGAATCGACTTTGAGTTATCTTTAAAAAAAAGTGCACTCCTACTAAGATCCCTTTTAATGCAATGGTGGAAGTTTCCAAAAAAACCATTTAAACTGCAGCAAACTGTGGGAGTAGCAATGCTTAAGGACTAAACCTTTCTACTGTGCCACTAACAAAGTGCTTCACTTTCTACATAGCTTGTGCTATTACCAAGGGCCATTTTGTACAACAGGAATAATTGAAAATAAAGATTCATTCTTATTCCTAAAGCCTGTCTTGCTGGCCTCATTCCTAATGACTTTGGACATAATGCAGTAAACTTTCATCACTTCCACTGTGCAGGAACTGTGCTCTCCAGCGTTCTCATCACCTCTGTGCATCAGGTGAATTTGATTTTCCTGTAGGCTTTACTTATCCACATTTTGTTGTCCCTGAACCTGATTCAGCCTGAGTGGCACAAGGCTGGCTTTGGGAGCACGTGTGGTCCATGTGAAAGGCTGAAAGCAGGACAACAAGGCAGGGTTTGAGTTTGAGGGATGCTGATGAGTTAGTTCGGAGCACAGATTAATGAAGACAAGTAGGCTGTGGTCATGGCTGTGTACCTGGTGGTTCCAAGGTACACAGGGGCATAGAAAATGTAGGAGTGGAGGCCTTTTACTGTCATACTGATGCTCTGCTAGAGAGAACATAAACTTGGAGCACAGGATGAAGTAACTGGTATTTGTTTTGCTTTTGTTTTTTTACTTCATTTGACTTGCCTACACGTCTAAGCCTCAAAGTCCAAACCACGACTTAATCCTTTCTCTTCTGGAGCCCTTGGAGGTAGAAAACAAAGTTGTGGTAAATCATATCATTAGACTTTAATAGCCAATATACAGTAAGTAACATTTTTTCCTCCCAAGGGAGTTATTTAATGTTTAATGAAAATACCAATTTGCATAATTCACTTGCAGTATAAAGGTCACCAACAGTCTGTCACTAGGATAAGAGGGTAATTACTTGAGATAACTATCTTCCATCCACAAAAGAATGTTAATTTGTTGAAAAGGACTATTTAAAATTATTGTATTTTAATTATTATATCATCTTTATTCTATTTTTAAGAATGCCAGAACTTCTGCAGCAGAACTCTCAGAGCTGTGTATCACTTTCTCAAAGGCAGTGTGTGTTGAGACGAGGCAGACCAGGCTTCTCTCTTAGCTGGTAGATAAATGGCAGAAATAGCCATAAATATGAGAAGTCTGAGGGAACCTGAGTGATGGACCAGTGTAGAAGGTGTCTGGGTAAAAGACACAGCAGTCCCACACCATGTCCCCGCTGTGCTGGGATCAGGAAGACCCTGCTCCAGCCAGGGTCATTCTTCACTCTGTCATACTCCATCACCAAAACCTCCTGGGTCACAAATAAAATGTTATCCAAATAAGGGCCTTTGTTTTAAAGCTGTGGTCTAAGAGAAAATAGTGGTTCTTACTAAAGCAGAACGAGGCCAAGCACTGGAAACCTGCTGAGCCTTTGCATAACCAAGCCTAGCCAAGGACTGGACACCATGGCATTCACATAGGAGGAAGCAGGTCATGGAAATGTCTGCTGGGAGAGCGTGTGGAGCCCAGCACTGATCCTGACAGCTCACACTGTAGGCTGTGGGCCAGGAATGTTTGCCAGGAATATCCAAAATTGACATCCAGCTCCAGCTGTGCTGGAGCACCCTGCATTCCCAGAGGGATATGTCAGACCAGCCTGCAACAGGGACTTCCTAAATTGTGAGTCTGTGCAATTAGCCACACTCATACAGGAGTATTCCTGGCGCTGGAGCAAATGGTGTCACTTTGTACCTCAGAGTACATCGTCCTGCTCCTCAGGGGAGATTCCTACCAGGGCCATCAGCAGGGCTTGTAAAGATGACTCAGTCTAATAGACTCCTTTTCCCATTCACTGTAAAGCCAGGAGGATTTCTCTTATCCTGTTGGTGCACCATAAGGGTGTCTTTAATACAGGGAAGTGACCCCAAGTGAGTGACACACTGTTTGCAGAGGGACAAACCTACTTTTGCAACTCAGCACAATAGACCAAAACCACACTATGTTTCATTTAATCATTACTCCTGCACAAAGCTTTCAAATAATAAGCACTAACATATTTTAAACCTGAGCAAGCTAAACATTTAATTTACTATTCACTTGACACCACTTTAGTTCATTAAAACCTCTGCAGCATTGGAGAAGGTGAAGAGGGCACTATGATTAAGATAGCATGATTAGGGCAGGGCAGGGGTTTCTCTCAGCTGAGAGTTGAGGGAATCTTGTTTCTTTCCTTCAAAGACAGCAGTGCTGGTTCTCCTTGGCCAGGCCAGGATGGACCTTCAGGCACCAGGTCTCCCTGCCTCTTGGGCACTCTGCAAGGTGATGCTTTGGGGATAAGCCTTGCACTGCACAGAATTACCCCAGCTGTTTACCTACATGTCCCCAGAGCAGTATTTTTAAGAGATATGATATTGATAACTCCTCATCCTGCCACTGCTGTGATTTAGATGGTATCTAATTGCATTTATACAAATAATTATATACATATGTATATATTTTAGTGTTAGTTGGCACTGTGAAATAGAGCAGATGTAACAACTTTATTAATAAAATCCTGGCAGCTATGAAAGATGGGGGATGCCAGCCTGTGCCACAGCAGCAGCAGTGAGGGCCTGCAGGTGTTAGGGCTGATGTCCTTGTCTGGCCTCAGTCTGACCCCATCCCCAGGGAGGTGTCCAGTGCCCAGGGCTGGGGCTGCCCCCACTCCCCTCCCAGTTCTGCTTCCTCCCAGGGGTCTGAGGCAACACACACAGCCAAGGGCTGAATGTGCAATTTCTGCAAAATCTGTCTTCTGCTTGCATTTAATCACAGAACTTCTTTTTCCACCTCCTCACAAATCAAGACCCAGGAAAACAGTTTAAGATTCAATGCGGTATTTAGGCAGATTTCTGGTCAGAGGCTTCTCTGCTCTGCAAACCCTCTACCACCTACAGTGACCATTCCAGGCATAGTTTCCACCTGCTTCCCAGCTACTGGAAGCCATCTCATTTGAGATCTGTGGCCAGTCACTTCAGTTTTGAATTTAGGTTCTATGTGATTTCCCAGTGCAGAACTCTCATTAAAGAGAATTGGAGCACAATAAAAATAGGCTTTAGGGGACCAGCCTGTCTCACCAGTCAAGAGGGTCATTATAGGATTATTTTCTTGATACACAAAGGCACATAAATAGGCACTAGTGGCTTTTTGGTATCCTTCCTAAGAGCGGCCAATAGCAGACATACAGAAAAGAGCTTTCCAATAACTGACATAGGGAAGAGCTTCCCGACAGCAGCATTTTCACACAGTATCCCAGATTTAAGCTGTCTGATGTTCAGGCCTCCTTAAACCACAAGTGGCATATTTGTCTTTAAAAAAATTAATGTAACACAGCATCTAAAAATAATCCCATGCAGTCATACATTCTCTTGTTCCTCAGCATTTGAATCACTGCAGCTGACTCCACAGTGTCATAAAACACATTTTGAGAAAGAAAAATATCCAAAAATTTCCTAGAGCAAAATACTTATAAATAAACATAATATCTCACTCTGCAAAGCACATACCTAAATCATGTTGTATCAGAAAGCGCTGAAGGCTCTGGATGAGGATGAGGAAGTTCTGGCCACTCCTTGGTGCCCAGGGGCCACACATGGCCAGAGCTGTGGACACTCCACCAGCCTGCATGCAACTCAGCCTGCATCAAGCTCTTACTCAGTTGTTTTCCCGTATGAGCTCAAAACCTGAAAACAATTAAACTGCTAAAAACCTGATTGTTGTCCAAAGCTGAGCTCTATGGTGGAAGTCCCATGTGTGCTAACAGAGGAGCAGTGCATCAGCACAGGGCTCAGAGCAAACACCAGAAGTGCTGCAGGGGGACCAGAGCCATCCCTGCTGTAACGATGCTCCCACAGCCAAGGAAACTCACTCTAGCTGGCAACGAGCAGGAGGCAGGGAAATTGTCTTCACTACTGCTACGTATTTTTTCCCTCTTCAACCAACAGTTTAAAGGAGGCACAGAGGACTGACTGGACCCCAAATACTCTGTTGACTGAATCTGCAAACAGGCAAGCCCTTCTTGTTCATATTCTGCTGCTCAGGTGGTTTCTGGTAGCCCCTAAAATGACAAGACTAACCTCCAAAATGCTCAAATTATTAAAAATATCCTGTTCTTATATACTACAATTTTGTATTAATTTTATTTGGGATTGCATGAAGGAAAAGAAGCTAAGCCAAGCCCTGGATTTAGGCACGCGATTTTTGTTTGACTACAAAAAGGAAAAGGTTGAGACACCTTCATTTAGGTGGCTTTGACTCATCCCCCAGCGCCAGCTCTGAACTGGCTGTGCACGGTCATCACTGCGTGACAAACACTCCCGAACGCCCGGAGCACAGTCTGTACCCAAGGACCGAGGCACCCCGCTTTGGGAAGCTGGGAAGCGTTGCCCTCAGAGAATGCAGGTTCTAAAACAAAACCCTCAGCGACTGCTAAAACAAAACCTGTCTGCAAGGTGCTCATGGGGAAAAGGAGGCAGAAGTCAGATAGCATCTCCCCTTGCTCCACCCCCTTCACACTAATTATGTGACCTGAAAGCTCACGCCTTAATTAGCCTGGAAATAAATTACGCTGGCTCCGCCTGGTGGCTGATCCCACCAGGCTCAACACGCGCGGCTGTGGCTATCGGGGATGGGTGCTCATCTTCCCTTGGACGAGTGGCCACGCGTTTGTGTGCCCTGCAGCGAGCCCTGCCAGCCTCCTGCCGTGTCCGTCACAAGCACTCGTGGCCACCACACGGCCCATCTCCACGTCAGGGGTTTGCTGCTCGTGGGCTGGTGGTAACAGTGTCCCTAAACCCGGCAGGAGGGTGGGTGGTGGGCCGTGGGTGGCGGGGCTGCCGGGGAACCGCTTGCTAAGGGGCCATTCCTGGTGGGAGCTGCTGGGACTCAGCCCTGCACATTCAGATCCAGAGGGAAAACTGGAATAGCACAGCTGAAAAGCTCGCTGATGCAGGGGATAACGCATACAGCCCAGTAATAAAGGAAAGCAGCTGGATTAGGAATTGAGCCAGTTTGTGTTCCCTAAGCCTACCCAGCACTCATTTTTTGAAAGGCACAACTCCCCTCTGCAGCACAGAGGAGCCAGCGTGCCCCGCCTCGGGAGGCTCGCCTCAGGACGGGTGTGGGGGCAAGTCAGAGGACACCGTGCACTTTCTTGGTAAAATTTGAATAAATATTCTGCATGGAAACAGGCCCAGTGACTGAGCGTGCTGGCAGGCTAGCCTGGAGACCTGGCTGTGTTTGAAGGGCTGTGGTTATAATTACTGTCACCATTACTTGCATCAAGAATTACAAGCACATGAATTTGGAGCCTCATCACTTTTAGTCAGTGCCTTAAAGCTGCTTCTCTCTTATGCACGCCTAGTGGTTTTCTTGACCTATTTTTGGACAGTGAGAAATTATTTCTTTTTATATATAGACTTCCCACTCTTCCATGATAATACAGTAAACGGGAGACTGGGAGGAACAGGAGAAACATACGTGGTTCTGCACTCTCACCCTGATTATACAACTCAACAGGGAGCAGCCCTGGATGTAATGCTGACTAGTGTTACAGAAATCCATCACACTGAAAATGCTGGTGCCACAAAATACAGAAAGGGGATGAGGATTACCTCAGGCTGTGTATTGTCAGATATTCTGTATGGAAGAAATTCACACAGGCCAGAACCTTGTACACATGTGTGAGATATGAGACCTCTATCAGTTCCCTCTCCATCCCTCTCTTTCCTGACAGCTGAATAGTTCAGTAATTGAATGGTATCAAAGGAATATCTGGTTCTTAGGGAGAAATCATATATAAGCCCAGTGATGCATTTGTATTTGTTCCAGGAATAGGATAAGTTATTTGGTTTATAGTTAAACAAGAGGATCTGTGCTCCCCATTTCATCTGTGTGTTCATCTGTAGCTCCAGATGAACAATAAGCGCTATAGAGGCAGACCTTACACAGAGCTCACATTTGGGCTTCAGACTCAACCCCCTTCTGTTAAGTCCCAGTAAACATCCATCCATGAGCACCTTTGACCCCCAACCTTTATCATCTCCATGGACAGACACAGCTGAGGAGCAGAGTGACACAAGAGAAGCCAGAGGCCATCAGGGTTTCAACAAGTGAAAAAACCAAACAGCAACCACAACAAAAAAAACCGGAGAAGACCCCCCTCTTCCATCAAGAATGAGAAAAAGGTCCAGGTGAAGAAAAAAAAACAAAAAGAAAAATGTACAGATGTGGTCACACATCTTCTCCTGTATTTTTCTCAGTTTGGCAATCAGGTGAGGGACGAAACATACACCCCAGAATGTATAAAAGAAAGAAGGTTTGAAATAATTTGTATATATATTTTAATGGGGTAAATGTAATTTAAACATGCAAATATGCACAGCCAGTGGGCTGCCCTCAGGAGCTGGGTGCATTTGTTAAACATAGCATCTCCTGGGTGGTACAGGAGTGAACACCTCTCCAGGTGCAGTGTCTCTGTGAGGAACATGAGCGTGGGCAGCCTGGGTCGGACTAAAGCTCTGTCCAGCCTCACACCCTGCCTTTTTACTGTTTCATAGGAGATCTGCAGAAGAGCTTGTGAGAACAAGATAATGTGTAGCTTTGCCTTCCTGAATTGAATACAGTGCGGCCCAGCCTCCAGCAGTGTGCAGCTCAGGGATTTCCTGAGCCAGGGGTAGTGTCTTTACATTCAGCAGTTGCTCATGGACACCTGGCTGAGTTTGTTCTCCCAGAGCATACATCCACACTGTTCATGGGCATGCAGCTGTGCCAGCTCACTAAGCAATGCCCCACTGGTGCTGCTGTCCTAGATAAGTGGCATGTGCTATATTTTCACTTTATCTAGGCTATAAAGTCAGTGTGAAATTTGTATAAAGTGCAGCATGGAAAAAAATGAGAGGATTCTTTCTATAGGTGTAAAGACTTTGAAGGTGACAGTACTATATTTCTTTAAGACTGACTTTGTGTTTGTTCCTGCAGTGCCCATTATGAGGAGATCATACAGTATGTTGGGAATAGCTCTGTGCTGTAAAAAATCTTTTTCTCCAAAACGTATCAGTGTGTAGTTCCCTTCTTCTCCATATATAAAGCAAATGGTCCTTTTTCATATAATTGTTATGTGGAGTCAGAGGCAAATATTGATAGATGGTGACAGAGTTTAATTTATTTCTTTGTTGAAGATTGATTTTTCTTGGGTTTCGACAGCACTGGCTGCCTTCCCAGAAGCGTTTCTGAATTTATCACTGCTGGGTGCCAAACTGAGATGGAAAAAACAGCTTTTAAATATAAAACCCCCTCAAACTAGGGGGACATTTCAGCTTCGTGAAGTTATGGCCATAATCCCAAGTGCCACGAGGTAAGGACAGCTGAGAGGAATCGAGGCAGTGATTTATTTAACAGTGTCAATGGAGGGGGATCAGCCTTAGAGAGGGGTGCCCCTGTCTGCCACAGGGTAATTACTTCTTACTCCTAACTTTTGGTTCATGCTGAGGATCATTTCCTTCTCTGTCACAGTTGTGTCTAGGCACTAAGTGAAAGAAAAGAGAGTGTAAACTGAGACAGACTTGCCCATCTGCAGTATTTTGCAGTATTCTAACACCCAGAGCCACTGTGGGAATCCAGCTGCTCAAATCGTTGATGGGCAGAAGTTTCACTTCACAGTGCTTGGCAGAGGAAAGCTCCTGGCCTCGCTTTTTCAGTCTTCCTGCTGACCAACCTCACGAGCTTTAATGGCTCCTTTCTGATGGCAGTGTCTGCAGAGGGCAGGGTGAAGCCCACTGCTGAGGCATGTGAGAGGTGACATTCCTTGGAGGCACACAGGGATGCAGCTGCTGATGGGACCTGTGTAATTACCAACATCACTGGAGCTGTACACACTTGTACACAGCTGAGCTCAGCCATGGTGCTCCTCTGGTGAAGTTCAGCTGCACTGTCTACTCTTAGTATCATCCCACAAGACAAATCAGGAGCCAAGGAAAAGTCAGTTGAATTTTGCACTAAACTGGAAAGATTAAATACTTTTTTTATCAGACTGGACTCAGAGTGAAGATATTTAGGTTTTGTGCCAGGGTCTGTGGTGTATGGCTCAGGCTGCTGACAGCAGTCCCTGTAAGCACCATTCAGCTGGCGAAATTACCACGGCTTCTCTCTGTAAAACCCCCAGTGGCAGCTACTCCTTCTTGGACTCACCTGGCTGGGCAAGCTCTCAGCACCTCCTTCATGAAGGGGTCGCAGCAGGGAGACATGGAGCAAACAGAAGTAGAGACAAGAGGTTGTAGAGCAATGTCAGGAGAAACACCCTCTTCCATCACAAGAAGATCAAAGCAGTTAACAAAAAGTCTGGGCACCCAGCAAGATCAAACCAAGCTCCACTGCTCAGTCTGCTCAGAGATCCTCCCCTCCCTGCAGCAATGCGGCAGAGCCTCTCACTCCCTCTAACGTTAAAACAATGCTTAATTTAAAAGAAAAGGAACTCCAGTTGTTCTGATCTCTGGTTTCCACCACCTCAGGGAAAATGGAATGCCCCTCTCACTTCCCAGGTGGGAAAGTGAAAGCCCACAATCTAAGTTCTTTCCTCGTCCTTTCCCTTTGCAGTGAGCTCTTGTCCTGGTGAACTCAGCTTCCCCTGAGACAGGAGAGGTCTTAGTGCTGGCAGGGAAACCTGGTGTCTCCTCTCAGTGAGAAGCACCTCCCAGCTGATTAATTCGGGTTGAAGAGGAGAAAGTCTCTTTTTACCAAGGATCTCACCTCTCTGAAGACGCTGTATAATTAATTCTGCTCCTCTCTGAGCTTGGCAGCAGTGGCTGATGCTGTGAAGCACAGCAGCCTTCACTGATAAGCCCTGCACCTTGCATATCTTCCTTTCTTTGAATGTTTTCTATCAGGAAAGCACCAATTCGTATTTCCTGTAGAAATTGTTTCTGGCTGCCAGGCTGGATGGGCTTTTCTCTGACAGAAGAGGAGGTGTACTGAAATGTTTCTGCTCTTTTTCTGTGGCATCAAAGGAAGCAGCATGTAACGTAGAAAAAGGACAAAGGGGGTCGTGGCCACTGGTTCCTGCCTTCCTGCCAAGCAAAGGTGCTATGGAAGGAGCCTCCCTTTCCTTTTGCCCTTCCCAGCAGATGGTTCTTCTGAGTGAGCCCGGGAGTGCCACAATGACACTTTTTCCCTTCTCCCAGCATTAGGTTCTTCTGTCCAATTTTGAATTTTGATAGCACTCTATTTTAAAGGAAGCACATTCCTCCTTTAACCTCTGCCCTGGTGATGGGAGCTGCAGACCAGACCAGTCCCTTCGAGGGGAATACAAGACATTCCTCATACTGAAAGGACTGGGACATGTTTCTGGTTTGAACTAACAGCGTGCTGGGTGGATTTCATCACACCTGGAGGGGAAAGAAGTCTGTAATCCCACATCTTCGATTGCTCATGGGCCTACTGTGGTGCTCTTTGCAGCATGATAACACCATATTGAAGAAGGTCTTAGGAGCTCAGGTTGAGTATAGAGAGGTTTCCCTTCCCATCTAGCTAAATTCTAAAGCACAGGGTAAAATTTCAGCTGTTTAGGTAACAAACACATTTTCTGTATAAAAAGCCCCAATGACTTGCCTATGCACTAGAGCACACCTTTGGGCAGGTTTAAAACTGTACAACATGTCCTAATGTTTCAGAAATCATATAAAATACATTATGTACAAGAAAATAGGACTAAAGAAGTGGTAATACACTGTAATTCTTAAAGTACATTTCAAAAAATTGATCCTGGGCAAAATCTCTAATATCTTAAAACTTAACCCTAGGAATTAGCATTAAGAGGGATAATAATTCCCTAGCTATATCAGAGCAGAACAAGTTCACAAGCAAAAATTCATTAAGGAAAACTCTTTCTTGGTAAACTACAGTGAAAATGACTGGAGGGATTCATACATGTGCCCTTGAGATGGATCAGTTCTCTGAAAATTTCATACAGAATTTAGTGTATGCAGACGCCTTCTTCAGAAATAGAAAAGAGAAATCACAGTAAAACCAGGATTTCACTCTAACTCGTATTGCTCTATGAGTTCTTCTTGATAAATGTTTAAACTAAATCTTAAGAACATAGCACTTAACTACGCTGGTTTTGTCAGGGCCAAGGGGTAGGGCAGCTCAAGGACGTGTCCTACTAAAACCTATCTCTAGTGTGCAAAAAGCAAAGCAAATGGTGCTGGTTAACCTCTAGGGTCTGTCGGATTGCTGTGAGGACACTGGTATGATATTTCTGAAGATTCACCTACTGATCAGCATAGGTTGTTTTGTCATTATTTCACTTCTGTTGAAGACAGTCTTCTGGAACGGGCTGTACGTGTTCAGAGAATTCCATCCAAGGTGTCCTGGTCCATAGAGCTCAGCTCATCCTATCTGCACACACCTACAGCCCAGGAACTTCTCCTCAGAGCAGAGCATCATTTCCATTCACTTCCAGATTCCTTTAGACTAATCAAGTGTCATAAAAAGCACTTTAGCTTAACTGATAGTCACACTCATCCAACGTCCATCTCACTTAGAGGTAATTGAGCAGGGGATGTATTCAACATGTACAGAATTTAAAATAAAAAGCCACTAGAATCCAGTGTTGTTGACTGGAAAATATTGTACTCATCCTCCAGCTGTTTCTAGTTACAAATACGTTTTATGAAATATCCATTTATTTAGGCATTGCAGGTCACTTGACAGGGAAGATGAATGAAGTCATCAGAATTCCTTTAGTTTTTTCCTGGATGAGGGATGTGGTATTCCTAACATTAATAGGCACCCATTGTGCAAGACCTCTTCATAGGGATATGGTGATCTGCACTTGAAAATGGACAAAAATCAGCACTGCCATAATTGTTCCTGGAGGAATTAATTTTAATTGGGATTTTCTTGTGAGAATAGTGAAAGGTGACACTGAAATTTCAGAATTTGCTTTAACTTCTAGCCATATCCAGAATTCAAATTGAGATCTCCCATATGGAAAAAAAAAAAAAGAAAATCTCTAGGATATTGTATTGCCCACTCCATTATGTGGTAGTTAATAATTAAAAACATGCTGTAGTTCCTTTTACGAATTCATAATGTGGAGATGAAGGATTACTGCAAGTTGTAATTCGACATACAATAATCTTGACTGTATTTCAGTTATTTGCTAGCAAAGCTTAATTTCCTTTTTCAATTTTGATGATACAAAGAAAGAATTAACATCAGATGTTTCCTCTGCATTTGTGCAATTCTGAAGTGCCTTCATTTAAAAGAAAATAAAACAGCACACTCTTAGCTAGAGCACCTCTCCAAAGCCCATCTTCTGTGTTACACAACAGACCTCATCATCCCTCGGGGACAGGACCATGACTGGCTGCCTTGGGGGGTGCTGCTGCTGTGATGTATGGCATCCCTTCAGGCCTTGGGAACGCACTCTGATCCACCACGGGCTCGAGGGGGGCGTATGGCCTGCAATACCCTCAGCCAGCCTTACTGTGTTAATGTACCCCGACACCGCAGCCGGCACCCAGCCCTGGGTACGGCCAGGAGCTCTTCTCTCAGCTGTGTTTACCTGCTCCTGCAGCAGTCCAGGGCCCGGCCAAGCTGAGCTCAGGAGCAGCTGGCAAAGAAACACCTCCTGCCCAGCAGCTTCCCTGCAGGGGAGGGAAGAGTGCAGACAAATAAATGGACTCTGGGGTTAGTGAGAGAGCATCGTTTTCCTAAGTGCATTTTCTGTGCTGGCTATGTCACAAATAAGCCACTCCCTGGCTTGACAGGGTAAAGGAAGAAACACTGAAGCATCTGGAATGACACAGTTGGACTCTGGTAACTTCGAGGAGATGGGTACAGTGCTCCCTTGTGTCCCAGCCCCTTGGACAGCACGGCCCATCAGCAGTGCCTTCCTTGCACAGCAGTCCCAGTTACACAGAGGAGGGCATGTCACAGGTAACCACGTCCAAAGCCGTGAGGGTTTTGTGGGTTAGAATCAGTGTTCTGCTTTCCACCTGTGCACTTACACGGAGGCAGGGCTGACAGGAGGAATCCCTTGTCTGTGCCCATATTGACAGGCACTCTGCAGTGCCCAGACCATGTGCTGGACCATGTGGAGACCTGGACCTGGCTGTGTCTGTGGCATTGAGCTCCCAAGGCCTGTGAGTGACACATGTTGGGCACATCTGTGCTGGTACACTGAACAGTGCCAAGGAACGTACCCAGGGACTGCACCTACAGCACTTGGATGGCCCCAAGCATGGTTTTAGACAAGCAAGGCAGTCCTCTCCCAACCCCAGTGCTTCTGCCCCGTGAGCTGGACATGTGCTCTTAGCCAGTCTCTCCAAGTCTGCTTCCAAGGGTGGTGGGGAGGAGGAGGATAAGACCTGCCTGGTCCTCCCCGCCCCCCCCCAACCCCAGCTGCCGTAGTGAGTGAAGAGTCTGAAATGGCAGATGTCTGTCATTAGCAAAGGGCTGGCATGCAGCCCTAACTGCAGAAGGTTGCAGACCGTGTGAGGTGCCAACAAGGTCTCCCAAGTACTGAGTGCAGTTTGTCACAAAAGATGGCATTTCTGGCTGCAGCCAAGGACTGGTTTTTGAACTTTCCATGTCTGTATGTAGCTTCCAACACCTTTAATGCAAAACAGCACTGCTGGGTTGTACAAAGCTGTCTGTACTTTATATGTCTGCTATTTCTTCATATTGCTGCTGGCAAATCTTCTTGCCAAAGAAACTGTGGGTAAAAGCATGGTCCTTGCAGATGTTGACCACAGGCACAGCTGCTTCCTAGCCAGCCAGATGTGGCTTTTTGCAGTGTAGCTCTGAATGTGAAGCATGTAGACAATGGCATAGTGTACACGGGACTCATCTACAGACTACATGGAAGAGCTCTTCTGTATCAGTAACTTGCACACCAGTTCAGTGACTGGATGTCTCAAGATCAGTCCTCTGTATCATATGCACAGGATCCTTCATGATCCTTGGTGTTAATACAGTGAAAACGGGAGTAACTGGACACCAGCTACTGTTCTGTCTGCACACTCTTGTCTGTGGGAGCTCGTGCTCTGGGTCAGACCACAGGCCAACAGCAGCACTGCATCCCCTACAGCTCCATCCACCATCCCCTTGTCTCTGGAGCCCTCTGTTGTATCTCCTGTTGGGCTGTCTGGATATGTGCTATTATTTCAGAATTATTCGAGCACTTACTATGTTACAAAGATTAATTAATCAGTTTTTTTTTAAAGTTGGGAAAACGAAAAGTGCTGTGTAAGTGTTCCTAAGTATTATCAGTGGATCACAACCTCGGGTTTTATCCAGGTATTTCTTTGCAGTTTATCAATCCTATCTTGGTACCACACAAGTTTCAATTACCAGTACTAGTTCAGTACACCATGTGTCAAATGATAATTCTCAAAACACATGAGAAATAAATTCTAAAGGCTAGGACTGTTTTGTCATTATAAAACTATGTCTATTTTAATATGCCATTTATTATATAACGCATAAGACATATATTATCACATTTGTATATATTATAAACAGGTATACATGTGTGTGTGTATATATGTATGCATGCATAGGACAACATGATAAATTATTATATGATACACAGTAATTATTCACAGATGATGCTGTGATAACATACCCTCAAGAAATAACATGAAGGTCCCTTTAAGTTCACAACTTCTGTGTTTCTGACACTACCTTAGTAGCAATGATTCAAAGCAAATACGAGATTATATAGTAAATTATAACATTAAATCAGTCACCATCATAGTTTGCAATCAAAGGCTCTCCTGGATTTACCTCACTATTATTTCAGGAACTGTGAACACATACAGGTACTGCTGAAAGGTTCTCTATCAGCATAGTGACAAGGTGACCTTATAAAAATCCAGTCAGAAACTGGTAAGGAAGGGGCTTTAATTTCCTCTGTCGCACTGTGATACAAATGGCATCTTTTAACAGTACAGTGTGTTTGTTTGCCATATGCAAATACAGGAGAAGTGACAGCAAAGGGAAGACCAAAATGCTCAGTACCAAATCACATTTATGTCTCAGGGGGTTTTGCTGATGGCAAAGAGTTTTAAAGGCTAAGAAAAGATATTGCAAGGACATTCTCATTGAACAAGAATCAATGAAAGGTTTTAAAAAAATGAAAAAGAAATTAATTCTGAAAATAATGAATGGTTTCTGCAGCCATGTAATTAGCAGGTATTTTTAGTTTTTCTTCAGAAAGAATGCCAGGCAGCATTCATGTGATTGACAAGGACAATCCTGGTGTGACTGACGTATGGATTTGTATAGGCAGGACTGAAAGATGTGAAAAGAAAGGGTTTGTGATGGGTGGAGAGACTGGCAGCTGTAGGGCTTTGGGAGAGGAAGGTCTGTGACTAGAAACTAATGAAAATACAACATTTAAATAGTGGAAGGTAGACTTGTTCAGTGGCCCTGTATTCAGAGGAGGGGAAGCTCCCACCATCCACAGGAGTCTCTGTTTTGACTCAAGAGAAATGTTCCATCTTTTCTCTCACCTCTGTGGCTGCAAGAATAGGGAACTGCAGAAATATTGTTGACTGTCTAAAAACCAGCCTGCAACCAGCCTCACATGATCTAGATTAGGGCAGCTGAGTCTTCAGACCACTGCTGGCCTGACATGGTGGAGTGACTCGCAGAGAAAAACCAGTGATGCTGGTATACTGGTAATCTTTCGATGGGATCTGCACCAGGGAACACAACTGACTGTTCCAGGACTTGGATAACCAGCAATTTCAACCCAGAAACGTGAGGTGACAGGCACATGAGGTGCTGGGGCCACCCACAGAAGTTAGGTCCGTAAAGAATGAGTCATTAGGGCAAATTGTAACAATATCAGTAGTTCAAAATACAGTACTTGGCAAAAATATTATTTCTGTGCCTTACACTGAAACCAATAGATCCAGCAGAATGCCATAAATCTTCTCTGAAACTACCCAGAGAATTGCCGTGTTGCTTTTGGCAGCATGACCACACTGTGACTCCAAAGCCCCACCTGCCGAGCCCACGTTGTACAGAGCTTTCCCAGCTGCCACCTTCATCAAATATTGTTTTATCTACTTGCAGCTCCCTGGCTGTTTCGATGGGTTTAGCAATATCAGGGTGATATTTTTGAAATGTCATTGCTAATACATTTTAACTACACGCTGACAAAGATTTAGTATTATTATAAAACCTGAAACCTGCTATCTTCAGTGTAGCACTGTGAGGATGAAGGCATTACTTTTGGAAAGGACATCAACTTCATTTCCAATTTTATGTCAAAAATACATCTGTAGATAGAGTTTATGTCATAGCTGATGGCAGGCACATTTAGATGTCAAACTGCTCATTTGCCAGACAAAACAAAATAGGCATCTAAGTACAATAAAATGTGTGTGCAATTATATGTGCCAGCAAAAATGACACCTGCAGATGTTGTCAAATGCAAACATCTAAGAACACTTGAAATAATTTCAAGTTTGAAAAAAGTAGGGCATGAATATATATCGCGAGTACAAAGCACATCCCTTCTGCCCTTGGAGGAAAATCCACTCAGTAATCTTGAATCCTTCTGATTTTCACATTTCTGGATCTTAACGTCTTGTAAGCCTTAAACAACATAAATAAAATAATAATTAAATAAAATCTTAGTAGGGTCCTACTCTGTGTTACTTTCCAACACTACTGTTATTATTTGTTCTTTTTTATTCCCTTTTTTCTCTCTCTCTCACATGCTAAATGCTTCCAGGCTGATTTCTCCCTCCCTATTCAGGGAAGGCTCACAGAAGTGACTAGCCTTTTGTGAGTGCAGTTTAACCCTTAGTGCCAGTGAATCCCACGCCTTGGGCCTCTTTGTCAAGAGCCTCTGATCACAAGGAGTCTCAGAGAGGTCTCTGCCAAAACTCCTTTTTCCATGGAGCTACCATGAGTCATGAATGGGTCAGCAGCCTAGGATGTAAAGTAATTTAAAATTAGGGTTATAATTAAAGATTAGAAAGTGAGCTAGTGGAACACAAAAATAACTCTCTTGCACCTGAGACCTAGGCAATAGCCCACCATTCCCCTCAGGCGTCTTGGGGAGCTGCCCAGGGCACGCTGTGTTGCACTGCACACCATGAGCACTTTCTTCCAGTAAAGGAAGCCTGGATGTGGCTCATTTTGAAAATGTAACCCACTGGTGCCACTGTGTCGGGGCCAGAGCATTGACAAGGCTGACATGAGGCACTATTTTTGCAGAAGAATTACCTATTCCTTAAAGCATGACAAAACCCTGCCAGCTCTAAGACTGTGTCCATATTCAGAAAGATTAGCAAAGCAACTCTTTCCTGACCATAAGAATCACCAAACTTCAGATGGTTTCAGGGGATTTTTTTCTAGTATCAGGAATGTATAGTGTAGCAAGTGTCAGTATGATCTGCTGAGGCTCTCCACTCTCAGTTTGGCTGTCGACTCCTCAGGGGAGGAGGGTGAAACAAGACGCTTCAGAAGCTCCACTTGGGGCTCTTTAAGGCTTTTAGAGGACTCTCCCAGCCCGTGTTCTTGGCTGAACGCCTGCAGAGGACACAGGAGAAGGCAGCTATCCAAGAGCCCTTTCCTGCCCACATGACTCTGACCTTACCCTAGCAGCACCATGTGCCCCTGCTTATCCTGATGCTGGGGATGAGGGGCTCCTGCCACAAGGCCACCCCTGGTAAACTCCAGCAGGGGCTGCCAGGCAGAGCAAATTCTCCATGTGCCATTGCTCTTCTCTGTAATGCTGCTGTGGCAAATCATGGAACAAAAGGACACACTCTCCATCTCCGTTTTGGTAAAGCTGTCTCCTTCCTCAACAACCATAAAGAGGAGCAGCTGGGAAAGACAGAACCCGGTGTGTCTTTATTGTATTTCCTTAAACAACTTCATAGTTTTCCCAGGATCACACAGTAACTACAACTATTAACACTGCATTCCTGAGTGTGTTCCTAAGTGTTTCTCAGCCACGTTTCTGAGATGCATTAGATGGCCTTACTCTTCTGGGGCAGTATTGTCACTCTCCAAAAGCTCTTTGATCCATCACTGTGCATGCCCTTTGTAATGATAATTTAGTAAGAGAGTCTGATACTCAATAATTCAATTTTGGAACTTCCCCTTTGTGTGTGATGTGCCTTTTGTGTGCTGATATGAAATGGCACCGTTTCAAAATAAAATCATGCTCTTGATATTTCAGATGCTGCAGATAAGTGTAAGCACTATCGCCGGTTTATAGCTTTATTTTCTGTATTTAATGTGATACTTCTGGGTTGGTAGTTCAGAGATCGATGTTCTCTGATGAAGCCTGGAGGAGTTGCTAGAGAAGAAGCAATAATTTTTCATATCTGCCATCTACCAGTGTCCATTCTTGTGCCTGTTTTTCCAAGTTCCTCTCTGGCTGATTGGCACAGCACATGGTCTCAGTCTTGCTGGTGCCATTAGTTACCCTTGTACAACGCACAAGAGTAATTTTGTGTCATTCAATTTCAAATTGATCTGAATTACAGCCTACTAGAATGGTGTTTTAAACGTGAAAGTGAGAATAAGTGTTACATGCCAGAAATTTATCATAAATACGAATGAGAATGTCTGAGTGTAGAAAATCAGCTGGGTTTCTGGACCAAAAGAAACATAACTCGACATGGTCTTACTTCTCCTGACTTCTGAAATAAGAGGACACAATACCTAGAACAGTACCCAAATTTTGTCTTGGAACTCGTTCTCTTGGAAACTGTCCAAGAAAGTAGTAACACACAGGCAGTGTGAGAGCAGGGGTGCCAGGGCCTGCTCCTGGATAATCTGAATGTCGAGGATCAGTTTCATGGGGGGTGCACAGGGCATGTCTGCATGCAAGTCTGGAGTACCTGCAGAGGGCATGTGGGCCTTGGGGGCTCACACCTAAAAGTGCCACGGACTGGGGAGGGCTGGGGCTGCCAGTCCCAGCTGCTGGGCAGTCTCAGTGTCCCAGGACATCTCCTGGAGGGATCTTTCCAGAAACTGGGAAAATGTGTGAACAAAAGCTCCTTCTACTCTATAAAATGATGCATTTGCAGGCAAAATGCAATATAAACAAAGTGTGAAGTCAAATCTCGCTGCTCAAGAATGCTTCAAGAAGGCAGACAGAAGCGGTCATATCAAAATGTTTAGAAAGCTGCATGTCCCTTCAGAGCAGGGCAGCTGCAGCCCCACTGTGAGACTGGAGGCAGGAATGGCTCCAACAGCATGTTTATGATGGAATAGTGCTCATACAGTCATTACAGAAGTTAATTGCTGGAAAGGATTAGCTGCTGTCTGGCTGATAAAAGGAATTCTTACTTTTCAAATACCTTACAAATTTCCACTGCATTGGACAGCTGTTTGGAGCATTTCAGCAAAACCAGGAGCACAGTGAAATAAGGGAAATGTAAAAGGAGCTATGCGTGTAAATTTCTAGTACTGTAGAAAAATGTGCAATGACAGATGAATACATAGCTAAATTCTCTCAAGTGGATAATACCATGTTTTGTGTGGAGAGAAGAAAAAAAAACAGTGTGGAAGCCAAGGGAATTCCTAATTTTTAAACTAATTTGCCTCCCAAAGTGTATCAAGTAATTAGTAATTTATTTAAAATTGATGTGCATGCTGGCTTACTAATACTGTCAAGTGGAAAACAGGGATAGACATGCAGACTGCAGGATGTGCTTACATTCAGGTATCTTAGATCTCTGGATCTCATGTTTGCTGAAGATACACAAAAAAACCCAGAGCACAGGGTACAATCAAGTTCATAAACTGCTACAGAATTCACTCATGCTTTGCTTTCATCTGAAAAGATTTATAATTAAGTAAGAGACAAGTCACTGAAAGTTACTACGAAGAAAACAAAATAAAGAAAAAAATAAAAAGGAAACAGTGTGTGTGTTCGGGGTTAGGAACCCAGCAGCCTGATGGAGGTGAGGCTGCTGCAGCCCCATGGCCTCAGGCCCAGCTGGAAGGAAGACTTAGTGTGCACCTGCAGTGGGAACAGACACCTGCAGTACAGATACTCCTGTGCATGTGTCCGCTCACACAGAACCTCGACACTTGGATCATTTTGGCCCCTGGAGCTCCTGCTCTCCCAGTTGCACTCACACACATATATAGAGTGGTTTGTGTTGGAAGGGACCTCAAGGATCATCTCATTCCAATCCCCCTGCCATGGGCAGGGACACCTTCCACTGGAGCAGGTTGCTCAAAGACCCATCTAACCTTGACCTTGAATACTACGAGGGATGGGGCATCCATCACTTCTCTGGGCAACCTGTTCCAGTGCCTCCCCACCCTCACAGTGAGGAATTTCTTCCTAAGATTTCCCTCTCTGGCTTCACTGTAGGCCCCCTTCAGACACTGGAAATTTGCTGAGGTTTCCACACAACCTCCTGTGAATAGCCCCAACTTTCTCGGCCTGGCGAGTACGTGTGTATGCACGTACATCTACACTGACACACAGCGTGCATGCACCACGGTCCCTCCAGTTTCTGGCACCCGAGAAACACGGCCACTGGATTTCTGCCTCTTTTCTTGTGGCAGGCACTTGGCTTCATGCTCACAGGAACAGAACAGAGAGCCCCCTCAATCTGGAAAATGGTCAGGAATGGAGTTTAGTAAGAAAGGCAGACTGGGGCGACAGGATGTGCAGGCTGTGGTCAGACATCTGCAGTGACCATGATGCGCTACTGGCCTCTTTTGTCCCCTTTTCTTTCCATTTCCCCACACTTTTTCCTCCCTTATTCACATTAATCCCTCACTGTTCACAGCTTTGGTCCTTCCTGTAAATATCCCATATGTCTTCCAAGACATTCTTCAAGGCATGACATTCTTCAATAAAGACACTGAGGTGCTGGAGCATGTCCAGAGTAGGGCAATGGAGTTGGGGAAGGGTCTGGAGCACAAATTATATGAGGAACAGGTGAGGCAACTGGGGTTGTTTAGCCTGGAGAACAGAAGGCTCGGGGGGACCTTATTGCTCTCTACGACTGCCTGAAAGGAAGGTGCAGCCAGGTCGGGCTTGGCCTCTTCTCACAGGGAACCGGCAACAAGTCAATACTACATAGTCTCAATCTGTGCCAGGGGAAGTTTAGGTTGGACATTAGGAAGAATTTCTTCAGAGAAAGGATGATCAGACATTGGAACACGCTGCCCAGAGATGAGATGGAGTCACTGTCCCTGAAGTGTTTAAGGAAAGATTTAAGGATGTGGCAAAGTGGCACTTAGTTGACATAGTGTTCGGTCATAGATTGGACTTGATGACCTCAGACGTCTTTTCCAACCCAATTTGATTCTGTGATACCATGATTCTTGCACAATCCCACGTTCTTCTTCCAGGTATCCCATGGGTGACCCAGAGAGCTGCTCCTGCAGACCCACCTGGTGGGTGCCTCTCCTGGACGACAGTGCTGATTGCCCGCTGTGACAGCCTGGGGAGGAGGCCAGTCAGGGGCCCCTTGGCCCCAACAGGGCTCTTGGGGGTCCTTCCCCCATCCTTATCCTCTGCTCCTTCGTGCTAATGGAAATCAGCCTTTACACATCGGTCCAAAGGGTGAGGGTGTATTTTGCCTTCTCGGCCCTACGGGCACAAGCCATGACTGCCCTGCACCACCACATCGAGGAGCCACTGCTCGAATCCTGCTCGCGGTCAAGTGTTTCTCTGGCAAGACCCAGACTCAACCCCAAGCGCCTGCCTGCCTCTCTCTCCCTTTCCTTCCCGCTCTCTCCTTCCTTCTCTCTCTCTTTCCTTCCCTCCCTCCCTCTCTCCTTCCCTCCCTCTCCTGTTAAATTGTTCTCTCCCTCCTCCGCTCCCCTCCCTTCCCCTCCCGCCCTCCCGGGCCGGACGCGCGGAGCTCTCGCGAGAGCTCGGGCCGCTCTTCCTTTCCGGTGCGTGGCGCGGCGGTGGCGGTGGCCATGGCGCTCTACAACTTCAAGAAGATCACGGTGGTTCCGTCTGCCAAGGTACGGCCGCGCTCCCCCGTTCCTGCCCCGGTCCCTGTCCCTGCCCCGGCCCTCAGCACCCTCCGCACCGGGCCGTCCCTCCCGTCCGGCGGCTCCCGAGGACCGCGCTGCCCTCTTGCCCCTTCCGCGGTGCCGGCGTGGTGTCGGCCTTGGCCTCCTCCCCCTCCCGCGGGAGCTGTGGACTCGCCCTGGGCTGGTGCTGCTGGGCCCGGCGGCCCGTACCATGTACAGTGTCGGGGGGGTCCTGACACTGAGGCCGTGCTTCTCCCTGCGGGGGTGTCAGGGTGGCCCCCACAAAAATCGCTCCAAGCCTAAGTCATGCTGAACCTCGTCGCCGCGTCTTTCTTCAAAATAAAGTCCTTTGCCAGTCCGAGGAAGGGGTTTTAAATTGAGCCCGGTGAGGGGAACTCCCCGCAGGGCTCGGACTGGCTGGGGCGGCTGGGCCCGGGGACAGCCCGCGGTTCATTGGAATGGAAACTGGACAGGGAATGTTCAAAGTGCTTATTCCTGCCTGTCCTATAACATACGTGTCGAACTGTGGATGCACTTAACTCGTCAGCTGCTTCTTCGCCAAAACAAAATTGTTGCCTTTACAAGAACTTGACATTTTGTGTAAATCATGTTTCCTTGATTGCAGGACTTCATAGATTTGACATTGTCAAAGACTCAGCGAAAGACCCCAACTGTCATTCATAAACATTATCAAATCCATCGGATTCGACATTTTTATATGCGGAAAGTCAAATATACTCAACAAAACTACCATGACAGACTCACTCAGATCTTAACAGATTTCCCGAAATTAGATGTAAGTGTTTTCTCATTTGCTGATTTCACTATGTGGACAGTTTAGCTGATTTCCAGTAGACTTTACTGTGAGTAGTTGTGGGCAAAGCCTGTACTGCAAAAGTAGTATTTTCTTACTGAGAACAGAAGTGTAAATTGTGCATGTGGATGGTCATTAAAGGTTGGGTTTTATGAGCTTTTAACTGATCAAGTATGTTTGCTAGAAGTTGCTTTTGAATGAAGAGAAAATGTGGGGGTTTTTAAAAGTATGTTGTGTCTGCCTGTTTCTTCTTTGTGTGTGTATATGGACAATGTGCTTAGGGTTAGTCTTCCCTTCAAAATACATCCAGAAAGCAAGAAATATAATAGTGTATCACATTGCTTTCCATCTTCAGGATTTACTTTGACAACATAAATGTTGTTCTTGGCCCCATAAAAAGTTGCATTGGAAACACAGTATTAACTTCTTGCAACTGCCACTGGATCCGTGTGTCCAGTGGGACTTTTTTATGAGCAGTTTTCTGCTCACGCTGAAATTGTTGTCCTGTTAAATTGTTTTTCTTGTTAAACCATTTCATAGCTACTGTTGCTGCAGAATTCCCAGAAATATCTTCTGGGTTTTTTTTTTTCACATCACATGATGAAATTTCTTCAGATAAATACATATCTAGCTGAAATACTCTGTTTAAAATATTTGCACCAGAGATGCCACTTCCTTGAAAAGGTGAGGATTTATTTGGGCATTTTAAAAACCTTTTTTATCCAGTCTTGTATAGCATTTAATGCAGCACTCAGGAACAAAAAAGAATTAATAGTATCGTTATGTTTCTGCTATAATATGGATTTCCTTTTAGAGACAATTTCTGTTGGCTTCTTGAAATTTTTTACTTGAAAAAAAGACTTTAGAGTTGTAATATGAAGTATTTTAGAAAGCAAAAGATCAAATGGAAGCTCTGTATGATTAAGTCAAAGACGTGTCTGCAGAAGAAATTCAGAGTGATTAAGATTCATGCATTTAATGACCAAGCAGATTATTTTTCTTACGCAAGATAGTAATGAGAACTGTTTGGCTTTTGGTGTCATTGTATTGCTGTACTGGAGAAAAAAGTAGAACTTACACAATGTCCAAGAAATAGTCCCCTTGAAAAAAGAAAATGCAAGGCTTAATTTAATACTATGCTTTTATTTTAGGATATTCATCCTTTTTATGCGGATCTGATGAATGTTCTGTATGACAAAGATCACTACAAGTTGGCTTTGGGGCAGATCAATATTGCCAAGAACCTGATTGACAAGTAAGGGACACTGATTCCTTTGCTTTTGTACGTGCCTGGTGGATTGTTGGCTGAATTCTGCTTTCCTGTGCCTGCAGTGTTGCCAAGGATTACGTGCGGCTGATGAAGTACGGAGATTCCCTGTACCGCTGCAAGCAGCTCAAACGGGCGGCCCTGGGACGCATGTGCACCATCATCAAGAGACAGAAACAAAGCCTGGAGTATTTGGAGCAAGGTTGGTGTCACATCTGGGCTAAAAAAAGGCATGTGAATTGGATATGAAGTTCATTACACTTAATAGCAGATAGAATGTGTTTAGTACAGGTTACAGATCCAGGAAACACTTTTAAAATCCCCAAATACTTAGTGTTTATTTTTCAACAAAAGAATTTTCTCTTTGAATATTTTTCAGATGTTATGGTATTACTAACAGTGCTGAAACTTTTTTCTTTGTTTAAAAGTCACAGCCATGCTTTTACTTACCATTCCTTTCACTAACATATGTGAAAAATAATTGCTAAAGATTTTGCAAACATTACTCCTTACTTCGAACTTATTAATCCTTCAGGTTACGTTGCCTGATTTGAGGGGTCATTCTAGCTATAAGACAGTGGTCTTCATTTCTTAAATATGTATGACTTTTTTTTTTGTTGTTGTATGTAGATGCTTGTGGAGTCTGCAAACTATTACACACTTTCATAAATGATCATATTATATCAGAAATATTACTAATTTTTATGTAAACAATTCAGCATGTATATTTTTATTCAATCTCAGTAAAACTTAAATTATCACAGATATTTTAAAAAATCTTTTAACATTTCAGTGCGCCAACATTTGTCTCGGTTGCCAACCATTGATCCCAACACACGAACTCTTCTACTGTGTGGCTACCCAAATGTTGGGAAATCCAGCTTTATAAATAAGGTATGTGAGTGGTTTTTCCATAAATAATACTGAGATACCATGTAATTAAAATAAGGTAACTTCTAAACAATTTGATATCGTTGTGGCAGTGTCTGATGTGAGCAGTAGCAAGTTCAAATATGTGGGGAGAGGTTGAATGAAATTCCTGGAGGAATAAATGGAAAATTATGATAGATTTCATTCTTAAAAATCCCTATCATTCCCAAAATAGCATCCCATTAGCATATTTTCTGACAGACAAATGCTCGCAGAGAATCTAGAATAACCATTTCATAGCTTTTTTTTTTTTCTCTGTGTAGCAAAGGAAGTGTATTATAATTATGATATACTGCCTGCAACTTCAGAAAATTTTAAATAAATGTGTGTGACTAAATCCTGTTTTAAGGTTACAAGAGCAGATGTAGAAGTGCAGCCTTATGCCTTTACCACGAAATCTCTCTTCGTGGGACATATGGATTATAAGTATCTTCGTTGGCAGGTAAGAACTGTTACTATTTTGCATTTTCTTGAAAGAGTGAGCTGGTTATAGTCTGATTTGCCATTTTGCCATGGGAGTTGCATTTTTGTGTCTTGATGAGAGATGTTCTTTGACAGCTGTTGTGCGAGGTACAGTGTGCCAAATGAGGGCAGCAGTCAAAACCTGTTCTGAAAACGTACATGTATGGGTCTGTTTTCGATTGGAGGGAAGATGGGAAATGGAATTACTGACTAAAGCCAGATCACTTTTTATCACTGTCAAATTCTGGGCTGGGTTGGGGCAGCATTTTCCCTTCCTCTGCAATACTTGGAATGTTGGTTATGCTGAAACCTCATTCTTCTCCCATTTCTCTTTTTTCCTATTCTCAGTTTGGCAGAGCTCACAGTCCTATTTGTGACTGAAAGGAAAAAAGTATTGCTGTCTTAAAAAAGACAATATTGATGAACAGTCAAGCATGTGTTCTGCAATAGCTGTTCAGTAACACCTGACTTAATGATGTTTATTTTAGGTTGTAGATACCCCTGGCATTTTGGATCATCCCCTGGAGGACAGGAACACCATTGAGATGCAGGCTATCACTGCCCTGGCACATCTGCGTGCTGCTGTGCTCTACGTGATGGATGTGTCTGAGCAGTGTGGGCATAGCCTGCAGGAGCAGGTGGAGCTTTTCAAAAATATTAAGCCATTGTTTGCTAACAAGGTGTGTTTGGTTCACATTATTAATAAACCCCAGGGTTTTGTAACATGGTGACTTGAATTAAGATTTTTTTTTTTTTCCTTATCAGCCACTTATAATCGTTGCAAACAAATGCGATGTGAAGAGGATTTCAGAACTTCCTGAAGAGAGTCAGGTTAGGATGTTTCTCTCACCTCTTTGTCTTCTGATGCTTACAAAAAATACTCTGTGTGTGTACTGTGGATGGTTTTAATTTGTACTGGGCAAAACTTGTACATGATGATTTCTTTGTTGAACTGCTCTAATAGCACAGTGGAAAGTAGCTTTGCAGGTCTTGACCTTTCTTTAGTACTGTCTAATATAGATCCTTGCCTGAATATTGTAAATGCCAAACAGAAGGCAGGTTCTTAATGGTTTCAGAAATCTCTGATGCTGTGAGAACTTTAAATTACTTCTGTAATTGGAAGTTAGACAATAGCCTTATTCACTTATCAGTTCAGTGACAGTTCAGAGACAGTGAGCTTCTGGTTGAGAGGTGTCTCTGAACAGTTGCAATAAAACGTCCTGCAGGCCTAATTCTATTGTATCTACAGGTTAAAGCACAAAGAATTTGTGTTTCTCTCTCTTTTTTTCCCCCTTTTGGCTCATTTATAGGTGCCTTTTATAAAGTAGTTACTTGCTTATAAAAGAAAGAGAATAAATAGAACTGTAATTGTAAACTTTCTGTCATCTTTTTAGAAACACCTTAAAATAATAGCACATTTCATGTATTGATACTGGATTTTCTGGTCTTAATGCATTGATATATTAAGAAGTGCACAGGATGTCATTATTTGGGATAATTTTTCAATTTTAGAAAATATTTGAAGCTTTTGAAGCAGAAGGATTTTCTGTAATAGAGACAAGTACTCTAACTGAAGAAGGTGTAATCCAAGTTAAAACAGAGGTAGGTGCCTTCTCGTAGTTTCATCCCAAATGATCAACTAACATTTTGCTTCATTTGTATGAATTTGATCTCAATTAAGCTGCATTATAGTGATAAACTTCAAAAATGTTTTCCTTGTTGCATCTCAGTGAGCTTGGGTGAAAATGGAAAATAATGTCATAATAACTTTTTTTTTAATTGTGATTTTTTTTCTGAGTCCTGTTAGAAGATACATACCTGCATATGCATCTTCCCATGCAGGGATCTATTTTATTTAAAATATGGGATCTATTTTTATTTAAAATAATTTGATGCTTTCTTGAGAGTTAGAGGTATAAGACAATAAGAGAGTAAGATGTGAAGCTAGATATTTGGGGTGGAATGGTTGCTGTGTCTAAAAGGCTTCATTCCCCACCTTACGTTGCCATGTGCACTTTCAGGCCTGTGACAGACTGTTGGCCCATCGTGTTGATACTAAAATGAAAGGAAACAAAGTGAATGAAGTACTGAATAGATTACACTTGGCCATGCCAACCAAAAGAGATAACAAGGTATGCTACGTGCTTACACTATTTAATGTATTTCCCAGTACTTCTTACGTGGGATAAGAATTCTGTCATTGTTAATCTGTGAACAGATTCATATGATGAAGTTTTGTAATTTATTATCTGTAAGTGCCTTTCCTGGTGGGAGCTTGGGATTTTGTATTCTTCAAAAATACATTACAGTGCAGCTGGTGATTTATAGCAGTGTAAAAAAAAATGATGTGAACTTCCTTTCCCTTTTTTGTTGGGGTGGATTTATTCCAGGAGCGACTGCCTTTTATACCTGAGGGTGTAGTAGTACGTAAGAAACGCATGGAAGTAGACACTCCCAGGAGGAAATTGGTAAGTGGCATCTCTAAATCAGGAAATCAGCAGCTAGGTTTTAAATTTGCTGTATTAGTCCATAGCTTCTAAATTAGATGGTGTCTAAAGCCATGTATGTCTTTTCAGGAGAGAGATATTGAACTCGAAATGGGAGATGATTATATTTTGGATCTGCAGAGTAAGTATGACATAAGAATTGGTAGTATTATTATTAGTAGTAAGCAGTAAAGTGTAGCTATTTCAGCTTTAAGGGGGAATACCTAAACCTGTTTCCTTTCAACTAAATGCCAGTGCCACCATTTCAGTGCATACTATCCTTCTGTTCCAGAACTGGTGATCTTTAGTGATGTGTTTTGTGATGTCACTTAGTTGTTTCCCATTTATGTCACAGGCATAAAATGACTGGTCTGATGATTCAGACCAGTGATTTTTCCTTTTCGTTCTGTATTGTAGTACTTCATTAATTTCTGATGCTCTCTTTGTTAAGAAAGTATCAATATGAAAGAGACTGCATGTATTGTGTTTCAGCTGGGTATTGGTTGCCTAGCATGTCTTGGGCCAGTGAATCATGCCATTACTGAACAATCTTTGGCAGTAGGATGGAGATCAGAAATATTTATATGGCAGAAGTGCTGCCAAATTTTTAGGGATAGGGCACTTTTTTGGTGTGTATGTTCTGAGTGTTGTTTTTTGTCACGGAACGTTCTTTGAAATTAATTTTTGTCTCTTTACATACTTTTGTTGTATTTTTAAGAATACTGGGACTTAATGAATTCATCAGAGAAATACGATAAGATTCCGGAGATATGGGAAGGCCATAATATACTTGACTACATAGATCCGGATATAATGAGAGTGAGTTTTCCATTTTTTGCTTTATACTTTTCTTTCCTCTTTATCTCTTATTTGTTTAATGTCAATTACTGTTTGTAAATTAAAAACAATGTATCATGAGAACCTGTTCTTTTTTATGTTGTCTGCACTTGTCATGGGAAAAGATACTATTTTTTGAATGACCAAGGACAGAATTTCAGAAGAATGGAAAATTGCTTCACCTTGTCAGAATGACGGTGGTCTTATCTGTTCCATTCTAAAATATGAGGTTTGCATTAGAAGTTTTTTCTTTGTTTTTTGACTACAGCTACAGGAATGTAGCTATCAAACTTTATTAATTTTTAATAATATGAAATTCATCCATCAGATTTATATCTATGGAGGAAATGGACTGAACGCCCAATTTATAACATTTGTATTTAATAACAATCACTGTTTGGATTTTGTGCTGGTTGCTAAGGAGGAGTGGTGAGTGCAGCCCACAGAGCCTGCCAGTTACACTGTTGGGTTCCTCTGAATTGCTGGTGTTCTGGACTCATGCTGAATGTCAAAAGAGAAGGGTTTTTCAGAGTCTGTTTCCAGAAATGGCACAGCAAGTACAGCTCACAGGACAGTACAGCTGCTGTCACATACTGGGCAGCTTTGGGCAGCCACATGAATTTAGCCAAGTGATAATGTGGAGTTAGTCTGCACAGCGCTGTGCCATGGACTCACAGCAATCTGTATCACCAGCTCCATTAGATGTGGCTCAGAGGGTCGTTATCAGATAATGTAGTTCCTTCTTTGAAGTGCCTAGATGCTGTCATGGCCCAGGACCATGCAAAAATGTAATGTTCAGGATTATAAGTCAAAGATCTGATCTCCATTTTACCTCTTCAAAATCTAAGAAACTGGAAGAACTGGAGAAAGAGGAAGAGCTGAGAGAAGCTGC
The DNA here is from genome assembly GCA_013398015.1 of Oreocharis arfaki. NCBI lineage: Eukaryota > Metazoa > Chordata > Aves > Passeriformes > Paramythiidae > Oreocharis > Oreocharis arfaki. Next base: position 644,834 of record VZRR01008594.1, read on the forward strand.
TGGAGAATATGACAGTGAACCAGAAAGTGAAGATGAAGAAATGACGGAAATCAGACAATTGGCAAGGCAGATCCGAGAAAAGAAGAAACTGAAAATCCTGCAGTCAAAGGAAAAAGACGTTCATGGTCCAAGGATGCCTAGAACAGCTAAAAAGGTGAGTATGGAACATGTTCTGTAACAAAATGCTGCTGATGTGTAACAACATCATGAAAGCATGTATCACTATCAGGTGGAACTGGTGACTTTTTCTCATACTTGGCCCTCTCACTGCTTGCTTCCTTCTGTTCCCCTCGGAGTTCTCATCACTGCTTAGCTGTGGAGCAAGGTGAGGGATAGTAGCCCTTTTTCTTTTGTGTCACTGTACACAAGTGCATCTTGTAAAATTCCATATATATTGCAGAAAAGGTTTTGAATATGATTTAGTTTGTTTAACTGTGTTGTTACATCATATATTGTTATTAATGGTTTTTTACTTTAAATTAAAACAATTATAAGAATTTAAAAATTACTTAAAATCACAATCATGTAAAATTTGTTATGGGGCCCTCCCAGTTCTGGAAACTGTCATGTGTCTTTTTGGAAGCCAGATATCACACTTTCTGATGGCAGAGTCTCTTCTCACCAGTCCAGGACAATTGCAAAGTAATAAACTGATAACCAGAGACTTTGAGAAAATGAATCTAGCTGCTGTTGCCCCCAGTAGCTCTTACCTTCTCCAGAGTGTGTGCCTTTTGGGAGAAAAGGAAACATTTTTATTGAAATACCTCTCCTAGTCAGCTTCCCCCAAAAAGGCAAACTGTTTATAAGATCTTTAGGAAATGCTGGGCCATTGCAGTCCTGTGAAGCAGAATTTATGGGTGAAGAAAATTAAGTTCCAAAAAATGAAATGTGAAGGTAGGACTTCAAGTGTGGATGTGATAAAGCTAAAAATATATGGTGAATATAATGGACTTGTGGTGGTGTATTGAGACAAAAGATAAGGTGGGACCATTCTATTTTGAAAGAAATGTGTTTTCTTCACTGTGTTTTTACAGGTCCAGCGGAAGGTGCTAGAGAAAGAAATGACTGATCTTGGACTTGACATGACTAATAAAGATGATGTAAGTTTTTGCTAATTAAACATAATTATCTAAAAGAATTTTAAATTTCTTTGACCACAGTTGAAATACTTATTATAATTGGCACAAGAGAGAGGTGGGATCTATTAAGGATGAAATAGGAGCTGCAGATGAGGCAGCTGGTACTGGAATTTTTTGAGTAACGTGAGCAAAGCACATTGGGTAAGCTGAAAAAATAAACTAACATTTATGAAGAATCATATATATATGTGCACAAATTCTTGGAATTTGTGTAAGATTCAAGAATAGGCTTGGCTAAACATATCTCTTAATTTTCAAGTCTGCTTTGTTGGATGAGACTCTATTATGCCAGAAATAGTAATAACGACAGATCAGGCCTGTCTTTTTACAGTTCATTAATTCGTTGAGCTGTAATTGAAGGTTTTGAGGGCAGCTGGCATCTTTAAATGTAAGGCAGATAAAGTACTTCAGAGACTGGCCTTCAGGAGACATTTCATTTTAACAGAAATTAAAAAAAATCCATTTTGTACAGCAAATCTAGCAATATTACAACTCCCTGGATCTTGAGACTTCTAATTCTTTAGCTAAACAAGGAGTTAGGAAACAAGAACTGTCAACACTACACATCTGAAGCAAGCATTTATGGTTCTCAGAGCTGCCATGCCATGTTGATGTAGGAGCGATCTCAGTGAGAAGGAATGTAATACTTAGCTATAACATGATAAGTTTTCATGTCTGAAATTCTTTAGAGCTTTGCCCTGTACACAGGACACAAATCAGGGTAAGTTTCTTTATTGCTTTTTTGCTGTTGCAAAATTGCTTCAGTGGTGCTGTCCATTAATTTGTATCTTTGTATTGATTACTTATGAGTCTACTACCCCCCAAAAAAAGAGAAAACTGGAGTTAGTAATTATGGAGGAGAAAAAGCTGATATTCACTGAAATTGGAGTGTTCCTGTAGGACAGAGAGGCAGTGACCAACAGCTCTCAAGGTCTTTACGTTAGTATGGAAATAACCAATATAATTTATCACAGCAATCCACTTCCTGGTTTTCCTGTTGCTCTGATTAGAAATGAGCTGATTGTTTCTGGCTTTAATGGTTCAATGATGTTTTCAATTTCAGGCACATTATGTGAGGAGGTCCCGCAGTACCACGAGGAAGCGTAAACGGGATGAGTCAGAAACCCCCAGGTCGGTGTCACGGAGTCGCAGCTGCTCTCGCACACCACGGGATGTGTCTGGCCTTCGGGATGAAAAGGTTTGTTATTTACCTGTGTGGCAGCTAAACCAGCGTGATTGTACCTAGACCAGCTCCTGGGAAACTCCAGAGTAGGCTGGTTTTGTTGGTCCCGAGTTTGTGTTCGGTCTCGCTGCAGCTTCATCGTCTTTTCATTTGGACTCTATGTTTCTATACTTCCTTCTTACAAATAACATGTAATAATACAGACCAAGAGTACATTTTAATTCTTGTCTCTAAATGCAAGTCTGAAGGAAAAATTCTGCAAGCTCTGGAGTTCCACCTTTAGTAAGTGAGGAATTCCAGGGATAGCATGATCCTGTGTTACTGGGAAGTTTTGCTAAGGAGGGTTTGTGTCACTTGCAGTTATACTGCTCTATAGTTGGTGTTAATGTCATTGATAAAACCATCCAGCTTAGTGGTTTTCTTTAAAGGTAAAGCTTGTTACCTGAGTTACTGAGGAAGTTACTCTGCATGTTTGTTTGTTTTTAAATAGATGGTGAAGAAGGTCAAGATCATGGCAAAGAAAGCTCAAAAGAAAATGAATCGCCTGGGCAGGAAAGGAGAAGCAGACAGGCACATATTTAACTTGAAGCCAAAACATCTGCTGGCTGGGAAGAGAAAATCTGGTAAAACACAGAGAAGATAAGCAGTCTTCTCAATGAAAATAAAAACTAATCAAAAAATAAAATTTAAAATCAAAATTAAATTTATTAAAACTAATTTCTAGTCCTGTCATCTTTTTTTGGTAATACTTGGTGTTTAAGTGTGTGTTTAGTGGTTAAGATACTTCAGTGTTTCAATACCTTGATGTTGCAGTTCCAGCCAATACCATGAGAAATTGCTCAATACTAGTGACAGAAACCATTTATAAACAAATGTAAAAAATACTTTCTTCCATGTTCTTATTCCTGACTTTCATGTATCAGTATTTATATTTCCATACTAAACTAATTTAAAATAAGTTTAAATCTAGAAATGTGAATGCCTTGTTAAACTACCATTAATTGCCTGGGTTCAGTAAGGTTTGGATTGCTGCATGCACGTAATTCTGTGTGATGAGTTTGTGTGGCTGATGAAGGCTGAAATTGGTGGGGAAGTGATGGGAGACCAACAAGGACTGCACAAAGTTCGTGTTTGTGCACTGAAGCACAGGAGAAATGCCGCCACTTTATGAAGATGCAGGGTGACTGGAGGGGTGACTGGAGGAGAAACTGCAGTTCTGGTACTGACCTACCATCTGTGATAACCTAAAACAGCATGGGCAGGGAAGGTTACACCTTACAACTTCGAATATTTCAGATACCTAGAGAATGAGGATCAGACTGAAATTTTGTCCCAAGCTACTGTCATCCTAGGCTTAGCAAGACATTTTCTCTTCAGGACCCGAGAGACAAAATTCTGTCTTGGCTCAAGGCAAAATATATTGTCAAATGTGAAGTATTTCCTTTTTGTCCCTACTTGGTCAATGGTTACCTAGAGGTTTGTAAAATGATGCATTATAAATATGTTACTTGAACAGTACACTTAAAAGCCATGTTGAAAACTAAACACACACCCCAAAAAAATAAAGGCAAAAAAAGAAGCCTTAAGTCACTACTTTTTTAAACACAACCAGTAACTGTTGTCAGCTTTTATATCATGTGTAAATTATATCGTTTCTCTCATCTGCTTTGTGTAATAAATTCAGAATTAAAGGATATTGTAATGCTGCAAGGAAGACCAATGTCAAGAAAAACTTCTGGGGGCCTTTGAGGAACTGCTAAGCAAAACTTTTCTTATGCACAATATTTCTACTTCAGGATCTGCTTTGCCAGCTTTTTCTCCAAGCTGAACTAGAGACACAGAACTCTTTTCCAGTAGATCTGTGCACTGCCCATATCGTGCTGCCTCAGTGGTGTTTAATGGGCAGGGTGGTGCTTACAGTGTGGCAATGACAGAGATTATTCTCTGTGTGGCTTCATGTCTGAAAAGAAAACAAGAGTCCAAGGGTTTAGGTAAGGTGTTTTAATTATAAAGTTAGATTTTAAAAGTATTTTAGAATTTTAGAATTTATTTAGTAGTAGAACTACTCCGTTACCTACAGCTGGGTAACGTGGCTGATTGCACTGAATTCAAGAGAGCTGCTACATCACATCACTGTTCCCTCACCTGATATTATTTGCTTTGAAACAACACATCAGTTCTGGCCAACATACACACTTGGCTCTAAAACCTCTTTGTGTTGAACCACTGGAGGTGCTAGTACATAGAAGCTTCAGTGCTGCAGTCACAACTGGGATGAGAAAGAGAGACCACTGGAAAAAGTTCATTTTACCCCAAATCTAGACACAGACTCGTTACAACCATGTTTTACTTGCAGTGAGAAGTGGAATGACAAACATCCTATTTCATCAAGCTCTGGGAGAGCTTAAGAAATCTACTTTGAGTAGTGTGCTAACAGAAGAAATCACAAATTTCTTTGGGGACCCTCCCCCCCCTCCCCAAAGCTATAATTAAAATTGAAGCACCCTTGAGTATTTGTCTTATTGAGAAAGCCTTCTATATTAGTAGCAACTGACTGCAAGATCAGAAAGGATTAGCTCTGGTACTCTTTCTACAATTTCTAATTAACTGACATCAAGACCCAGTGTAAGCCCACAAATGGTCAGTCTTGAATTTTAGGGTTCAGTGGGTTTGAGTTGTCTGGGAATGACTATCACATGAAAAGAAAAGCCCTTGAACCAAGATGCCTTTGTTTTCTGGAAAACAGAGAAGAGCCATCTAGTACATATCCTGTCTCCAAAGACAGAGTACTACTGGCATTAGACAGCTACCATTTACATTTGGTGTAATTAACCCCTTTAAGAGATGTCCAGTACTCAGCAAGCAACTAATCAGAAAAGCCTGCTGGGGGAAAAAACCCCAAACACTGTTTATTAGCTAAAGCTTTATCACATATGCCAGCACTTCAAAGTCAAACTCACTCCATACAGACAATCCAATTACTTAAGCTTTTATGGGTTTGGTTAATTATATAGTACAGTAGCTGAAGAGATTTGCTTTCTGCAATTAAAAAAAACCCTGATTACTTTGAATTTTTTTTTTCTGGCAACTGGTTTTAATATCACAGCAGAGCCCACAGTCATGTGTAATCACTATTTAAGGTGTGGTCAAGTTCAGTGGGAACACTCCAGCCCTCCTGCTGAGCTGGGCAGGCGGTACCCAGGCTCCCCACCAGGTGTGCAGGGCACACACAGGCTGAGGATCTTTCAACAGGCACTGGAGGAAGAGGAACCCAGGGGTTTCATGCTACTGTTACCCATTTTACATGAGAGCAAGCTTAACTCACCCAAGAGAGCCAAGGATGAGGGGGAAGAGGAGGTGACGAAGACAGAAGAAAAATCATTGGCTATAACAACATGTGTATAAACTAAACATGCTCCATGTGGACCAATTCTCTGCACTTTAGTCATGAATTATGAGTGCTAATGGGACAACACATCATTGCTAGCCTTCAGCACCTTTTATCCCAGCTATTTACATTCGGTGTATTTTTTCATGCTCAACAAATTTGTTCAAGTTATTCAAGTTATCCCACCACTTAAAAAGAAAGGTCTCTGCTATCAGCTTGAACCATGGAGTAATCTTAACTTCATTCCTGGCAGCTTTGTCCAAGAGCTGTTTCAGTTCTTTCTGTGTCACATAGCAGTAGCTTTGGATCTCGTTGGGGTCGGGATTCAGTGTCACATCCTTCTGCACAAATAAGATATAGTCTATCTCATGTTCTCCCCAGATCCCATCAGACTTGGCCTTGTAGTGAATTCGTGTCAGGTAGGAGATTTCTTCTGGACTTACCTACAACCAAAACACTTGTCAGAAGCGCTGCCAGACCAGGAGAATTGCACTGCTGGGCATTGCAGTACAATTTATCAGCTATTATTCTCTTCCTTAGAAATTATTTTTTCCCCAAGCGTACAACTGCAATGTACTTCTTCACAAAGAATCACTAAGAAACACAAACTTAAAGCACTTTGATGGCATGAATTGCACAGCATTTCTCTAGCCAGACTCACCCTGTAGTACTTGGAGTGTATTTCTCCTATACGGTGTGTTTGAAATAACATTTACCAGACTCCATTGCACACTCAGTGAGCACTGGTCAACACAAACACTTGCACCTACCCCTCACCTCCCAAGGAAAAGACTTGACAACAATTTGAAGCCAAGGTCAGAACCACATACAGACAGACCAAGTGTAACCCTGCCCTCCAGAGATCTCTGGCAGTTCACTCAGTTCTCTGCATCTCCAAAGATTAAGCTCATTTTTAGGTTTGAGGCTGGCTCTGTCTGCCAGACACAGTCCATAAACCGGCAAACGCTGGTTCTTTCTCCTTCCTTCCTTTACCTGCTCCATGGGAATTCCCAACTCTGCCTTCAGTCGTCTCTGTGCTGCTCTCCGAACACCAATGGCGTTATTTTCTTCCAGTTCTTGTGGATGGCTTAGAGGGTGACTGCAACATGTGTTGGTAAAACAGTCTGCAAGAAGTTTGGATCAGTCAATTTTTGACACTTATAAAAGACTTGAGGAAAAAAAAAACCCCACAACATCAAAATCCCCTAGAGACAAAGGCCAGTTATTCAATACATTACAGCTTTGTTTCTCTTTTGTAGAGAAAGGTCACAGAAGGAGGATATTTACACTTATTTTCCTTTACATATTTTGCACTGGGATTTGCCTCTGCCAAGCGCTGCTCTGCAGGCTAGTGTTTGACACATGTGAGGACAGGCATTCTTATCCCCAACACAACATCTACCTAGAGAGCCAGTCTATAAAGACCGTGTTTACCTCTCAAATGCTAATTAAAATTACTTTTGGGAGTTCATATGTAGCAGGATATTGAAAATATTCCCAAAGCTTCAAGACCAGCTGACAGTAAGTAGAATTAAATACAAGGTTTATACCCGTGTTTAAAGGACAACCAATCCATACTCTGTTTCAACCTTTTGTCTGTAAAAGTCAAGCTCAAAAGCATCCAAAATAGAGTTAGAATATCTAAAACCCAAACTTGAACATTTTGACTGGCTAGCAGTGAAAGAAGAAATTCAAATCACTCTCTATAGTAAAGATTCCCTTGGAAAGAAGATCTCCCTTCCTGAAGTTAGTAACACTTGATTTTGTTTTCCATTGAAAATTCTGTAACAGACAACCTTGTGCTCCCTCCAGCATGTCTCATTTAAGCTATTCCTCCTTATTTTTATGCCTCTCCATTTGCATTTGACAGCAATAGTTCAGGAGTGTTCAAAGTTATGCACTGCAGACTTCGGCCACACAGTCTCACTGCTGGCAGAGTTAAAGAAGTGTTTGTTAGGACAACACAGACAGAGGGCCCCAGATCTCCCAAGCACCAGGGCTCTGCTGCACATCAGCTTCTACCAGTGGAATGGGACACTCTCCACAGCCACCAGAGTCATTTCTTCAACTCCAATAAATGTCTTGCAGCAGAGGGGGTAAACACACCACACCCTTTGCCCTTGCATGAACAGGATCACACATCAGGCAACAACCATTTCCCAAGAATATATATAACCATACATGAGTGTTCCCATTATCTCACTTCACCCACAAGATACCCTGAGCTCTCAAAAGTATTGGAAGTAGGCCCTCTCCAAAGTAGTAAATTCTAAAACCTCAGAATGAGTTACACTGCAGGATTGGATTGAATATTTTTTAAAAATATTGATCTAAATAAAACATTTCTATAAATACAATGTTTCAGTACTAACCTGGAAATGTAATTTTTGCATTTGACCTCTGCTGCAGCAACAGTTTATTTTCTGTATTAAATAAGAAAACACTAAAAGCTCGGTGCAGTAAACCTAAAAATAAAACAAAAAAACAAGACTGAGATATTTAACAGAGGAGAAAAAAACATATGAAGATAGTTTAAGGGCTTAGAATGGCCTCATTTTTGCATAATCCAATTAAAAATTAATATATGTTCAAAACCAAGAATCCTCATAAATAACTCAAGAGCTATTATTCAGGTTTCTATGTCAGCTTATGCAAAACATGAAATTGGAAAAGTGCTTAGAACAAAAATGCAACAGAGGAGTTCTTCCAAACTCAGTTCACCATTCTGAATGTGCACATCTGGGCAAGCTTCCAAGGACAGCTTGGCATCCATAAATTTACAATAAAAAAGAGATGACTCAAAAATTCCTAAAAAACTGTACAGAATTTCAAGACCCTTCGAGCATTGCAAAAGTACAAGGAAAACAGGCTCCATTAAAAACAGTATAACTGCTGTTTTCTTCACCTTTTGAGTCTGTTATTCCTCACTCTTCAGGAAGATGCCTTCCCCAAGTACATAAAAGGAGGTCACACACTACGATGTGAGACTGTAGACTCTGACCAACCTCAAATAAACCCCAAATCAGTTAAACCCTTTCCTATTAACAATGTTTGAAGCAGAACTCTGGGTGAACTACTTTAAAATGAAAGCCTCTTCTACTTGAAAAGAACTCAGTAGATGCAAAGAGCATTCTTTGGAAAGAGCCACACAGAATCAGGTATCCATAATAGGGAAAAATACTATTTTATCTTCAAAATGTGATTAAAAATATTTATTAAGCTTGATGTGCAATCACACATTTCTCTCCTTTGCAATTGCCTCCAACTGAGTGTTCCTCCACACTGCAGAATTTTAACATCAGATATTTTATGCTGGGAAGGAGGGGCCTGTGGGGAGGTACTTGCTCTGGTTTGATCCAACACTCACCTGATACTAAGGCTTTAATTTAACCACAACTACGCTTCTGAAAATACCTAATCAACTTAATGGTTCAATGAGAAGATAAGCAAGCCATACCTTTATCAATGTTTTCATTCAAGTGACAGTTTTTCTTGGTATCTGCTCCAATCTTATTGTCATTTTCATCGATAAGTATGCACATCTCTGCCAAGAGCTGCACCTGCTGCTCATCCAGGTGATCTGTGTTTACTTCAGGCATCGTGATGGTACCACAAGCTCTACTGAAGACAGGCAAGGAAGAGTCATTCACTAAAAGCAACATCCATAAGGTTCTGGGCAGAGTGTGAGAAATAACCAAATGGCTTGTTTTTTCTGACATGGTGTCAATTGCACATCAGTTGTATTTTGAGAGGGTTTACATGCTTTTAGGTTCCTGAAATTTCCTATCCACAATACAAATCACATAGCAACACTTGGCAATTGGAACATTCTTATTTCTCAGGAAGCCCTTGCAGCACCTGCTGCAGTACAGCCATGCTGAGCCTAATATTTTTATGAGCTGTCAGTGGCAGGAATTCCAGTTCCAAACCTCACCTCGCCTCACCCCACTGCCAGTGCACGCTGTGCACACTAACTCGGGCTATATTTACAACGCCGCGCATCCTGTGCACGAGGTTTTCTCCTCTCCGCACGTCTTTAAAGGCTCGATAACAGGATTTCAACCCGAGGCACCCCCAAAGCGACACCTCCCCTGCGCCGAGCCTCTGCTGCCGTGGGCTGCTCTCGGCAGCCCAAAGAATCCCTGAATGGGTCAGGCTGGAAGGGACCACAGGGGGTCACCTGGTGACCCTCGCTGCTCTGTCGGGGTCATCCCGGAGCACATGGCACAGGATTGCATCCCGATAGTTCTGGAGCTATCTCCTGTGAGGGAGGCTCCACACCGGCTCCGGGCAACCTGTTCCAGTACACGGTCACCGGCACAGTAAAGATGTGCAGGTCCATCTCATGCTCAGGTGCATATTTCTGTGCATCAGCTTCTATCCGTTGCCTCTTTCTTGTCTTATTACTCAGCAATGAGGACCATCCTCTTGGCACCCTCCCAAAGATATTTATAGGTATTAATGA
>VZRR01008594.1:655098-785968 GCA_013398015.1 Oreocharis arfaki
CGCGCTCCCGGCCCGGCGCAGCGCGCGCCACATGCCTCGTCACGCCCCGCCCGCCAATGGCGCCGCCGCCCGGCGCTGACGTCACCGCATCGCCCGATCGCCCCACTGAGGCGCGGGGGGCGAGGCCAGCAGTGACAGGTGGGAGAGGCGGCGCGCGCGGCCAATCGCGACACAGGGCGCAGCGGCGCTGGCCAATAGGGACAGGGAGTAGCAGCGAGCTGGCCAATGGGAGCGGGGCGGGGCGGCGCGGCCCACAGCCGGCAGAGGACAGGGTCGGGATCGGGGTCGCGCTCGCTGAGCAGGGGGAAGCTTTTGGCTCCCCACGGTAACCGGGAATCACAGAATCAATTAGGCTGTAAAAAGCCTCTGAGATCATCGAGTCCAACCTATGACCAAACACCACCCTGTCAGCCAGACCATGGCACTGAGTGCCACATCCAGTCTTTGCTTAAACACTTCCAGGGACTGTGACTCCACCACCTCCCTGGGCAGCCCATTCCAATGTCTAAAGATTGAATATTTCTAACATTCAGCGCCGCTTATTGTCTTTTCACCCACCCACGAAAACCGCAGGACTGTGCCCAAGCACTGGCTCCTGCGAATGTGCCGGTGTTTGTGGGAAACTGTTCCAGGACCGAGTGTCTGTCTGGTTCTGGAAGTGTTTCAGGTGGCGGCCACAGGCCCGGGACTGCAGAGTAACAGGGCTTTGGGGCACATTTAGTCCTGGATGCTTTTCTTTGATCCACAGTAGCATCCTTTGTGCTAGAGAGGTTCAGCGTGTGCCGCACAGATCCCAGCCTGTGGCAATGGGAGTGGGGGAACGCTGGCTCCCCTCCTGCACTGGCAGCTACAGCTGGTGAGAAGCTCTGAAATTGCCTGACTCAGTGAGCTCTTGAAGGCCAGAGAAAGAAACAAACTTCCTGGGTAGGAATGGAGCACAGGCAGAATGTCAAGATGAAGTGGTCAAATATGGGAGTTTAGATATGCACAGATACCAAACTAGAAAAATTTCTATACCAGCCCCTAGAAACTTCACACCACCATAGATACGCACCTTCTCACCAAGACTTTTGCTGGTTTATTGCCCATCCACAGATTTGGATTTATGACTGGATGCCATAAAAGGCCTAGAAATGACATTTAACATGTCTTGGAGGCATGGCTTGCTCTGATTCCCTCTCAGCTCAAGTTCCAGCATTTCAGTCTGGTTTGTTTGGTTTTTGCCGTGAAAAGGACAGATGGCCTGTCATTTAGAGATATCATTAGCAGCACAAATGTTCAAATGGACAGTTAATATTTTACAAGGGGGATATCTTACAGCATTCCCCTGTGCAGAGCTTGGTGAAAGAAAAAAGAGTGGAGGTGGTTTGGGTGAAAGCCATTTGAAACCAGCAGAGCATCAAAAGTGGAAAAAAAAGTAGCAATGTGCTGGCTGCTACATATCCCTTTAATTACATAAAACATAACATTAAAATATTAGAATTAATGTTAATATTGTGTTATTCATTAATATACTACAAATTTAATGTTATCACAAGAATGTTAACAATAAATATGTACTCTCAGAAAGGACTGAAATGTACACAGATTACTTTTTATTGAGTTTACTTATCATTACTTTACAGATTACTTATTGCTGAGTCACTGGAACAAAAACACAGTAACTGGAGACTGAGCTTTGAAGAAATACTGAGAACATCCTTCACCACATCGATCACTTGCTTGTTTCATTGTTCCAGATTAAAAAAAACCTGTTATTTTTCCTTCTATCGTTTTCCTAAAGTAACAAAACAAGTACATACCTATCAGAAATACACAGACCTATCAAAAATACAACTACTGAGATGGACATACAAACCAGCATTTCATATAAAGACAACACAGTTAACAAACAGCTCTCCTGCGAGTGAAGCTCTTTCAGAATAGAAACCTCTCCCCTGGGAGGCAGAGATGGGTCTGTGCCTGGAGCACAGCTGGTATGGGACATGAGCAGGTGTACACAGTGACCTTCAGGCCACATAGCAGAGGGAAAACAGAAAAAATGTTCTTATAGATGATAAAGAGGCATTTCTTCCGAGTAATAACTACTGAAAACTTCTATACAGGCACTTTAGAACCTGACAGTGAGAAACCTTACCAGTTCCTGTCTTGCACAAACAAACAAAGCACTTCACCTGAGTCAATGCTGGTGAGCAACAACAAGTGACAAGAAGTTCTGGTGGATAATGAGAGGCAAAGAAGCAGGGACAAAGGATGATGGAGACAAAACAAACCATTTTCACAAAACAGACAAGGGAGAGATTTCCCTTTAACCAAAGATATGCTCAGGGTCAGGTGTTTTATGTCACCTGTATCATCTTTCTTTTTGCTCCACTCCAGACTTGCTCTGCACCTTCAAAGTTCTTTGTGTTGAAAACAAAGCATGCTAATTTTTGTAATGGTATGCACTTCACTGAAACCTCAGAACTTCTACTCCACCCTGCATAAACAGAATGCCTGAAGTGACATATAAATGCATTTAAGACCTGACTTATGCACTTCCTAAAATCTGCTGATTGTTTTCAAACACTCTGCTAACAAGGGAAAAAAATAGTTTCCTGTAACAGTTGGAAAGTCTTTAATTTCACCTGAAAATCCAACCAGCTGCAAACCACTGACAGACTTTCAGTGTGTACTAAGAGAATGGGAAGTACAACTCTCACCAAACTGAAGGAAAACCTTTTAATTCTCCTGCAAGTTAAACAAAATGATGGCAAACTACAAGATTAAATAAATGCTGAACAAACCTGGGATTTGAGCCCCAGCCTAGAATGCATAAACTCCTGAAAAATGCTTGTCCTCAATTTTCAGATTTATCAAGGAAAATTAATGGGCTTCTTTCTCTCCCTTCACATTCAAACTTCTTTTTTGGCTTCTTGTTCACTCACTCTGAAGTTTAGGACTTCCACCTCACCCTTCTGAGCTACAGAGCTATCCTTGTTTCTGGTTTCCATAGACAATTCCTCCTGGGAGTATTTTCCTGCCCTGGAGTCATAGCTCTTCAGAAAATATTTGTCTAAATGATCTACTTACGTGCTGAGCGAAAAACAACCTGGGTTTTATCTGAAAAGAGAAGTAAATACTTCCCAGTCTTAACTAATCTGCTGTTCACTTGACTCTTCTTTCTTAAAAGGCCTCTTTCAGGGAAGTGGGTTGGCTTCAGCTCGCTTCAGAGAAGACAGATGTCTTTGTAGTAAGAATGTAATACATATATGCTAAATACCTAAGTAGGATGTTGTATTTGCATTTAGTTCTGCTATCTCAAGCTGATGGAAAGAGTGCTATGATGGATGGCTTCCAAATTTTTTTATACAGCATAAGGTGTATGAATAATGGTATAGGAAACCACTTTTCTAGGAAGGAGTTATTAGGAGGTTTCCTATATAAATGAAGAAATAACCCTTGAGTCCTTTTCTCCCTTAGATTTTTTTGTTTGGTTGGCTTGGTTTGGTCTTTCTTTTGTTTTGAGCTCTGGACAGAAGGCTTTGCCTTTTCCTGCTACAGGTTTGAAAAATGCTAATTTGGGAGATTCAGCTATTATTCTGTTCTGTTGCTGATTTCCCAAGCCTTCTATCTTGTCTTTTCAAGTCCAGCCATGGATGCAGAAATAGATTTGTTCAGGACAACCTAAATTTTGCCACTCTATTTACTGTGATGCTTATTAAAAAAGCTCCTTAGCTGTTGAAAAGATGCTGACTAGTACTGCCCCATTTCCCTAGGTTTCTGTATTGCTGTCTCTTGTTTTGTATCAGGTAGTTTGTGAAAAGCAGGTCAGTCTTTTGTTCTGTACTTGCTCCTATACATTACACAGCGCCTGCTACTCTTGCAGTGCCGTGACAAAACCAAACCTAGTAGCTCTAGTAGCAGAGCTAGAGTGACAACAGGCCACTTGCCATTCTCTTCTCATGAAAAAGCAACTGCATCCATACAGGGCCTGTTAATTTTCAGGTGAGGCACCTTGTACCACAGAAAAAGTTGTTTAAGCCCATCTCTCCGTATTTCAGGTAAAAAATGGTCATCTCTGTAATGCACCCTGCTCCTAGGGAGTGTGCTGCTCCAGAGGTCAAGAAAGTTGCCAAGTGTTCTCCCCAGGAAATCTCTAACATAGATCTTTGTACTCCTGCTGGACACTTTTTCCCTTCATGCTTATAGCTAAAATTGTAACAGTACAGTATTATATTAGGGTAAAGTAATTTTGGAAGGGATAATGAGGCTTAAAAATGTTTAGTTAGAAACTGAGCAGCTGAGATCTTAAATTGTCACTTAGCTAAGATGGCTGAACCACCCACAACTGCACCAACTCTAAAGAGAATTCAAAGCATTGAACCAGGGCATTTGGTCAGGTTGTGCTCAGGCTTTCTCCTGGACAACTCTGTTCCACCTCTTGTCCCTCTCCTTTTGCCTGTGCAGTCTCCCTTTAAAGCCATTTAGCTAATCACTTTACTCCCTTTTAGTGGCTTTGAAGAAGAGAATAGGCTAAAATTATGGGACGTTCTCAACCAGTCAGGCTGGTGATCTTGGAGAATGACCTCCAGTAATGAAAAATATGCTAGCAAATAGATAAACCACTATTTTTGTCAATGTTTAATACAGCTTTAAGACACGACTGCACAGAATTTGGTAGAAAGAAAAAAGACAAATGAGAACTGCAGGCAGACTTGTAGTTGGGAAGCACATTAAAAGAAAATGTAGTATTTTCAGCTCTCACTGGCACATGTTCTTCTGGCCTTTTTACAGACCTCTTCTAAGGCAGTTAAGATAATCTGCTGAAAGAGAAAATAATTAGGCGAAGCCTCTTTTGACTTGCACTATCTGCTACAATGAATAAGAATTTTAGGTGGAGGTTTATTCAAAGTGTTAATCAGCAAAGGAATTAATCACATTTCAATTACGCGTTGTAGGCTTCAGAGTGAACAGCCTACTTGCAGAACGTCGTGCTGAGCTTTGATGAGCTGCTTCTGTCATTCCGTCTGCAGACACAGTAGAAAAATTCCACATTCGGTATCTCCCTGCTATTCTGCATCAAAAAAATATGGAATTCCAGTGTGTTTCAGGAAAGTTTGATCTCCCTTGTCAGTCCACCTGATCCAGTGCTACTGGAGGTAACTGGAGGTAACTAACTAAAGCAGCAGCCGTTTTAATTTGGTAACAATTAACACAGCCCGAGGGACCTCAGGCGGGATGGAGCACATCTCCGCTGTTTAACCAGCAGCACTACGGTGACCCGGAGAGCAGCGGGGCTGCGGGGCCGAGGAGTGAGATGGTGGCGGGGCAGCTCCTGCTCAGCCCCGGCGGCATTCCCGAGCCCAGGGGCTGTGCCGGGCGGGAGGCTCTCCCGAGCCGGGGGCTGCGCTGGGCGAAAGGCTCTCTCTGGGCCAGGGGCATTCCCGACCTACGGGCGGTGCTGGGCGGGAGGCTCTCCCGGTGCCCGGGGGCATTCCCTACCCGCGGGGCCGTGCCGGGCGGGAGGCTCTCCCGGTGCCCGCGGGGCCGTGCCGGGCGGGAGGCTCTCCCGGTGCCCGGGGGCATTCCCGGCCCGCGGGGCCGTGCCGGGCGGGAGGCTCTCCCGGTGCCCGGGGGCATTCCCGGCCCGCGGGGCCGTGCCGGGCGGGAGGCTCTCCCGGTGCCCGGGGGCATTCCCGGCCCGCGGGGCCGTGCCGGGCGGGAGGCTCTCCCGGTGCCCGGGGGCATTCCCGGCCCGCGGGGCCGTGCCGGGCGGGAGGCTCTCCCGGTGCCCGGGGGCATTCCCGGCCCGCGGGGCCGTGCCGGGCGGGAGGCTCTCCCGGTGCCCGGGGGCATTCCCGGCCCGCGGGGCCGTGCCGGGCGGGAGGCTCTCCCGGTGCCCGGGGGCATTCCCGGCCCGCGGGGCCGTGCCGGGCGGGAGGCTCTCCCGGTGCCCGGGGGCATTCCCGGCCCGCGGGGCCGTGCCGGGCGGGAGGCTCTCCCGGTGCCCGGGGGCATTCCCGGCCCGCGGGGCCGTGCCGGGCGGGAGGCTCTCCCGGTGCCCGGGGGCATTCCCGGCCCGCGGGGCCGTGCCGGGCGGGAGGCTCTCCCGGTGCCCGGGGGCATTCCCGGCCCGCGGGGCCGTGCCGGGCGGGAGGCTCTCCCGGTGCCCGGGGGCATTCCCGGCCCGCGGGGCCGTGCCGGGCGGGAGGCTCTCCCGGTGCCCGGGGGCATTCCCGGCCCGCGGGGCCGTGCCGGGCGGGAGGCTCTCCCAGAGCGCGGCCCGTCGCCATCGCGGCTCGGAGCGGGGGCCGCGCCGCTTCCGCCGGATGTCGCCGCGAGGGCTCGGCACCGGGGAGGCGCGTCCTGCCCGAGCGGCTCCGCGATCGTCGCTGCTGTTGCTGCCTCCGCTGCTGCTCCTCCCGCCCTCTCCTGCTCCTCCTCGTTGTCCTCATCCTTCCCCTCCTCCTTCTCCGCGCCGCCTGCGGCCCTTTCCCTCCCCGCCCGCCGCCGCGGCTGTGGCTGACAGGTGAGCGCGGGGGCAGCGGGGTGCGGACCCTCCGCCATCTTCGCGGCCGCCCGAAGGGCTGAGGGGGAGCGGGGGTCCGGGCGGGGTCCGGGGCGGCGGCGGTGGTACCATCGCTGTGGTACCTGCGCGGTGCCGCCGCCGCCGCCCAGGCCCGCGGCGCGAACCGGGGCTCCTGCCCGGGCACCCTCTCCCAGCCTGTCCTATTTCGCTTTATTTCCGCGTGAAATGACTTGCACGTTCTGCTGTAGAGACCCTGAAATAACCGAAAATAAGCCCTCGTTCCTCTTCTATGTGTCGTGGTTTTTTAGCGCTTCTCGCCCGAGGCTGTAGGGATGGTTCCAGGTCTGCGGCTAGGGAAGCCGAGGGTGCTGCTGAGGAGACTCCTCTCGCTAACTTTGTTCGTGTGCCGCCGCATAGCCTAAGGACAGGCCAGGTGTAGAGCCCCATGAGTTTACAGGTGGAGTTCAGATCCTCTGACACCTGTACAAACCGACTAAACGTGATACGCCCAAATTTCTGGAGTGGGGCACAGATAAATGATGAGGGGAAGCACCGTTTGTGGTGGCATGGGGTGAATCTGGCCTTCAGCACTGGGAGGATGACATGGAAGTGTCCAAGATGGATAAAAGTTGTCTATAAACAGCCATCTTCAGTAGTTCTCTCTTTTTCTGAGCAAAAACCCTGTGAAAATAAGTTTGAGGGAAGAATTGATATGCTTAATGTGTTCAGAGGTTGAGTGCATGTTAGGTTCCATTCCTTATGCAAAGAGGAAAAACTTCTTTCAAGTTAAGTATTGATCTGTGGTTCAAGGACATCTTAGTGTTTGTGAGAAAAGAGAGACGTCTATATGTGTTTTTATCTCTCTTGTCCAGCTTGTCAAATTTATTTTATTATTGCGGTTAAAGTGGGCTTTCTATGACAGTAATGTCATGGAAGGTTTATGTAAGGAACTGGTGGAACAGCTTCTTTGAAGTGATTCGGTGTCATTGAGTACACCTTGAAGTGATACAAACGTCTGTTGTTCAGGCACCCATTTTACAACATTACAACTGCATTATTCTCCTTAAGCAAATTTCTGAAACTGCTTTCCAAGCAGGTCTGCTGTTGGTGTTTCTTGATGTTTTTGGAAGAGAGCTGGTAACCTCAATAACCCACAAGTATGTTTTCTAATGAGTAGTTTAGATTAGATAATCTTTGTGCGTGGTGTCAGCTCTAACCTGACTCGCAATAACTTTATATGTAGCTTTGTGTGTTGTGGACTTAGGCAATTAATTTAAGAAAAGGTGCTGGCACCAAACACAGGAATTTAAGGCAGAGGCCAACTGTAATGTTGATTGTCTTTTTAATGCCGGTTATTTGTGTGTATGTTTGTCCCTGAACTAGGTTTATCATGTTAAATCTAAAGATTCTAAGATGAGATGTCTGTTTAATGTAGACAGGCCCTTCCACCATCTATTTCTTAAATTTAGGACTTGTTTAAAGCATGCAGTCTTTAATATGGACTGAAATGTTTAAGTTTGTTGGTACAGTCACAAGACAAATACTGTGAGTGTAGTGATAATGTCTTACAAGAAGATCTTACTTCTATGAAATCCTGAAATTGCAAGCCAGAACTAGTATGTGCCAAGTAAGGAGGAATTAAGTGGTATTGCATTCTATAAATTCGAGATGAGATTAGGATCTTTTTATGTCATGGAATTTTAAGTCTTGGAGCTGAGACTA
This sequence comes from Oreocharis arfaki, assembly GCA_013398015.1. Lineage (NCBI taxonomy): Eukaryota > Metazoa > Chordata > Aves > Passeriformes > Paramythiidae > Oreocharis > Oreocharis arfaki. The sequence goes on from VZRR01008594.1 coordinate 663,332, forward strand.
GTGGGTTGTCTTGTGAGGTGAAAGCCAGGGTGAGGGACTTCTGGAGGCCACGCCTTCAAACCCCTGTGGGGAGGATTGGTTAGTACTCTGTGAATGACCGCTGAGGAATGGATCGGAATCGGGGTGGTCTTGTAAGCCAGAGTGACTTGTGTTTTCTCATCCTCCAGTAGCATGTACTATTTTTAGGCTTGGTGTTCAAGATGGTAGGCTGGGTGCTCACAGTGCTCCTACACGGACTGTTGGTAGGTTCCATAGTTCTCTGTGCTAGACCATATGAGGTAATGCTTCAAGAATGTGCTGTACAGAGATTATTTATTGGTGCTTTGGAAGAGCTTGCTAGATGTATTATATTTAGAGTCAAAATTCCTTGCTTTTGTTCCAGTCTTAAGCACCGAGAGATTCTAGTTTACTGGCAAGTAATAGATTACCAGACGAAGAGCAATGATGTTAGAGGTCACTCTGCTTGAATAAAACCATAATAGCAATTCATCTAATACATCAATAACAAGTACATAAATACTGTTTGTTTAGAGACTAGCGCAGTAAGATTTTGGCCTCTTGAGTGTGGTGCAGTACTTCCTTGAACAATCACCTGGTTAAATTGCCTTTGCTCTTGAACTTCCTTAGGCTTCCTCACCCTCAGGTCTTGTGTTTGCATACCTGTGTCTGCATGTAGGCTACTTCTAGGCTATTAGGGATTTGTTAATACAGAAATGAGAGCTACAGTGTGTGTGAAACAGCTGAGGAAACAAAGTAGCCTTCAAACATATTTTAGGAGTTAACCAGCTGTAAGTAATTTAGCAGGACCTGATGCTGTCTGTTTAACTCTTCAATAAAAGTCACTTCATCAATACCTATAAATAAAAGAAGGTACAATATATACTCATAGGTAACTAACTACTGTTGAATGTAAGATTATATTGTACCTTGTACCATTTAAACAGTGAGTACCCTCAGCAAGCATAGGTAGCACAGGTCTCAAAGGGAAGCTTTCAGGACATCAGCAATTTCACTAAATAGCTCTTAGTCTGATGATTATTAGTGGACCCAAGAAGGTTTCTACTAAAATTAAAAAAAAGGGTAAAAAAAAAATCCAAGTCTGATAATTATTGTTGTTTAGTATTAGATAATACAAGCTTGTATGGTGAGAGTAGCATTTCTCGCTTTAGCAGACTGTATGGCCTGCTAGGTCAGCCCTGCATTTTGGTGTGACTGCAGCATTTGCTGACATATCTGAATTAGCAAGATCAAAGCTTATTAGCAGCAAAACTGGGCTGGCTTTCATTTGGATGTTGGTGTTAGAAGCTTGCTTAGAGTAGGTACTCGCTAATGTGTTAAAGCTTTTATCCTTGATTTCAGCCGTATAACAGAATTTATTGCTGCAGCTTTTTTACTCTGCTTTCTCTTGAAAGGAGGTTGTCACCTTCAGTGGTGGATGCCTGGTTTCCTCTTTTAAGTTTCGAGGAACATCCTGTTTCATTTGAAAGAAAGCTGCACTAAATTTAGAAAAAAAAAATCAATATTGTAATGCTTGAGTGGTTTCACAAGGTTTGAGCGCGCTCATTTGTGTTTCTAGCATCATCTGCGATGATCTGGAATGGTTTTGTTTCCTAAATATTTACCTTTAGCAAAACAACTAGTCTTACAAAGCAGTCTGCTTGGCCTGATCTTTCTCAGGTGTGCTGTAGTCTTGCAGCTTGCATTGAGTTAATGGCACTTGAATGTGCATCATCGTTGAAGCAAATTGTTCACTGAAGACCTCAAAATGGAAGCTTTACTCCTTTAAATTTGATTTCTTTGCATATTAATAAAGAGTGTAGTGGCGTATGTTGATACTTAAATTCCCTTAACTCATGAATAATGCTGTCAAACTGAGTTCCATGTAATTAAGAACTTAATAACTGTAATCATTCTCCTCTCTTTCTCCTTTCCCTCCCTGCTTTGAGGAAAAAAAACCCCAAACCCACACACTCCCCCACGTTAATGGGCATGTTTGTATTGTAAAGTTTTAATGCTGCACTAGACAATAATTACTATTGTAAAACGCCTTTGTGTTTTGTGTAGTATACACAGAAATTTTCTTCTAAGCCGTGTTTGAAAATGGGAGACATGAGACGAAGAGATTTAAGAGCACACAAATACAGTAAAATTGTATGGTTTTTTAAAAATTTTGACACAATTATTTAAATAGTAACTATTGCTATTTCTGAGCTCTAAACAAAATGGAGCAGGGGAATGTTGAGTAAGATGTTGCTGAATCTTCCTGATGCTTTCCCTTCACAGACTTGTGTGTTGTCTTGAATGAACAAAAAAGGAAATGCAATACTGTAGTCGTTCTGTCTGTGCTCTGACATCTTAAAACTGCTTTTCTCCCTGGCTTCAGCAACATGCATACCCCAGGAATACTTTCCTTTCAGCAGCCTTCTTGTTCTGTGTTCAAGAGCAGAAGTAGGCAAGTATAATTAGTTATTGCTGCAGTGAGTTTTTAAGTCTGGTAAGGCCAGTGTGTGCACGCTTTGTTGGTGCCGTTTCTCTGTTGTAGCTAAAACAGTAATTGGTTACACATCTGCTCTTTACTGTTACTCTGATGAAATATTTCCTGTGGCTGAGTACATCTGTTGCAGAAAGGTAGGTGGCAGAACTTTAATTTAACACACTGTAAAATATCCTGTGAGTTTAATTAAACAGCGTATCTGAAATACTGGAGTATCTTGGCGTTCAGCAAGTAGTAACCACCTGTGGTCTAGATGTTTTCTAAGACATCTTTTTCTCCCCTGCTTCTGCAGGTTTACATTGTTAGAAGGGTTCTCTCAAGGCTTTGACAGATCATTGTGTGAAGTCTATGCAAACATAGTGTTTTCCAAAACGATTGAGCAGAATAGCTCAGTATGTCTCTTAATCTCACTTTTTAGTAATACAGTACTTATGAACTGCCACCCTTAGTGAATGTAGTTTAGTAATACAATACGCTTCCTCCTCCTCTCCCTCTCCCTTTTTTCTCAGAAAGTACTTTTGTTCAGCTTTTTTACTTTTGAATGCTAATTTTTAGCTTCTGTGAATTTAGCTTCATTTGATTCGGGAAGAAAGATTCAAATATTTCTTGGTGATTTTTCCATCCTACTTGTGGCATTAGTGAGTAGAAGGAAATTGAACTTAGTGAATTTTTCTTTTCAGAACCCATTTGGAACACTTGAAACTCAAGATTAACTGTATCTGGCTAATAATATATAATGGATTGTTTTGAAGCACTTTTTTCTTACTTGGTTTGACTGGGATTTGGTGCTTAGCCTTGACTTGTGTTTATGTTTTCCCTCATCTCCCCTTTCCTGTTGTCTGGCATGTTCTAACTACAAAAGTTTCAAAAAATTGAAAGACTTTGACTGGTTTGTGTACTTCTGACTGTTTCACTAATCAATATTTAATATGGTTTTCATAGGATATGTAACATGACACTGATATTCTGGACAGGTAATTTTCATTGTTTGAAAACCTTACATAATAAGGGGAATCAGGTAACTGCTAGAAATGAGCACCTTATTTTTTTAGCATCATATTGCCAAGGATCTGTTTTGTGAAATCTACTCTTGAAAAAACTGTAGCTTGTTACTGTTGCAGTTAGAATCAAAAGAGTTCTGAAATTGTCAAAGTGAAGTTAATATTTAAAGGGACACTGTCACTTTTAAAAAACTGAATTTAAATCCTGGTTCTTAAAAAACGTCTTTAATTATTGCTCCCTTACTCAGAGTTTGTAAGGCTGTTTGGTGGGATTCAGAACAATAATATTAAAGGCAGTGGAGCTATTCCCCTTGGCTTCTCCTTCCCATGCTCTGTATGCACATGCCTGCTTGTGGCCTCTTTGGTTTCAGCTTTGCTGTGGCTGTGTGCACCCTCCTGCCGAGCCTGGGAACAGCTGCATGTTTGCCCTCTCCAGAACGTGCATGGGTGGTGTGTCATGCTGCTGCATGAGGAGAGGGCAGTCCCTGGCAGTGACATTGGCTGCAGGTGAAGTGCTGCTACCAAATAGAGACAGTAATGGACGTGTTTCCTGCCCAGTCTGCTCCGTTCGCTCATGAGCTGCAAAAGTAGAAACTTCTATGTAGTAAATGTGAGAATTTCACTCTCTGAAGATGTGATCTCATGCATATGGCTGTGTCCCTTTAAATTCTATGTGCTAGAGTGTACAGCTGCCAAATCTGTGTGTACTGATGCTGAGTGCTGCAGCTGATTCATTGAGGGGAGGGATAGCATCCAGAGGGACCATGACAGGCTTCAGGAGTGGGCCCATGCAAACCTCATGAAGATCAACAGGGCCAAGTGCAAGGTCCTACACCTTGGGTTGGAACAGTCCCCAGTATCAGTGCAGGCTGGAGGGTGATTGAGAGCAGTCCAGGAAAGAGGGACCTGGGGTACTGGGACATGAAAAACCAGACATGAGGCAGCAATGTGTGCATGCAGCACAGGCAATGGCACATGAAAGATGTGAACCTGTTAGAGCTGGTCCAGAGGAAAGCCTCAAAAATTATCAGAGTGCTGCAAACATCTTCTGTGAAGAAAAGTTCAGAGAGAAGGGTTTTTAGCCCAAGAGGATTCTCTGGGGACACCTTGTCAGGGTCTTTCAATACTTAAAGGGAACTTCGAAGAAAGAGAGACTTTTTACCAGGGCCTGTAGTGGTATGACAAGGGATAATGGTTTTAACCTAAAAGAGGGTAGATTTAGGTTAAATAGAAGGAAGAATTTTTTACAGGTGGCGAAGCGTGGGCACAGGTTGCCCAGAGGGGCAGTGGATGCCCCGTCCCTGGAAATGTTCAAGGTCAGGTTGGACAGGGCTCTGAGCAGCCTGATGCAGATGAAGATGCCCCTGCCCATTGCAGAGGAGTTGGACTAGATGACCTTTAAAGGTCCCTTCCAATGCAAATCATTCTATGATTTTATGAAGCAGTCAAGAAAAGGATATTTCTTGGTAACATCCTCCAAAATGAAGTAGTTTGGCAGAAAGGGCAAGTGGAAACTAACAGAGTTAAAACAATGCCTGGTGAGGCATAACCCACGTTAACATCTTTGTGTATAACTGCAGTTCAGGATCCACATCTGGCAGGGATTAGAAATTGCCTTTTGTTCTTTTTTAGCCCCCTCCGCCCCCAGATCTTAACTGAAATGGTTTTAATGGATTTATGGGATTATATGTAGCTATGTGTATGAATAAAACTGTCTTAACAAATCTGCCTGTGTGCACAATGATGCTTCAGGCCTTAAAAAGTAATCCCAAACTGCAGAATATGCTAACTGAAAGCCATTGAAAGAGTGGCTCCCATGGGATTAGGAAGGAGGGTGGAAGAGGAGAGAATATATATATGTGCTTGGGATCTGATCCTCTTTTGAAAAGAAATGGAAATGCGATGAGCACAGAAAACCTGTTCCTCATTCTTGACCATATGTCCGTGAACAGGAAGATACTTAGTGAAGCCCAGAAAATTGGCAATAACTGTTTATGGGATGGGCTTTTTTTAATTTTGTGAAGGGATGTAGCCACAGTGAATAGAAGAATCTAGGCAAATAAGAAACTACCCAGTGGTAGTTCTTTCTAGTCTTTCTGCTTTAATTTGTAAATATAGTTAATTAATTACTACTGATTAATCACACATAAAAAGCTCTGATGGGATTAGGTGCAGGGGAGGACTCTGGAGTCCGTAGGATATGAAAAAAATAATTTTAGTGCAGTACAGGTCACTGGTGCAACCTGAATTTTATTTTAGATTCACTATGGAATTGGTGTCAGGTTACTGGAACTTGGCTGTTCCAAAAGCTAATTAAAACACCAAGTTTTTTAATAAGGATGGATGTGCATTAAAATCTTAACTAAATCTAGTCTCATTTTGATACAAATTTCTGTATCTTTATACATTTTCATTTTGTGATATAAAACCTAAAGGAGATTTTGAGCTGTTATTCACGATGCATACTGTGTTTTCAGTAAGGTATGCTTTTCCTTGGCTTTATGTTCTGTTAAAAAGCTGAAAACACCATGTCAAAGCCCTGAACTGGTTAATACCTGATGTTGTTAATAGTGATGGTGCTCATTCCTAGCGTGAGATCCAGCGTGTTGGCGGATCTTAAATTGGAAGTGGCCCTGGGTTTGGTTTAAATTTTCTCTGATCAACTTGTTTAAAAGGAAGCTCAGTTGCCTGGTTAGCTTTGCCAACTCTGCTCTCCTATTCCTCTGCAGACTCTTGCACCTATTTTAAGTTTTAATTGTTTCAGAAATGATTTATGCTGGAGAATGAATTTTTATTTTGTTCTTGGTGTGCATGTTTGAAAAATTTTGGGTAATCAATCCTGAAACGTTTGAAATGTTTAACAACTGGTACCCCATGAAACAAGAAATAATTTCTGTTGAATGTTGGGTTTAAATTTTAAAAAAATCCTGTAATTAAATGTTTGTAAAAATAAGATTTTGACAGTAAAGAACATATTCTCCATATTTATGCAATCAAACATGATTAGATTTTTCGTACATGTTCTCTACATTTATGCAATAAATCAGACATAATTTGGTTTTTCCTAAACAGGGGAAGCAGTAGCTCATACATGGTAATACTCTTTGGCGATACTGTCAGGTGTTTTTAGGCATATTGAAATGCATATATTTGGCTTTATCAAGGTGACAGAAATGAACCACATCCCCAGCAGCCTGTTAAGTCAGGTGCACTTTCACTGTTGTCATAAGTTCATGGGCACTTTCGTTATTAAGAGAAGTGAAACCATGAGGTGCCAAAAATGGTGGAAAGTAGTTTTCAGAACTTTTGTCATGAAAATTAGTTTCTGCTTATGTCTGAACAAGGATGTCTGTTAAATTTTATATAGTAACGCCTGAAGTTGAATAATACATTTTTAACCTGACAGTGTCCCTAAATTACCATGTTTGCTTTCATTTTCCAGCTGGGTTTTAATTTTGCATGCATTTCATTGAACCATAGTATGCATAATAGTTGTTTCCTGGAAGCATTTTGGGGCTGTCTCTGCTGGTGTTCTCCAAAATGAGCAAGGAAGTGGAATTTATTTTCCTTTTGTGGAGGTTTATTAGCTAATGAATAAGTAATGCAGAAGTGATTCCATTCTATTTACATATATGCATATGGTTTTGAACTTAATGTTGTTTGAGAAACAGCTGTAAGTAAGAGGGATCTCTTCTTTTTAATAATAACCCAAACAACTCCAAAGTTTTGTAGAACTAAAGATTTCCATTTTGAGAAAAATATTTGAATTGTGGTTCGTTTGGCGAAGCAATTTGTAATGTGTAATGCTTGTCCTTAGTTTATCATAGGAGCCCCTGTGAAGCTGTTTTTTTGAAGTAATGCCAATAGAAAGTGGAAGTTGTGCATCTGCTCGCCAAGCAAAGCAGAAACGTAAATCACACAGCCTTTCCATTCGAAGAACCAACAGTTCCGAGCAGGAACGGGCAGGGCTGCAGAGAGACATGTTGGAAGGGCAGGTAAGGTGATGCTTGGGACATTACATCGCTTTTTTGCGTGTTTTCTACGGGGAGAAGCTAAACAAACTTAAATATTGAAATTTGTCTAGTAAAGCTGCCGGAACAACAGATTTTGTTGCTTTTAAGCGCTCACTGCCTTTGGAGAGCATTGATGTGGATGTTGACAATGTTTCAGGTTGTGTCGGGACCTGTGGAGTTTATCAGCTTCTACATAGTCTTACATGAATGATAAAACCATAAAACAATATAAAACCCAGCCTTTTTATTTCACTGCAACCTTCCCCCACCACGTGCAAAAAAAAAGTTCAAGATTGATTCTTGATTTCATAAGTTTGCATTTAGAATAGTAGCAACCCAGAAATATGAATAAACCAAATACTTTTTATAATGACTCTGATAGGGAAAATATTAGTTGGAATGCTGTTCAGCATTACTTTCCATAAAGTAGACAAATGCTGCCTGCCTGACAGAAGTGTGAGCTAACTCAGATTTTTGTTTGTGTGGGTTGTTTTCTATTTGGCTCAAATGAAGGTGTGCTCCTCTGTGGATTAAACTTAAGGGAAAGAACAGCAGCCACTGCTTCTGTAGCTTTCTTAATCACATCAGTGTAGTGGTGCAGTCTGGACTTTAGAGTGTTGCAGAACCTTACAGTTCTGAGATTACCTGTAGGTAAGGCTTCTCTAAGAAGTAGTGCTGGCAAAGATAACCAAAACTTATTTATTGTCAAATGGACTACACAGTGTTAGTGTGGGCCTGGCAAAGATGATGCAAAACTCGATTTTTATCAGAGAGGTGGTTTGAGATGCAAATGGAGTTCGGCTGCGAGAAACCTCACGCTGAAGTCTGCAGATACTCTGAAGGGAAAACCTGGTGTTTTCTCAGTGTTGTGGCTGGTTTTTCTCAATTGAATCTTTTTTTCAGTAAATCACAGCATGAGTTTTCCAGGAACTAACAGAGCCCAAGTTGTTGCTTCCAGTCATCTAGACGTTGGAGAATGCAAGTACTTGGATAGAAAACTGTATGCATTTGTAACTACTGCAGCCTTACTTCAGGAGAGGAGTGAAGGGCAGCTGAGGGCATGCTGTCACCTCTGCCTAATAAACTAAAATGTTAAGCTGTTTTGGTATTTCTTAGCAAACTCTAAGTGTATTATGCTGTAATACATAGATGTTTAAAATGTTTTTTTATTGTCTTGTTTAATTTTGTTGACCTTGAACAGCCAGGTGGCAGATTCTAACAAGTAGAGAGTGTTAATGCCCCTTCACACTGGAGCTGTAAACCACATGAGATCTAGCTAAGGATTTTTGCAGATAAAGAGATAACATAATTACATTACTTTAATACGCTATTTTAAATAATGCAAACTTTAAAGAGAGGAAAGGTAGTGGATGCTTTTTACTACGTTAGTTACTTCATTACAAGTTTAGATTTGTTTATACTTTCAGGCTTTAAGAAGTGGTTTGAAAAACTTTTCTACATCTCCTTTTTGGTTGCAAAAGTTGTGGGATAAGTTAGTTTCTTCCATAATCTCGCTGTATGAAATTATTGGGTAACTGAATTAGAAATAATGCTTTTAACTTCAGTGCTTCTCTTGATAGTGTTTCACTTATTTCGTATTGTTGTTTAATCAGTTTTGTTTCAAGGTGGTTTCATTGAGGATCTGTTTTGCTTCTGATTGTCTGTGAATGCCTGTACAGGAGTTACCCTGGCAAGGGAGGGGTAGATGAAGAGAGGAATGGTGTAGGGGGGCTTGAGGACCATGGTCCCACTTCTTCCAGCAGTGCCACAGCTTAACCATCTATGAACCTGTGTAAAACTGCTTTGTGCTCAAAGCAGGTGTGCTCTGTATCATGGCTATGAGTTGTTTCTCTTGCTCTCTTTAAAAGTTTGGAAATAACTTACACAGCCAGGGTCATGGAAGGCCTTTCCCGCTGTGCCTGCAGACAATTCCCGGGGCTGTGGCGGAAGGTGACTCAGTTAAGTGAAAACTTAAAAAACTTTTTTTAAAAGAAGTTTATAGCTGGCTTCCTAGGTAAATAGTAAGTGTAGTAAGCCAATTTACTTTTTGTGTTCACAGCTTTCTAACCCATTGAATGTCAACTTCTAATTTACTTTATCAACTGAAGGTATTCTTTTTTTCTTGAACTGGAAACATCTTGACATTTAAAAAAAAAATCCCACTTTTAATTTTTTTAAATGAGTTGTACATGTATCTTGGTTTGATAATTTTTCTCTAGTAAAGAAAACCAAAACAAATACTGTAGGTGATTTGACTTCTGTCCCTTGAAAGAGAAAGAATATATAAAATGAATAATTTTATGAGACACAGAGCTATCTTTTTTGTGTTCTAAACTAGCAGTAGTTTTTATTTCCCTCCTTGCTGGGACATTGAGATAACTGTTAAAATCAGTTCGAGATTGAAGAGTAATTGTATAAAATACATGTAAAGAAAAATATAACCCCCAATATTTTGCCTCCTAGGATTCTAAGTTACCATCTGCTGTCCGGAATACACTCCTTGAACTTTTTGGACAGATAGAGAGGGAATTTGAAAACCTGTATATTGAAAATTTGGAATGTGAGTATCTGTTTCTTTGTGGCAACTTAGGAATTGTTTGTATTTAGGTTGTAGTAACACTAATTAAAACACTTACCTTGGATATTGTATTATAATTAGTGTAGCTTTTCTGTGAGGAATTTAAGAATTGTTTTGAACTTGTAGCCAAAGATGGAGTTTGTACCTTTCCAGAAAAATCACTTTCTTAGCTCTTTGGCACAAGCAGTGAGAACTGATGTGTGTCATCCTCCCTTGACTCTTGGGCAAAGCCAGTGAAGGGTGTGTCTCCTTATCATTGTAGGCTCTGGTGGATTTCGTGTTAATCTGGCAGTAACTCCGTTCAGCCTTTGAAGTTTGTGGCTTTGTTTTATAGTTAAAGACTTAATTTTAATGATGTAATGTTAGTAAATAAAATTGGAAAAGCGAGATACTTGAAAAAGTGTAAAATGGGGTGGTCTTGGATCAAACAACTTACACATTGCATAACCAGCACCTGCAGCTGTTCAGGAGTTTTGAAGTCAAGCACTCAGATAAAAATTCCAGGTGTTACCTGAAAAAGATATTTGTTTAATGACAGTGCAGTTGTCTGATAATATAAGTGATCCAAGGTGATCTAAGAGGATCCCAAGTTAAGTAACACAGGCCTATACAGTAATACAGTAAAGCCTCTGCTCAATTTCCCTTGCTGGAATTTTAAGCTATGTTGCATTGGCTTGGCTTCTGAATTGTGGAATCTGTCTGATTTGGCTCCATGTCAATTTTTTTTCCACACTTAATCAGTTCCCACACTTAAACCAGACGCTCATGTTACTGAAAAAAAAAAAATCAGTTCTTGCCTGCTTTTTTTAAAATGTGCTGGTTGTTTTATTCTCTTGAAACCTGTGATTGTGCTGGTTAAAGGCTGTCATCAAAAGTGCACATTTTTTAGTGACAATTCGCACAACTGAATTCTTGGCCTCCTGCTGAGAAGTTGGCTGGTAGCAAGAAAAGTAGTTTCCCTCCCCAGCCTTCAGAAATGCTTGTCAGAAAACAAGTGGTGAATTTGTACCCTCCAGAGTATGATTATTTTCCTTCTTTTCAATTTCCATTTCTTTTTATGCTTTCTTCACCTCACAGCTCTAGTTATGCTCGTGGTCTCTTTTCACTCCCCTGACAATTTCTAAATTTTTCTCCTCTCATGCTCAGTCTAATATTTTTTGTACTTGGTCTCATTCCTGTACTAGTGCTGCAGTTACTGTACACAGAATTTTTTTTTAAAATAAATTCCAAAGTATAAAAAGTAGTCATTTGCAGCACTACCTTTCTTGTGATACTCTAGTAGTAGACAGGTATTCAGGGAGAATGCCATTTTGTGATTAATAAAACTTTTGTTATGAAAGGACATGCTAATTCTGTGGCTAAAATATTTATGATGCCACAAATTTTCTGTCTTCTGCTGGATTTAATTCGATACAGATGCACCATGTATTTCAGAGAAATGGTTTTGTTAATCCTTAGCCTCATTTATTAGTAAGAGTAATTAGAAGCCACCAATACTTTCTGTGGAATCTGGGTCAAGGTTGATCTCTGGAAAATTCAGCATGAGTCTTGGTTTTTGTCTTGGTGAGACCTACTTTTATAAAATCCCAGTTGATCTCTTTTCCTCTTCTTAGCATGAAATAGATTACTTACTAACCATAACAGTTCTTAAATAGTATGTTAATGCTGTTATTAATGATAGTCGATTTTTTGTAGTAATGTGAATTTCTGGTTTTGTTAGTGCGTAGGGAGGTTGATACACTGAATGAGCGCTTGGCAGGTGAAGGACAGACAGTTGATGGAGCTGAACTGAGCAAAGGACAACTGAAAACAAAAGGTAGGAGAGCCACAAAAAATCCTAAACCGGTGTTTTTGAATTCACTTTTTTGTACTTTGTTGACCAAAACTTAGAATGTTACTGTAGGGAATGAATACCAGTTACTTATACAAACAAGCTAATGCTGTATTTGAAATATCTTCCTTTGAATTTGTCTCAACAGCCAGTCATAGTACCAGTCAGCTTTCTCAGAAATTAAAGACAACTTACAAGGCATCTACTAGCAAGGTATGAGACAAATTAAATCTCTGCTCATCCCTGTGTACTTGTGAGACTAATGTGACTGTCTTCAAGTTGTAAATTGTGGTTTCTTTAAGCTGGGTAGTGCTGGTCTGTAAGCAAACCTGCCTCCTAAGGAGCAGGATGTTTATCTTGGATTCATCGATTACCCATTACTTCACCCATACCAAATGATATTTTTACAATAATTGCTCGCCTTTTTTGAAGAGGAGATGTTGGAGGGGTGGGAGTGTGCACACGTGTATGTGGGAGTGCTGTTTTGTAAACAGAACCAAAAAAAGTAAATCTGTTTCATGAGGGAAATAGAGAACTTGCTAGTGGATTTCTGGATAAAGATTCGGGTATGGCAGTTGAAATGGGAATTTCAGTAGGTGCCTCTCTGTGTGCTATTACAAATTCCTTTTTTAGAATAATTTTTGTTTTTAGCTATGACACTAGAACAATTTGTTTCCTTTATGTTGCAAGCCTTGCTCATCAGTAGCTAGTGATATTTTTGTGCTTGATGTTTTGGCACACTTAACCTTTCTGATGCTTTTCATTTTGTACATCTGCATCAGCCTGGTGTTTTTGTTTTCATCGCTCTCTTCACTTTTTCAGTTTTTACAGGGAGTTTACCTGCTGCTCTTTTTTCTCTATATTAGAAACATTTCATGATACATGATTAAGGTTAAATAAAATGTGAGGAAACCACAGTGGAACCTGGTATGCGAACCAGGTGTATAGGCAGCTCTGTGGTGGCCTGTAAATGCAGGCTGATATGTGGTGCAGGTGTCTCAGAAATACCTTCTCTTAAGTATGAAAGTTTGAGAGTAAGAGTAAGAATAAGGTAGTGAAATAGACTGAAGCTACTGTGGTTTATTTGGTCTCCTTTTTATTTTGTTGTTTTCCAAACTTTTACTCTTGCCAATTTGATGCAGAGAAGTGCCTCTTTTAAGAGTTAATGACTTGCAAATTCTTTAATGAGACCACTTAAATAAGGACGACATGATATTAATAGGAACTGTATGGTTCTGGTAGAACTACTATGAAGTTATGAATTAGTACCCTCTAGTGTGGTGGTGTTTTGTGGGTTTTTTGGTTTTTAGGTTTGGGGTTTTTTTTTCTTGTTCATGGTTTTTTGGTTTGTTTTTTTTTGTTTGGGTTATTAAGGCAGTTGTTAAATCCTTGTCTTCTTTTACTTTCTTGCAATGTAACACTTGTATTTTTTCCTGAGCAAGACAGGCAGACCTCACAGCTTCAGCATGGGAAGCTGGGAAGTATGAGGTGTAGGCTCCTGGGCAACTGATATGCATGCAGAGCAAAGCAGCCATGAGTAGTGGAGCATGAAGAATTTAATACCTGAACATTGTGCACATCTATTGCATCAATTGGTGTCAACAGATGTCTGAATATTCTGATGTATTTCTTATTTCTTTTCACAACTTTGAGTCAGAATTTACTGGGGAGTAGACAAGAGCTGAGGGAAATTACAGCATTGAGAGCATCTCTGTCCTGTGTGTTCTTTGAAACCTTAATGCACTTCATGGAAGTGCTTTATTTTGACCTCTCCTTCTTTCCTAGACAGGAGAGTCAAAGCTGTAACCTTTTGTCTCTTGACCCACAGAGAGACTATAGCAAAGAGTTAGGAAGGAGTATAACTTTCTAACCAACCATGATTTTTCCATCTGTACCCTGACTGGATGTAGAGCTCCCCAATACCCTGTCTGGGAAAAAGACATTTAAAGAGTTCAACAGCTCTGAAATTCTTATGACTGTGTGTTCTGTGTGTATTGAATGAACAATGCTGTTTCCCAAAATGGTTGTGTTCCAAACTCACTGGGGTAGTAGATCACAAGTTTTCTCTTCAGCCCTTCCTTTACATTACTACCATACAGGGGGTTTCTTGGGTGTGTGGCTTTTTGGATTGGTTGTTTTTTTTTGTTTTGCCTGTGGAAAATTAGAAGAGACTTAAGTTTTACAAACCAATTGTTTTGTGTAATTGCACACAATTACATTTTTCAGATTGGAAGCGTAAATAGAATTAATTTTTTTTCTGAAGAAACCTTTCACTATTTGCTTAATCTAATGAGAAGGCTGATCCTTGACTACTTAAATATTGGTAAAAAATACTAGAACTAAAGCAATCTGTTCATTCTCTTGGGGGAAATGCTGAAGTGAACATTCTTAATTCGAGTCCTTCATATGAAATTTCCATACTGGAGTACTTTTCATCACTTAGCTGTATATAAAGTTGGCAAAACTCATTTCGGAAAAGCACGGTTTTAGCAGCAAGGGTTATCCACCAGTGACCAAATCTTGAAGAGGTAGAGTAGATTTAACGTTTGGTACTCTTAAAACTAATTTTTGTTAATGGACGAGATTCTGTAATTTAACTGCAGTTGGTTTTAGATGCAGGAATCACTATATGAAATCCATGTTGTGATGTTAACAAAATATTATGGCTGCTGTTAATGATCCCTGGCTTATGAAAGTTGTTGCAACATGAGGAAAGCATCAATTGTTTATGCAGAGTCCTAAAATAAACTGAAGTGCTGTGACTTGCTCCATCCAAACTAAGTTCCAGGATCTCTGATTTATCTAGATCAGGATAAAGACTCTTAGAAGAATTTTTTATTCACCCAGTAGTTGAAAGGATTAAAACTTTTTGGGCTATGTAGTTTTTGCCCTCACTGCCTAAAGTTGCTTCACAGGACATTCTTCATCAGGTACAGTGTAATTCTGCTGGACTGGTGCTGAGTTGATCAAGTTTTCATTCTTATTTCAAATGTGCACTGTCTGTCTAAGAAATGTTTTTACAGGGTGCCTCACTCTGTTTGCCATGCAATTGTTTCAGTTTGTATTCAGTTTTCACTTGTTTACATAGTAAACAATTGTTTCCCTATTAACAAATCCTTTTGTAGAAGGAAGTACATGAAACCGTATCAGTTTAAGAAAGAGGACAGACGAAAGTGAAACACACTCAGGATGTGGTTCCCCATTTATTTGTATATGATGATCTACTGAAGTTACTTCAGAATTTTCTGCACTACAGAGACCTCTTTTTATCAAGTTGCATGTTCTTTAAATATTTCCTTTCCCAGCTTTGCACATTGTTTATGTGTGTTTAACAAAGCAGGAAGTAGTCCAGACCCTGTCTAGTTTATCCAATTACTGGTATGTGAAGTGAAGGGCAGCAAAAAAAGAAAGGAAAAAAAAAGTTGGAAAAAGTGTGTATCTGTATATTTGTGTAGCAAATATCTGTATCAGGATATTTGCTGTTGGATAGTGTTCTTGAACTTTTATCTTCTGCGTTTTAATTAAAAGGCTGCTAATATTCCAAAAGGAGTTTTATATTCTTGCCATTAAATGATCAGTGAAACCACTGTCCGGCAGTTTTGGAAATTCTTTGTTTGTTGATGGGCAGGGAATAGTTTCTCCTAGAAAAATTTTGCATGAGGGTTTGACTCAACATTAGAAAGACAGAATGCAGGCGCCGTCTGAGTGTAGGGTTGAGAGCTGGAAAATACCAAGTTTGGAGTTTGAGCTGAGTGCTGTATTAGTCCTTTCCTGTTAGTACCTAATTCAGCTGTTCCACTTCTCATACATGAGTCCATTTAGTTTAAGGACTGTGTTCATTGTGAAAGTTGCATCTGTAGGACTGTGTTCAAAATTTAAGAAATTCTGCAGTATGGTTGAACTAACAGTCTTTACCATTAGCCCATTTTCTTTTCAGTACATCTGTAATGACTGTTCCTTCTGCTGCTGTGAAACCTGCTGCTGTGTATTAGCTGATAATTTGGAATTCAAATAGGGCATTACCATTTCATCATTGGAGAGTTGACATGCTCAGGATTTGAAATGCTCTTGCAGATTTTCTTTTAGCTTTAAAAACCTTTTTTGAAGTAATTTGCTTTAATGACATACTTAAGACCTTCTATTTTAATACCAGAAACTAATGGGATTTTAACCTTAGTTTATTGTATCTGAAATGTAGACTTAATTAACTTTCTAACTTTTACTGAGCTGTAGATAAGTCTTAATGTGATTTGTGTTGAAGTATTTAAAGGTTTTGATTTAACTGGTCAGGTACCTGCTTGTAATTCCGTGCTGAGGGAATCACTGATAAATTGAAGTTGTCTTTTTGTTTCAGTTTCACAAAGCTTTTGAGGTAGTCTTTCTCAAAGAAGACTTATGAGTTTCAAGACTTGTAGGGTAAAAATAGGGTATTTGTAATGGTGGTCTTACTTTTTAAAGCCGTCTTTCATGACTCTTGGTTTCAGTTGTCTCAAGACAAACTTTTTTTTTCCAATATTGCACTCTCCTTTATCTGAGAATGTAGAATTTATTCAATTTGGTTCCTTTCTGTAGATACTGAGTGTTTTCATCATTCCTGCACTGTGGTGACTTGGAGTTTTACTGTTTTACTAGACTTTTCTTCCTTTCATTTGGTATTACATATGGACATACTAATTTGCATTTAATGAGTCTTCTCTGTTTTTCCCGTAATAGCTTCACTTTGAGGGAGCATGCTTATCAAATGTTTAGATGAGTTTGACTTATTTTTTTAAAAGCTTCATTGCACAAATAAACAGGCTCAGGTTAATGTTTGATTTGATTAGCTTCATGCAGTTTTAAAGAAAAACAGCATGTTTTAAATTGGAATGGTTTTGGGTTTTACTAGAATTATATAATAAGTTTTTTGTCAAAGACATTACACTGGCTAGCAGGGATTGTCTGAGTTATCAGATGTACTTGTTTGGGAATGGGCAAGGAAAGTTTTAAGGTCTTTTGCTGGGTTTGATCTTTTTATTTCTTTTTTTTTCATTAAAATCCTTACCCAGACTGAATGGGAAATGCACTCTGTACTTGTACAACTCATTATTCCAATAAGATTGCATTATCATAGTACAGAATAGTTTGACTTGCATTCTGTAAAAGGGCTGCTATTAAAAAAGAAAGAAAAAAGGAAATGAGAGGTATGTTTGCATCCAAACTCACTTTCCGACCATCAAATGTCAAATTTTTGACAATAGCAAATTGTCAGAACGTTAAAGAATCATGGGAAAGTTAATGTCTATTTTTATTTGTGAGATAATTACTTAATCTTGGATCGATGTGGAAAAAAATGTTGGTGTCTCTGCTATTTCAGATTGTATCCAGTTTTAAAACTACAACATCAAGGGCAATCTGTCAACTGGTAAAGGAATATGTTGGCCACAGGGATGGTATTTGGGATGTCAGTGTCGCGAAAACTCAGCCAGTGGTGTTGGGAACTGCATCTGCTGGTAAAGTTTTGTGTTGCTTGAATATTTAGAAAATTCTTAAGTCCCTGTAGCAGATACAGATCCAAAGCATACTTGAAAACTGAGCTCCACACTGAAAGAGTCCTTTTAAAGAAGTTCTGTAGCTGAAAAAGTCTTTAAGTGGGAATTTCCTTTCCCTTAGAGGGTTCGAACATACTTGTTGGTCTTTCTGAAGTATGTGCCAGTTCACTTCCATGCAGGTCACACTCTCCTTAGTCAGCTCTGGTGTGTTGGGTGGATGGGTGGGATGGGGAGCTGCTTCCTTGGGGAGGCCTCTGGCACAGAATTTCATACGGCTGGATACAGGGACCCTGCAGGCTTTCTATCCTAGCACTGTTTTGTCTTTGTTTTATGGAAGCTATATGTGTGGTTGTAGTTTGCGTATTCTTGCATTCTGTCTTTTGCCTAAGGACACAGAGACAGCTAAAACCCTTAATTTTCAGTCCTTTTTACTTTACTAGATTTATTCCTTCCCACTTGAGGGGGAACAAGTACTAATGAATAAGTCATTAAATCTATTATAGTCCAAAAATCAATGTAGATACTTGTGTAGTTTTAGAAAATTATTAGGGAAATAAATCATAACCAGATAGAATCGGTCAATTTGAAGTGACAGTCTTTGGAAGCTGGAACAGAATCTGAAGGTACTGACTAGATTAATATTTACAGACCAGAAAACTCTGCTTCTTGAACTGAACTGTTACAATTTTTATGTGCCTGCTGAGGGGCACATTTTGTCTTTGTGTGGGACATCTTGTCTTTGTCCTGATTTAAGTTGGAAACAGCCATTCTCCTCCAATTTAGTGTTACCCACTTAAATACTTAATTATTTAATTTTGGGTGTGGCAGGATAAAGGAGTGGCATTTGGAGTGATTTCCTTTTTAAATTAGTGTTTTTAGTACTCTGCATTTGGGACTTCCATGCAGGAAGTAAATAGATTATGCATAGAATTCCTGTTTGTAGTGACTGCCTTTTTCATCATGGAATGTATTCTCCCTTTTTTTCTGGGTCTCATGATACACAGCTGGAGCATTATACAGAAGCATATAACCAAGTTAGGAAAAATATCAAAAGTAGACTTTGCCTTTCAATAGTAACTGCAAATTAATCTGATTGAGACAGCAGCTTTACTTTTTGGGGGAGATGTGTACAATGAGAAGAAAATGTTATGTTTTGTATATAAGGTGGTAGTCAAGAGTTCTACATTTAAAAGCTGTTTCATATGGTATGTGCTACAGTTGAACATAACTTGTTTGTTGAAAGGGTAGAAATGAAAAACATATGTTTTTAACTATTTACAACTGCTTTTTAATCTTTGCAGATCACACTGCTTTGCTGTGGAGCATAGAAACAGGGAAGTGCCTTGTCAAGTATGTAGGGCATGTCGGCTCAGGTAAGATAAGGGCATGTTGTGAAAACTGGGAACAGAGCATGGGAGGGGGAAATGTGTTTTGGCCAGCTACAGAAATGTTTATTGTGGTTTCACTTGCAGATGTGCCAACATTAACAAGTCAATTGTGAAGTTCCACTCATTTTCATACAGAGAACATTTTGTAATATGATTCTTTATTGGAGAGGCACATTAAGACAGTTCTGCAAATGCTAAGTGAATAAACAAGTCCATATAAAGAAATTTACAGGCACAGTTACAACACTCAGAAGTTAAATGTCAGAACTCTCTTGGGGTCTCGTGTATGTGGAGAACAAAAGAAGCTTATATAATCAGAAATTAGCTGTCTTGCAGGATCTGTGTTGTATTTGGGTTAGAAACTACAGATGCTGGGTGAATACCAATTTGCACTTCTTTGTTTAAAATCCCATATATAATTTACTGCATAATACTAAGATGTTGGTTTTAAGACAATTAATTAAATATAGGTGTTTGTCTTTCTTTATACCTGTATGAATATTGTGGAAACAGGGTTTTTTAAACCCTGCTTTGGGTGGAGAGGTGCAGTGCAGTGAATGTTCTTGATGTTAGTCTTAATTTTTGGTGTCCAATTTGACAAGAATCTGATTTGCCCCCATCTGTCTCTTAATGAGTTACGGTACAGGATTTTGTAGATCAAAATTGGAGAGGTTTTCCATAGCTTTAATGTGCTGCAGAGAATTGAGCACTTTGGGTGATCATACCCTGGGAAAGTGAGGAACACAGTTATTGACCAGGATTGTTTAGTTAAGTAACTCAGCACATCACAGGAACTCTGAGAGGATACAAATAGTATTAAGTTCTCTAGAATTGCTTCAGCCATGAGCTGTACTTTTTCTTTCTGCTCTATGACTTTTCTCTCCTACAGCACAAAGATAAATGCATAGAAACAAGTGGTAACACATTAATGTGTTCAGATGTCTCAGGTTGCTTGCTGTATGGGCCTTAAAGTTCTATAAAGTCATGTTTGAAAACTTAACTCACTTGAACTTTCATGCTGATGATTTTCTTTTAAAATTGTTATTTGGATAACTATGAAAATGAGAAGTTCTAACCTGTATTTAAACAGCTCTCTTAAACAACTGTGTTTGAACAACAATGAAAAAAATTACACTGTATATAAATGTTATATAACTATATACATCTATAAACTATATTAGAAATAATTTGCTTTTTATTTAGTAAAACTTTTCTTTGTTTGACAGTTGATTTGAAATGGTGCAAAGGTTTTGGGTGCCAGCAGCTGGTGCACCATAGAGTTTGTTGAGTTTAAAAAGTATCTTTTTAGACTCATTACACCATGCTTTCCCAGCGAGATATGCATCTATTTTACTGTTATAATGGATGGAAATGATTTCTGTCTTGAATTGAATCTTATGCACTGAAATGAAATGAAGAGCTTTGTTGGTTGATAGAATGCTTCCAGGACTATTTTCAAGCCATCATGTTTTGATTACATATGATTGCAGGACTGAAATCTGATTTGTGTTACTTGCATCAGGTTTTCAGGCATTTGTTCTTGTAATCCTAAATAATAAGCAGAAAGTTGGTGGTAACATATAGTAAGTTTTCATTAAGTTAGAAATAATTATGAATACTTAAATTCTCTTTATGGAAGTCCAGAGTGTTATCCACTGTCAGTTTATGTATAATTTGAATGTGGTTTGTTTATCCTCTCTAACATGAACCATTTGTACTAGATTCAGAAAATAACTTGTTAGAAAATGTGTGTTGTTGTATAATCAATTATAGCTGCTTTCCTTGATACTACACTTTTATATCACCTAAAAGATTACAACCAAAAATTGCTTAAAACTTAAGAAGACTTGATTTTTCAATACTTTTAATGATAAAATATTATGAAAGTATTCTTTTAGTATACTAACTTAAAACTTTACTTTGTTTCATACAGTAAACTCCATAAAGTTTCATCCCACTGAGCAAGTGGCTCTTACAGGTATGTAAAGTTTTTTCATATGTTAAGTATGTTAATCTTGATGGAAAATAAGTGTAATTTGCTAATTTGTTCTGATTGTAGCCTCTCTCCCTATTACTTTGCCAGGATCCTTGTTGATTGCATTATTTTTATATTTAAAGGCATAACAAATCATAGCTAGATTTTGCCATCTGTGTTTTTCATGTCATGTTGTCATTTGTGCTTCCCTGCTCCAAACCAGACACTGAGAATCATACATCAGCTGAATGTTCTGGAATTCATCCCGGAGTACTGAAAGAACTAGTGGGTGTTATGGCAGGATACCTCTTGATTATCTGCCAAAGGTCCTGGCAGTCTGGAGAAGTCCTTTCTGACTAGTTTACTCCAATATTACAAGAAGGGTGTGAGGAAAGACCCATGGAACTACAGACCTGTTAATCCAATCTCGGTTCCTGAAAAAATTATGGAGATTATACTGGGTACAGCTGGAAGGCATTTGAAAGATAATGCAGTCATCAGGCACTGTCAACATGGGTTCACAAAGGGAAGGTCCTATTCAATTTGACATCCTTCTAGGATAAGGTGATCTGCCTAGTGGGTGAAGGGAATGTGGTGGATGTAGTTTTTCTCTATTTTAGTATGGGTTTTGATGCTGTCCTTCACAGTGTTGTTCTGGACAAGTTGTCCAGCTGTGGGATGAGCAGGTTCACGGTGTGCTGTGTGGGCAGCTGGCTGAAGGGCAGAGCTGAAAGGGTTCTGGTGGTTGGGGCTGCATCTGGCTGGCAAAGGATCACCAGTGGTGTTCCTCAGGGATCAATTCCAGAGCCAGCCCTGGTCAGTAGATTTATCAATGACCCGGATGCAGGAGTTAAATGCACCACTAGCAAGTTTGTTGGTGATACCAAACTGGGAGGTGCTGGTCATTCTCATGAGGGACAGGAGGCCTTTCAGAGGGATCCAAATAAGTGCGAGCATTGGGCAATGCTTAATGGGATGAAATCTAACACATTCAAATGCCGGATGCTGCAGCTAAAGCAGAGTAGTGTTGAGCACAAGTATAAATTGGGAGAGGAGTGGCTGGCCCTGCAGAAAGGGCTCAGGGGGTGCTGGTTGTCAGCAGGCTTGATTTGAATCAGTCTGGGTAGTCCAGAATGCGCAAACCTCATCGAACACCCCACAACCAGCTGGTCAAAAGAGGTGATTTAGCGTTGGTGTGGCCTCACCTGGGGTGCTGTGTGCTGTTCTGGGCACCACAATTTAAGAAGATTGTGAAGGTCCTTGAATGTGTCCAGAGGAAACTAAGAAAGCTGGTGAAATGGTAGGAAGTTGTGTGAGAAGCAGGTAAGGACTTTGGGTTTCTCTGGTTTGGAGTAAAGGAACCTGAGGGGTGACCTTGTTGCTCTCTACAGCCTCCTGAGGAGGGGAATTGGAAAGGAATGTGCTGAGCTCTTTCCCCTGGGAGCCAGTGATGGGAGGCATGGAAATGGCTCAAAGCTCTGCTGG
The DNA here is from genome assembly GCA_013398015.1 of Oreocharis arfaki. Taxonomy (NCBI): domain Eukaryota; kingdom Metazoa; phylum Chordata; class Aves; order Passeriformes; family Paramythiidae; genus Oreocharis; species Oreocharis arfaki. Next base: position 685,625 of record VZRR01008594.1, read on the forward strand.
GAAGGTTTAGGCTTAGTATTAGGAAGCATTTTTTTACCAAGAGGGTGGCCAGGTCCTTCAGCAGGCTCCCTAGAGAGATGGTTGATGCTCCAGGCTTGTCAATGTTTAAGAGGCATTTGGACAATGCCCTTAACAACATGCTTTTACTTTTGATCAGCCCTGAAGTAGTCAGAGAGTTGAGTTGGTGTTTTGTTGTAGGTCTCTTCCAACTGAAATAGTCTGTTCTATCTATATATATATCTATATATGATATTTCCAGAAGTAAAGGAAAAGAATATTGTGCTGTTATTGAGTGTGGAGAAGAAGCAGTGTGAAAATATGACTGTTAGTGTAAAGGTGTTTTCAGGCCTGAGCATACCATCAGTGCAACTTCAGGTTTGAAAACTGATTGGTCTAGACCTGTGGTTCATACATTTCAGCAATTATGTTAGTTTTGGGATTAAAGAGGTCTGGATTCAATTTGCTGCTATTAGGTAAGTCATTGTAAAATGATGATAATTGCTACTGAGGTTAGAAATTAAAACACTTCTGCTTTCTGCATCTACAGTGAGCACTTGAAAGGAAGGTGGGGACTAGCAGGCCTTCTATCTAGGATTTAAGTTTGTCTGTTTGTCCCGTTTTCATCTGCTATCTGTAGCCATTATTTTGGTACAATAACCAATTTTACTACGTAAACTGACTTAAAACCCAAACCAACCAAACAAAAGCTGTCTATAGCTAGATTCTTGTTCTCCCATTATTTTTCTGAGAGATGGTTCTGCAAAATATTTCAATTGAAAGTTTTCAAGAGTCTTGTTCTTCAGTGATAATTAATTTAGAACTGGTTAAAATTTAAAAAATCTTCCTGCTGATCCAGAATAGTGACATCAGAAATAACAGAAGGTTGAGCTTTCTTCCAGCCTTCTTACTTGGTCTGTTAGATGAGATATATTTCCTAGTACTTTCATGTACATTGAGTTAGCCAGAATTTTGCATACTCATTAGAAACTGTTTTTCTCTATCTAAACCATTCAGCTCGGTACCCCTCAGCTATTAGAACATGTTTGTTCTGACCATAGCAAGGACAATCTTGAGTTTCTCCTTTGTTAATAATGAGTTAGTCTGTTTTAAAACAGATGGAGTTTAAGATCACATGGTACCTGCTGAGCTGTGAACTGCTACTAGTTACGCTGAGTTGTAAGGCCGAAGAGGAATAGCTTCACACTTGCTGGTTTGGGTTTCTTATTAAAACCACAGTAAAAACATTTAATGGAAGAAATCATTGAATAAAGAGCCCCAGTATTTTGAGAAACAATAAACAAATACCTGGTGATGTATTAAATGCCTTTTTCAAGTGTTACATATTGAACAGCAGTGAGACTCATGTTCTGATGTGTAGTATTCAAGTGTATGTTTCACTGTAGGAGTGATTAATTTGGTAGCTACGTAATATCTTGCATAATGAGCTACGTTTGAGATGTTGAGACTTGCTTACCATAAAGTTCATAATGGTGTCTGTTAGGAAAAGATGCAACTTAGACAGTATTGCTGAATGTAGTATTAAGGCTTGTTTTTATTGCCCATGGAAATGCTCTTATTTATTCTCTCTCTTTTTTTTTTAACCTCTCTTCCCCCTCTGCAGCATCTGGAGACCAGACAGCTCACATCTGGAGGTACATAGTACAGTTGCCTACACCTCAGCCAACTGCAGACTGCAATGTAAGCAATCAACTTACTGCAACTAAACTAATTGCACAGCAATTTCATCAGATACAAGGTTTTGTGATAAAGCTGAATGTTAAATTTACACATAATTTAAAAATTACATGGTTTCAGGACTGCCAAAGGTGGGATTTCAAGGTTTTAGGTGAACAGCTGTATTTCAGCTTTTCTTTGAAAATAGACTCCCTTCATGTTTTCAAAGGCGTTTGGTGCAGAACAGAATTTACAGCAGCAAGTAGATGAATTGACTTTATGTTCAAGGTAGTAAATATGTAAATTAACTGTAAATGAACACTGGAATAATGTCTTTTTTGTAATAATGAAGTGCTTTTTAAACTAGCTAAATTTTTGCAGCTTAACTTACCGAGGCACCTGTATTAGCTATAGTCACTGTGGATTGAAAACTGATGGTAAAGACTTGCAATTTTAGGATTTATTTAATTGAGTCTTTATTGATTTCTAATCAACTCTTGCCAGCACACATCACATTGTCTGATGTTGTTGTCCTCCGGCCTTTATTTAGTCAGTATTTGCTCTAGCCTGTCAAATGCTTATTTTACTTAAAACCACCCTTTCTAAATTGTGAAGAAAACATAGTTTATGGCATGAGCTTCACTGCAGGCTAAGTAGGGGCAAGAGTTGGCTGTATAATATGAGATAGATTTCTGAATGGAAAATGTTTGATTCAGTTTATTTGATTTGGCATTTCCATTTTGAAAGAAAATAAAAATGTTACCTTTTCCACACCCAAGTAACGTAAAAGAAAGATGGTTTTGTCTTGTGTAAGTGAAAAAGAAGTTCAGAGAATGATGTTTAATCATGAGCCAAAGAATTTATTTTGCAACCAGTTTACATCAGCACTGCATGATTATTATGTATTGACCAACAGACAAATATTGATGTAATGATTTGATTTTAATGGATAAAAATGTCTGTAAATTATTGTCTTCCCAAAGATTAACATAGCCAGTGTCCTGTTAGATGCTTCCTACTCTTAAAAATTGAAAGGACAGAAGTCCCTTGATAATGTGCTGCAGTGAAACTTCAGGGTAATACACATAGCAGATAGTAAAGGGGACAGATACTCAGAGCTAAAGAGTTTGGAGCAGAGATTTTACGATTAAGTAGATTCATAAAATCATTTAGATTGGAAAAAAACTCTTTAAGATCAAGTCCAGCTGTTAACCCAGCACTGCTAAAGCCCTAAACCGTGTCATTAAGGGCCACATCTGCATGTCTTTTAAATACCTCCAGGGGTGTTGATTTCCCCACTTCCCTGGGTAACCTGTTCCGAGGCTTGATTACCCTTTTGGTGAAGACATTTTGCCTAATATCCAGTCTAAACATCCCCTGGTGCAACTTGAGGGTGCTTCCTCTTGTCCTATCACTTGTTCCTTGAGAGAAGAGACTGACACCCACCTGGCTGCACCCTCCTTTCAGGGAGTTGCAGAGAGCAATGAGGTCTCCCCTGAGCCTCCTTTTCTCCAGGCTGAACAACTCCAGTTCCCCCGGCCGCACATCAGCAAATTGTTAAAAGGAGTTATTAAAACTGCATTTAACTCACTGGTTGTAGTCCTTCAACTAAGTTTGTGATAGTGAGTACTGGAATAGGCTGGGTGCAGCAAAATTAATTTACCCACATTCGCATAAAGGGGATTAGGAAGCATTTACACTGCAAAATGTAACTTAGAGACATTCCTTCCCCTTTATTCTGCATCTTTTTTTCTCTTGCATTTTACAGCAAGTGTCTGGAGAAGATGAAGTTGAATGCTCAGATAAAGATGAACCTGATGGAGATGGAGATGGTTCCAGTGATTGCCCCACTGTCAGAGCCCCATTAACTTCGCTGAAAAGCCATCAAGGAGTGGTCATAGCAGCTGACTGGCTTGTTGGGGGGAAGCAAGCTGTGACAGCATCATGGGACAGGACAGCAAATCTGTATGATGTAGAGACTTCTGAACTTGTCCATTCTCTTACAGGTATTTGTTCCCTCACAAAAAATTAAATTGGTGTTTTATTTTTATATGTGGGATTATTTGTAGCGACTAAAACATTGAGAAAAATAAGTTGTTTCTCTGGAGCAGTATGTGAGTGTGTACCATCTGCTGCTCAGTGTTGTAACAGTTTCTAAAATTGCAGTCTTGTAAATCCCCTGAGCTTGAAGTTGTCTTCTTTTAAGCTTATGATTTAACCTATGAATATAGTTGTGTTTAATTGAATGTACCCAAATTGAATGTCCCCGAATTTTAGTTCTTGCAAAAGGCTTTTGCTGTGTTCATGGTGTGTTAAGCAGCAATAACCTACACTACTGAATGTGAAATAAGTAGTGTGGTTTTTGCCTTCAAATACATTCCCAGACTTTTACAGCAGTAACAGGATTAAAGTTCAGAATGATTGCCTTTCTGTTTGGGAAAAAAGAGAAAAAATCATCAGCATTCCGTTCCAAGTGTTTGTGGAAATGAAAAGTCTGATTTTGATTACCTTACATGTTCTCATGTGTGATTGTAGGGCACGACCAAGAGCTCACGCATTGTTGTACACATCCCACCCAGCGTCTCGTGGTGACATCGTCGCGCGACACCACCTTCCGCCTGTGGGATTTCAGAGATCCTTCTATCCATTCTGTGAATGTCTTTCAGGGCCACACAGAGTAAGTGACAGCTCCTTCACAAGTTTTTACAAGTTCAAAAAGTTGCAAATCTGACCAGAACTGTTCCTCTGCACTTTTTGAGGTACTGAGTTCATTCCTGTTTTGTGAGACTGATTATCACATAAACTCCCAGTTGTCCTTCAAATGTAGCACAGCAGTATGCAATTTCCAAAACAGCAGCCAGGGCTCTTGGTGTGCTATTGCTCATGTGGTAAGTCCTGATAAAAATTGTTACAATTAAAGGTGATTTAAGGTGTGAGGTTCTTTTTGGCATTGGTTATGCCTGCAGTTTGGGGTTATTGCTGTGATGCGGTGGATCAAGCAGATTGTCTCTGCTTGTCTTGATACTCACTGTGAAGTAAAGGTTACTCCTTTGAAACCAGTGGGAAAAAAAAGGATTAATTTTTACTCTTAAAAGCTTCTAATTTTTACATAAAATGAGAAATGAAAGTACATGGCACTAATTGCCATGTTCTGTCAAAACAGTGATTCTGATGTAACATTTTTAGTTGCCAATTTAGGCTTAATGTTATTAAACTGACTACTATTGAATATGGACAAATGTAGTCATGAGAATCTGTGTTCTGGTGTTTACTTACCTTTCTGTTTTTTGGAGTTCTGATACATGGAAAATGCAAGTGTAACTTGGAAATACTTTACCCAAGGAAGCAAATCTTTTTTTGAGACTTGTGAATGTTTGAGCTTGAATGTTTCAGAAAAAGTTTCACCTCCCTTCTTCAGAATAAAATATGATTGCTAATCCTAGCTCAAAATACAAACCACAAAGATTTATTCACATTTCTGGTTTTTATTAATTCAAATGCATAATTTACATTATGACTGAGTTTCAGTATCCACTTTTTCGTTTTTTCAGCTGTTGACTAGCCTATATATAAACTAAAACCTCTTTAACCCCCCCCGGCCTGGACTCCTGAGCTTGATAGATTACTTGGTGCTTCACAGTCGTCCTGTATAAGTAGGCATCTTCTCCTGAAAGAGGAGTAAGCTTGATTTTTGTGGCCTACATCCTAGAATTGTTTAATCTCGTCACTTTTGTGTTCTTCTATCACTTTTCCTAGAGTGTCATATAAAGTTGGAAGGTTTTGTATCCGTTGGTGCTTGTATTTTTTCCCAAGCTGGTTAACTGCTTCGTCCCAGGACATTTTTCAGAGAAATGACCAAGACTGATATTTCTGTTTTCCTGTATGTTTGCTGAGACCAAATGATGTTGATCTTGGGTGATGGTGCATACTATAAAAACTGTTAGCTGGTGTTTTGGCTTCTATTGCTGAGACCTATAAACTAGCAGAGAGTTTATTTTTCGGGAATAGAGTAGACCTTGTGCGACATCTTCAGTCACTCTTACTCTAGCTTATAATCGTCTTCATATTTGTGTTTGTCTGCTTTATCAACCATCTCTGTTTTTTACTTTGAATGTATGAGTTGTTAGTATTGACATAAGCTTTTTCACCAAATATACCCTAAATCTGAGGATCTCAAGGCTGACTTTACTTTTCAGTGGCCAGGGGTGCAGAGGTCTCTGATTTGTGGAAGGGGTAATTCTGCTACAGAAGGTGTTTCACTGACGAGTACAGTCAGATGGGGGGAGGTTGGTATTTTTGCAGTTGAGACATACTTTGAGGAATTCTATTTTTGTTCGTTTATTGTACTGCCTACTGGCAAGATATTTTTAAATTGCTCTCTAATCAACACTGTAACAATCGTCTCATGTTAAGCAGCATAGAAGAAATTGTTTTATCTGTTGACTGGAAAATACATACGAGACATTTTTTTGGCTTTTCTGAATGTCTGTTTGAATAATTTGCCAAGTATTTAATATTTTGATAGGCCCTTGGCATCAGTTCTGTAAATTGGATGTTCCAGTTGTTAACACTGATGATTTAAAGTCCTCAACCATAAGTTTTAACACCCTCTGGCTAAGTAGTACCTGATGAGCCTGGAGCTCACAGAGCAGCTATTTTTTCCCAGTGTATTTCACCAGATCAGCTCCTAATGCGCTAAGCCAATATAATTAGATGCCAGACATCTCAATCATGAGGCCAGCATCCCGTGTTTCTTGTGTCGTAGCACCCAAAATCTCGTTCGATCGGCTCCCTTCGTCCCGGCGGGGGATCCGCGGCACAGCCGCTCACCAGCAGGTGGCAGCACCGCGCCGCGGCGAGCGGCCCGAGGGCCGCGGTGCGATCGCAGCTTCCTCTAATTAGTTTAATGAACGACGCTGAAGGTTTGCTCGAAATGGCTCGTTATCGTGTGAAAAATAAAACTCATGCCCATGTGTTGAGAGACTAAAGAATCCTGTTATAGACAGAGTGTGTAAAGCTTTTATAGAGTTAACTGACGTCAGAAAATGAAGAGTTGCAGTGCCTTGTCCTGCATGTCAAAGTGATGGTATGTCATAATCTGTGAGAGATTATTTGTATTTTAAGTGGACTAAGAAACCACCTATTATTTTCGTGTCCTGAGCATAGCTTCATTAAAAGCAGAATGTTTCTTATCATCTACTACTAAGACAATTTAAGCAAATAAATTCTTATCCAGTAAGGCCAGAACGAATTGTTGTGGTCACCGTGTCTGTCTTGATCTGCTTGCATTGATATCTGTTTTGAATTAGGAGGTAATTTTAGAATTGCCAACTGTACATTAGGTTGTTCCAGTGATAAGGATTTCAACTAATCTCTTGGTAAATTTTGTACGTTGCTTGTTGCAGTGTTTAATTAACTTCCTTCTTAAACTTTCTGTGCTTCCCTAGTCTGAGTTTGTCTAGCTTCAGTTTCTGTCTTCTGTTTTTTTTCCTTCAAGAGGTTTTTTTCCTATGTTAATTAAAAAAGTTTCCCGTATTTTCTGTTCTTATTTTAGGTAACAAGTGACCTATTTTGCCTCAAAATATGTTTCTAAGTATATTTTGACATTTATAGACTAAGTATAGTGCATCGGTAGTGCTTTTGCACTTCAAGCCTGCACTCACCTAAGTTCTTTTTCGAAGCTGTATCTTGCCATGGAAGTTTCCAGTTCTGTAAACATTGCATGTTTACATTTTTCATATACATATGTGTGTGTATAAATATGACTGTTTCAGTTCGATACATGACTTATTTGCCTGTGCCCTGCTGACATAGCAGTTAAAGTATCTTGTCACTTACTGTTTTAGATTTGCCATGCCCCCAGTTCATCTCACTTACTTATTTTCTACTGATGAAAAAGTGGATCATGAATGAAATGATGTGGAAATAAGACTGATGCTTGCTTAAATATAAATTTTTGTTATTATCTGGTTTTATGTGTGCACCAATAGGAATTTGTCTTACTAATGCTGTGAATCCCCAATCACAATCCCCAATCCCCTGTATGAGGAGTTTAAAAGAGCCCTGGGAAAAGGCTGCATTTATATTATAATCCAGGCACTAACTTGTTGCCTGTTAATTAAATTGATTTCCTGAGTTAAAGCCTCCAAAAATTATACTGGTGACTCAAATTCCAATACCTTTTTCCCAGCAGATACTGCTTTGAAATACATGATTGATAACAACAGCTGTTCTCTTATTAGGAAATACTCGATTTAGAGATTATTGATGAGAGCTCTTCAAATAGAACTAAGGTTTTATTCTGAGGAGTAAAATGGTTCTGGCATCTACATGGCAGTTTTCATTCCACTTCACTTGTGCTTTCCTTTGCCATCACCTGCACAGCCTGTCTTGTCCCAGCTGTGAAGGCCTTGCTTTTCCCAACACGGTGGCCTAGTTGAATAACTCTGGTGTTGACATGCTCTTGCATATCTACTTGATGAGTTTTTCTGTCCCTTTAAGCACTCTGCATGTGCTGAGATCTGTCTTGATGTGTGGAGCCTTCTAAAATCTAAATGTTGGAAATGTTTACCATTTATAGCTTTTAAAAAAAAAATCTTAGTCTATACAGGTCTAGCCAGTACTTTACGGATTTTATACATTTGTTCTTACAATTTAGTAACAGTGGAAATAAGTTAATACCCTATGGGCAACAGAATGTTTATTAGCTGGTGGATTCTTACACAGCTTTTAAACTAAACAGTGCTTTTGCTGTACATTTGTAGTATGTTGGTGCTTATGTGCAGCTGAAAAATTACTTGGTAAATAATAAAGGGTTTTATTTTCTTTAGTGACTCTCAGAGGTACACAGTGGTTGGGGACATTGCTCTTGAAATGCTTGAAAAAAATATTACGCAGGGCTTCCAAGTCTGGACTTGCAAATACCATCCTTCAAAGAACAAAGTGATGTTTTCAGAAACAGCTTTGGGTTGCTATCCTTAAGTGAATATCCTTTGTTAATGCTTCTTGATTGTTCAGTATATAGTTATGCACCACCTTGTCATGGCAATTAAGTGCATTTTTGGCTTTAAAAACCCCATAAATTTGAGTGGGTACTTTGGTCCTAGCCCAAGAAGATTACAGGGTTTGTTTACTACTTTTCAGACTTACTGATCTTCGGGGCTAGGTTGAGCCAGTGCATCAAGCATGAATGTGTCTTAGCTGTGGAATCTGTATGCTTCTATTACTTTCTGGGCAAGCTCAGGAAAAAAAATGCTGATCATGGATCTTATATTATTTCTTACAAAGAGCTTATAGTTCTTTTGGACTGCAGCATATTCCATCTCTTTCACTCTGCTTGTGTGGCTCTAAGGGACCAGAAGGGAAAGTTCCCGTTCATTTGCTGCCTGTATGTCTCTGAATGTGCAGCTGGATGGTGAGTTGTGCTTCATCCTGAGAACTCTGAAATTAGAGAATTGCAAATATGTCTTGTTTCAACTTTTCATTTTCCAACTCCTATACTTGCTGAAGAATCTGCATTAAGAAATATAAAAATTACTAAGCAGCTGCTGATTAGGATGCTGGGCTGAATCTGACATTTAGTGAATTGAGAATTAATGTCAAAATGGCATTCTGTTTCAAGAGAGTAATAATTGCTTTAGTTTTTGTGGATGCTTGGGTTTGCCAGGGTCACCTGGCTTTCTCAGATTCTTGGGTGTGCAAGATTTAATTCTCATACCTTATTTGTGTCTGTCTTGACTATATTGTTCGTGAAAGAGCAAGTCATGGCGGGGGAAGTGCCTTTTCTCCAGGCAACAATGTCATTGGACATCCCTGTCAGAAAGCAGTCTTATTCTAGATATGCCCAGTATTGCAAGGTCACTTCTAGGTATTCGTGTTCAACCAAATATTCCTGATGGAAGTTAAATAATGTGTGGATGTAGTCCTAAAAATGCAAGCTTTGCACCTTTGACTAATTCCGTGCTTGGGCTTTTAGTCAAAACCTTTTGTGCCAAACAAAATGTAACAAGTTGGATGCTATCAGTGGAGTTTGATCAGGCTAACACATCTGTTCTTTTCAAGATAGTCCTGTTCTTGCTTCAGTTATTAATGACTTTAGTGATGCTTTGTCTACAATTTTTTTGTTGTTTCTCATCAAAGAATGCCTTAGGCATTCACCATGTGTGGATATCTCAATCTAGCTTCTGTAAGAAATGCAAAATTTTTGTGATGAAACATTCAGTTTTCTCCCCAAGCCTCACTGATTAGCTAGATGGTTCTGATATTGCTGTTAATATTCCTACCTTGTTTTGTCTGCTGAGAGTTTTTTCTTTCCTCTTGCATTTAATTGAGAAAAGGCTCCAAACTTGCATTTCACACACTGTTCTGATCCTACATTTGCATGTTGAATATTCTTTAAATGGAGATTACAGCCTGGGCTTGAAGCTCTAGGGTTAACTTTTGAAAAATGCTGCTTGTGCTTCTGAACATGTTTATAAACCCTTTTACTACATACAGGTAACAGAGCATGGTAAGAATTCAACAGTTTTCTTAGCTTTGATAGCAGCCTTAATAACTGAAAGCTCAGGGATCCAGCTTTGAATTTGCCTCACTTCCCGTGCTGAGTGCTCCTTCACAGATCTGTTTCAGGACAGACTAGGGGCCAGCATGTTTTACATGCCTTCAGCCTGTCCAAGTTTCCTCTCCTTGCTCTCTTGCACAGCTTGAATTCCTAGTTTTCTCTTCTAACATTCTCCCAACCTGATACTGTCATGGAGTTATCAAAGTGCCAAAAAATGCAATTCAAAAGTGATTATTCTTTTGATAATTTTGTCTCCTTTTTGTTCTTGAACATTTTCTGGTGTCAGATGGACTTCCTCCAGGCAAAAATTGCCTCCTAAGTAATGGAGAAATACAAGAAATTTTGAATAACCTACTCTTTAAGCTGTAAGAGTAAGAGCTTAAAATTAAAAGTTCCGTAGCTGAAAGAAAAAAAATCATTTAAGTATTTTATTTTGGGGAATGGGATATGTAACATACGAAGTTTGGTTGCACTCAGTGTTAGCCTTCAGAGTTTTGTCAATTGCTTTAAAAAAGATGTAGATGATAAGTCTGTATCCAATTGGTTTTGGCTGCTTTAAGCCTCCCTACAATAGATAGAGAGAATCTTAATTCCATTCTTGAAAGCATGCACTAAAGAGTGGTATGATTTTTTTTCAACTGACTTAGAGAGGAGGACAGTGAGAGGCCTTTTCTTTGTATCCTATCTCGAGCTCAGATAACATATGCAGCAGTGGTGCAGGAATAAATGGAACTTTTTTAATCCCATCATAAGTGTGATGGAATGGATTTAAAAATATTCGCACCTTAACTAACTTGCTAACTTAGCATTGAGTAATTCTCATAAAAGCTCATTACTGTTTTCAATCTTGTGTAATTTTATTATTTTATGACAGCGAGAAAGGCAGATTCTGGCAATTTTCTGTAAATGTTGTGAAACATATCTCTGGAATAGACATTGTTGGTTTAAATGCTAAAGCTGTGTTAATTCCTGGAGAAGAGGAAGCTCAGGGTGGATTTTATTGCTTTCTGTAACTGCTTGACAGGAGGTTATAGCCAGGGAGGGGCTTGGCCTCTTCTCCCAGGCAGCCAGTCACAGGATGAGAGGACATGGCTGCAAGCTATGCCCACAGAGGTTTAAGTTGGATATTAGGAGGAATTTCTTCACAGAAGGGATGATCAGACATTGGAATGGGCTGCCCAGGGAGGTGGTAGAGTCACTGTCCCTGAAGGTTTTTAAGGAAAGACTGGACATGGCACTCAGTGCCATGGTCTGATTGGCACAGTGGTGATTGGTCATAGGTTGGACTCGATCTCAGAGGTCTTTTCCAACATAATTGATTCTGTGTTTCTGTGGTTTGTTTGTTCTTACTGTTTCTCAAGTTGCAGAAAAAAGCTCTGCTGATATTTGGAAATAAATGCACAGACCGGCTTTGGGAATTATATCTGTAACTCGTCCGGGAGCTGAATGCTTTTAGTATTTCTGAAACCTGAATGCTCTCAGGTGTGGAGTACTGGTGTGCTCCTGGGACTCCTGTGGCCAGTGCCATCTCCTGTTTAGATGGACAGTGGGGTTGTCCACATCTGGAGGTTTTAAACCCAGGTCCTGACTTCCCCTCAGGCTGCAGACTGCTTAGTGTGGGGATATGCTTTGTTCCCCTACAAGAAGGGAAACTTGTGCAGAAAATGTGATCCCAAATTGAGCTTCTTTTAGGTTTTGTTTCTGGATTTTACTACTTAAATTAAGAGGCGTATTCGAGCCCTCAAATTTTGCTGCTTACATACAATTGTATGCAAATGTATGTATTCAAGTTACCTTGAATAAATTTATCTGAAAGCTCTGGTTTAGTGCATTTTCGTCCCACACACAGATTAATACACGTATATGCATCCTTTTCAAGGCCATGGAAATGTGTTGTCTCCCAGTTCTGTGGTAAATCCCAGTTTAGGTTGCAGATCAAAATGGAAAGTGTTAACTTTTTTTTTGGTGCATTGCCAGTGAGAGTTCTGCATCAGCATTTCATGGTCCAACATTTTCGATGTTTTTTCTTTACCCCCTTCCCCTCTGTGAGAAATTTCAGCAGATTGTTATGCAGAGCAGTTTTGTGTCTCAGTGTGACTGGGGAGACAGCTGTTCGGCCTAATGAGGAGTGCGAGCACCGCCGCATTTCTGGTGATTGAGACCCACGGAGGGAGCAGGATGTTCGAGGCCAGGCACTGGTGTGTGGTGAGGAAGTGCCACGCTGTCAGCTGGAAGTACACGCTCGGCTGCTCCCTATGACAAGATAAATGAGTTTTGTTGGGGTTTGGCGGAGGCTGAAGCTTTTTTGGAGAATAGTTGTAGCACACCAAACTCCCTGTGGGACTCGCAGTTTGAAGTGTCGTAAGACTGCTTCCTCTTTGCTTGTTTCTTTTTTTTTTTTAAATGTCCTACAATACCTGTCATCTTTTTGAGTTATTAAAAATCTAATGTCTTCTAGCATTCAATTAACACAGAGGCTGATGATCTTTTGCTGACACTTTTTATTAATTTAGCCAAGGGGATGTTAACCAGAGTTTTATCTGGGTTAGAACAAACTGAAGACTAATACAAACAAAATTAAATCTAGACCCATGAAAATAGAGGGAAAAGACTTTTAATTTTTGTGATATGGATGGGGTTATGGAGGCAATACTTTTGAAAGGTTGTTTGTTTATTGGCTGCTTCTGTTAAGTTCTTTCTTCCCACACAGACTTTGCTTCCCTTTCTTTCTTCTCACCATTCCCCTTTAGTTGGGCTGAAATCCTCATTTAGTTTATAAGTAGGAAGTGGCCTTTCTTCTTGTTGCTATTTTTTTAAATTAAAAAAACAAATAAACACAAAACCAAGAAAATAAATCAGTGAGATGCACTGTCATATTAAGAGATACCCCATTTGGAATATCAGAGAAGACGGAACGTGATTCGTACTGCATAAGAAGATCTATGAGTGCAGCACTTGCCCATGTTCTAAGTCAGTAGTGTTGAGCATGTTTTTGAATTTAGATGCATGTGATTTTTTTTAAGTATGAACTTGGTATGTTCCACTTTAAAATAAAAAAATACCAAACCGAAAAACCACTTTGGTATTTACTCAGATGACAATGAAGAGCTGATAACCCTCCCCAGAGTTGTCATGTTTGTCAGAATGATACTGTTTTGGTTTTTCTAGACTTGTTGTTAAGTTACTTAAAACTTCAAGCCTTGTAATCTTATTTTAAAAATAAGATATCTTTGAGAATTGAATTGAGTGTTCCTCTTAGAAGAGTCATGCTTCGTTCTTGTAAAAGCACAGGGAATGTTATTCAGACATCCATGTACTGTTTGCTTTGGAACTGGGACCAAAATTCTTGGTCATAAACACTGGGTTCAGTAAGAGTAGTGCTTTTATATTTAGCTGTTAAATTCAAAGCTCCTTATGTAAAAGATGGTTTTCATAGTCCCATGTGCTTGCAAATAGTGCACATCGCAGCCTGCAGGGCCTTGCAGGGCCGAGCTGAGGGTGAATGGAGGGCTAAGACCACTGAACACCTTTAGAGCTGTCACTGAAAACAGACCAGCAGCCTTCCCTTTGCCTTTTCTTTCACTTGCCCTGTTTACAGAGAGCTACAGCAGAATTTCATTGCATTTTTATTTTTTAAACTTTTGCTTAGTGTACCCAGTAATATCTGCACGGTTAAACTGAAAAGAGTAAGTTAAGCTGGAAAGGATTTTGTTATCTTTTGAGAGTCTTCGTAGGAGCAGGAAGGGTCGAGCTAACCTACGGTTGGCATTCTGTTTTCCTGGCAATAGTTTTGAATGTTTTCATTTTAAAAATGATAAATCTAAGGATTAGAGAACCTTATGTGGTCAAAGAAACTTAACCATGTTTGAAAGTGATAAATGATAAAGCAGAACCAATATGAGATCAAAGAAGCTGGAAAGCTCTTTAAAGTTTTGAAAAAAGCACCCAAAAGTGGAGGGTTATTTTAAGGCAGTTTCACAACATATTCCAGCTGTAATTGGAATAAAATGTATGATGGGAAAACAGATCAGATTTGTTTGTTGGCAGCAGAATACTAAAGCGCAGTGTATTCACTCACCTGGAGATTTTCTGTGACTTGAATTCCTTATGCTGTTGATGAAGTCTCCCAATGTGTGTGCAAATTATGGAGATTGAACACAGAATTTTAAACTCATAAACCTTATTTCAAAAGTGTTGCAGCAGTATAGAGTTTAATGAAAGCCTGAAATACTTTTCTGAGGTATTTTGCAGCTTGTGTAAAGAACTAGTGAGAAGTGCAGATGTTGGTAAATTTAAAGGCGGCTGGGCTGGCTTTGGTGGTAAGAACATGCAAGCTGTATTGTGCAGCAGCTTGGCTGCATGAGTGAGTTTTCTTCCCAAAAATGAAGGTGCCTGATGTGAGACTCAGCAGTAGTGGCCTTCATACATATTTTAACTTTTTGACTTTTTGTTCATAAAGTCCAGAAGATTAGTTGAAGACCTCTTGGTTCTTACTGTAATCATCTCCCTGGTGGCTTGGCTGCACTCTAATAATGTGTTAGGAAACTTGGTATCATGAATAAAGTGGGCCTTCATCCTAATTAAAACTTAATTTGGTGTCAATTTAAATTAAGAGGCTTGCATAAACTGGTCCATTGTGACCTGGCTTGTGCTAATCTCAATCAGCAGCTTGGATAGGACATGAATTCAAATTTCTGCAGAACAACTAAAGTGACAGTAACAACTGACAACTTAAATTAAAATTACTAAATTCTAAGAAATTGATGTGCATGACCCAAGTTACAAGATAGGTCATTAAATCAAACCTGTAGAAACAGAATTGAGAGGCCTTCCCTAATGATAGTAAGGAGAGACAAAAATGCTTTGTTAGTACATTATGTGGGCAGAAAATAACTGGCTTTGAGTTGGGAATTCACACAATTACAATGAAAATTGTAGTACAAAAGCTCTTAATTGGTTAATATGAAATGAAGGTAAAATGTTTAAAAATAATCATAGAATCATAATGAAAATCTTTTGCCTGAGCCCAGTATATTGATGATACACTGTTATATGAAGCAGTAAAATTCAAAGATAATAAAACTCTAAAATAAAATTCTTTATAGAATATCTTCTGGAAGTAATATGTTGCACTTTCAATTGCTAGAAATATTCTCATGAGTCTTTCTCTGACTGCCGTTGTGCATTTCTAGGCATAACGGGTTAAATTTGAAGAACTGTATGTTTGTGCTTCTTACTGCTACTTGCCATTTTCTGTCTGACTGTCAGACTTTAGCTGCTTGTAAAACAGGACTAGAAATCACAATTAGAGATTGTTAGATTGCTATAGCTGTTGGTAGTGGAGTTATACGGGAGGCTCTGTGTGTGGATTACAGCATGTTCATGTGTGTGTACAGAATAGCTTTAGTTACATCTCAGGTGTTCAGGACGTCCTCAGTGTCTGTGCAGTGAATGAAAGTGTCTGGGATGGTTCTGCAGAAATCTTTGGACAGAAAGAAAAGAACTTGACTTCTAATTTGTACTCTATGCTACTAATTCAGTTGGGGTTGTGTGATAAGCCTACTGGACATTAGTGCAGAACTTCAAAAGTGAATTAAGGTTTCAAGACTGGACATGTTTAGCTCGTGTCAGGATCAGTGAAATACGAAAGATGCCTCCAAGTGAGTCTCTGCTGTTGGGCTGCTTCTCTTAGCACTTGGGCCAGGCAAGCCCTGTTCACCTTAAGTATCATAGTTTCTTGTAAGAATATTTTGTTTAATTCAAAAATACCTGCTTTGAATTTTCATATTTCAGATTACTTTGCTTTAAAAAAAAGTCAAAGTAGAAAAGGCAAGCTACATATGCTAAAGAAAACACAGGAACAGAAATGAAAACTAAATCAGATGCTAGTTTAATAAAGAAGTTTAGAGCTTGACATCTTTGTCTTTACTCCTTATTGTTCAGCACTGTGACATCTGCAGTTTTCACTGTGGGAGACAATGTTGTTTCTGGTAGTGATGACCGTACAGTAAAAGTGTGGGATTTGAAAAACATGAGGTCTCCTATTGCAACGATCCGCACAGATTCTGCAGTCAACAGGTAAGCAGATCTCCGAGTTACTGCTTTGCTTAATTCATGCTTTCTTAATTAATTCTTAATTTCCTTCACATGTGGGAATGGTTTAAAGCTGTGCCACAGAGGTTAGACTGGACTTTACTTTCCCAAGAGGGTGGTCAGATCCTGGAACAGACTTCCTAGAGATATAATTGATGCCCCAAGCCTTCTATGTTATTAAGAGGTATTTGGACAATACCCTTAATAACATGCATTAAGCTTTGGTTAGCCCTGAATTGGTCAGGCAGCTGGGCTGGATGATTGTTGCAGGTGCCTTTCAACTGAAATAGTCTATTCTATTAATTCACTGAATATACATTTAATTTTTGTCCCTGAAATTAAAGTTGAGATTTATAAGAATTTGAAAAAGGTCTGAAATGGTTTTATGAAGTGCAGGTGTGCACTTTAATTTTAGTAAGTACGTTGCTTTTCAGAAATTTTCTTTAAGAAAATGCAGATGTTAAGGCTATTTGAGGATCTGGTACAATAGGAAATACCTTAATGGTTCATTGTTTTCTCATCTTTCCATTTGTGAGTTCTAACCAGGAAAAATTTCAGCTGGGTCCCTTCCCGTGAGCTTAAATTTGTGCTGTCAGTTTCTGTTTGCCAGGCTCATTGTTTCCTACTCAGCCTCCTTTTGTCCCTTCCCTGCAGGATTAACGTGTGTGTTGGCCAAAGAATCATCGCCCTTCCCCATGACAACCGGCAGGTTCGATTGTTTGACATGTCAGGGGTGCGGCTGGCACGGCTCCCCCGCAGCAACAGACAGGTAACTGCAGAGCTACACCTCAAATGTGTCTGTCCTTCCTTGGACAAGGTTAAAAGTGGGATTTGGTTACACCTGAAATGTGTCTGTCCTTCCTCACGTGAGGTTACAAGTGGGATTTGGTCTCTCTAGCTTAAAGCTGAGTAAATGCTGGATGGCACTTGTCTGAATAAATACGCTGTTAGTTATTAAAAATAACCAGCATGCCAATATGAAACATTTTAAACTTTTTTATTGGAGTTGAAAATGGTGTTTCAAGTGGATTTCATCACAATTTTTCCCCTTACTAAAGTGAAACACGTATCTGCCTTCTCTACGAAATGGAAAAAGTGCGTAAGAGTGTTTCAGATGTGTTTTAATGTCTTCGTGTGAGTTGTGTCAGAAAAATGGCTCACTATGAGGTTTAATGGTGGTTTTCTCATGGTGTTTTTTTGGTTTTGTTTGTTTGTTTGTTTTTTAAATATAACAGTGTTTGATTTGTTTATATATTCCAGGCTGGATGAGGCTCAGTAACCTGGTGTAGTGGAAAGTGTCTCTGTCCATAGCAGGAAGGTTGGAACCAGGTGGTCTTTAGGGTCTCTTCCATCCCAAACCATTCTGTGATTCTATGATACAGAAACACAGAAGAAGGAAAAAGTGAGGGTCAGTTTTGTGAGCTCACCTTGTATGATTTGATGATAAATTAAATTGTTTTTTCTTCTGTGCTTAGGCACATACATTCTAGATATATTGTACCATGTAATAAACCATCCTTGCTGCAGCCATCAAGTTTTGTGCAAATTTGTAGCGTGGCAAGCATCACTAATGGAGCAAATCAGACTAAGTGAAATTAACTGGATTTTGTCACTTAAATAGGCCTTTTTTTTGGTTGATTCAGCAGTTCTTGACAGAATTTAGGAAGGAGTTTTAAGAACTACTTAATATTTTTTAGGGTTTTTTCTAATTTAGGTGAGGTTTTTTGTGTATTGTAGTCTTGGAGGGGGGGTGGGGGTTTGTGTGTCTGCATTTCTTTTTTTTTCCTTAGTGGTTCCATTCAAGCTGACACTACTGAAATTGTGGCAATTTTAATTTTTTTTCTAACTTTAATGTTGGTCAGAACCCTATTTTGGACATTTTTGTTACGATTGAACTATTTTCCTCAGTATGACATTCCTCCTGCTGTAGTATTATCCCCTCTGAATTATGAACGTTATGGACATTTAGTTTTGCAGGCTTGTTACAAAGTAGTTGCCATGAAGTAGTTCCTCATTTTAAGATTTCTTTTATAAATAAAAATTCTAAAATCAAAATTTGATTTGCTTTTGTAATTAAAATGTAACTGGATAGCAAACAGACCCTGGATAACTCAAAAGTTTGGATGCACTTTTTTGTATGCATCTGTCCTTCTGGGTCCCGTGCTGGTGTGAAGGAGTCTCACCATTATGAAGACTTTTGCCTTGCAGATGCAGGTAACAATGACCTTCAGGACTGTCAAGGACTGTTTGCAAAGAGCAGGCTGAGCACTGGCAGGGTTGCATTTTGAGTTGCAGTGAGTTGTTGCCCCAGCAGTTCCCAAATCCAGGTCAGTAACGGTGCTGTCTCCTCACTGTGGCAGGGGCACAGGAGGATGGTTTGCTGCTCCGCCTGGTGCGAGGACCATCCCATCTGCAACCTCTTCACGTGTGGGTTTGACCGTCAGGCCATCGGCTGGAACATCAACATCCCAGCTTTGCTCCAGGAGAAGTGAAACGCTGAGAGAGTTTCTGCGTTTGTGTCGCCGTGGACTTCTACACCTGGGCAGACTTTCCTGAACACTGGTCTGCTGTCGCTGTAAAAGCTCTTCCGTGAGGGGAGACTTGAGCAAATGTTGTTCTTGTTACCACATTGTGCACAGTTTGCATGGGTTGTACAGAGAAATGTGATTTTTTAAAAATTAGTTTGTCTTGTGTATGAACTTTTATATTTTGGCATCCACTGGTCAATATGTTCACTGTTGCGTAGAGCACATAAATGTTCATAAGTTATTTAGCATTTAATAGTTATACAGTAGGGCATTACATTTGTGACATAAATGTGAAACTTATGTAATTACTGTAGAGAGTGTATACAGTCTGTTATGTTTTTCCATGACTCTACATATCTGCCTTGTGTTAAAAGGAATCTGCAGGGCTAAAACTTTGAAATGAAGTGTGAATTTCACTAGGTGTATGATTGTAAACATTTTCCTGTTTGCATCTGATTTGAATACTTTTTTTAGTGCTGCGGTATAGTGCAACTTCTACTCCATTTTTATTCCAGTTACTAGAGAAATAGTCGATTTGAGAAGGAAAATGCAAGCAACTTGTAGTGAGTATAGATTGCCAGGTTTATTTGTAACGCTTTTTGTACTCTTTATTTTGAAAAAAGAAAAATATTCATTCTGCCCTTCTTACATAAAGTAATTCTGAAACGTCATCACATTTCATATTAGCAAAAATCCAGAGTTTTACGATTCTAATCACTGAAATCAAGTCAAGCAAATTCTGAAGCACTTTAGTTTATAGCTGTTGTTATAAACCATTTATGAAAGTTTGACTTTACCAGTGAATGTGAGCTAACCTTTGTAAGAAGGATTAATTCCTTTTGGTGATCTGCCCAGAAAGGAAATAGTTTATTTGGGGGTTGATGTTTTTGTTTATGTACCTACAGTGAGCATACTTTTAATTGTGTTCACTTCCCATATTTTTATTTTGAGCCAGCAATACAAAGCAAATGAGTACTACCTCAAAAATGAATGTCGGTCAAGATGCATCAAATCTCTCTGTAGCCTAGAAAAAAAGCACTTTTAGTCTCTGGCTAAAGTACTATCTCTGACAGGAGAGGAAAGACAATCATACTACATGTGATCCTTAAGGCAGTGAACACATAAAGCTAGTGCAGCAATACACTAACTCAACATCATTTGTCACCTTTCTGTTCTCAGCCATGACAGGGGCACTGTGGTCCCTGTCCTGTTCCAAAAGGGGGTAATTAACAGAGCCCTCCCTTCTTTGTCCCAAATGATCTTACTCTGGTTTTGCTCCTCACTGTGTTTAGCTGTTTTTGCACTGGCAGTGGGGTGTTACACTGCAGCTGCTGCTGCTATCAGTAAATGCAGGTGACAGCTGGTGTCTTTGAAAGAATGGAAAGGCTGCTTCAGACAGACACTCGTTTTTGGCTAAAGGGAGATGCTGCCCCTGACTGTCTGACATATCACAGTGTAAGATGAAGGGTGAGGGTAAGGAAAGGTACACTCTGACAGTGGGAATCTTGGGGTTTTTGGTGAGTTGGCAGAAGCATTAGGAGCTTTTTATCTCATCATCATGATTCTGTGCATCTACAGCTGTGCTCATGTCCTCTACAGCACTATTGATAATGACATGAAGACGTGTTAGCTGGTTCTCCTGTTAACTAACATTTATGTGGCACGGGAGTATGGTGGTATGGGATGGGATAATGAGTGCATCAGTGAGGAATGGAAGGAAAACAGGGGTCCTAGACATAGTTTTGGACTGTAACATTAAGGAAACTCAAGATATTTAATGGAGAATATATGTAGTGTCTTTGTAGTACACATCATCACAGTAGTTTGATCCCTTGTTTTTTTCTGTTGTGGGGTTTTGGATTTTTTCTTGAGATACAAGATACACAACTGTGCTGAAGTAATCTTAAATACTAAAACTGGTGAGGTTGCAGAAAGCAGCTGCAGAGTTTTAAGTCTTCTGGTGATAAGAGTTAAATGATGGTGACAAAGTTTATTTTCACTTTTTTTTTTCCCTGTGTTTTTTACTCTGGGTAAAGCCATTCAAAGTTGGGTTACAGGTTTTATTCCTTAAGAAAAGAAGACTCACTTTCTTTTAGTTGGTAACAGAGAGAACTTTACAAAGGTTTATGCTGTTTATAAAAAGAGAAGAATGTCTGGCCAGTACAAGCAGTTTCTCCAGCATGGCCTGCGTGTAGGATCTGGAGCAATGGCTCTCCTTTATTACCTGAGGCTGAGGAGAGGGTCACTGGTTTTGGTCCTGCTGAACTAAAGTGTCTAAGCTTCTCTCATACATATGTAATACAGGACCACTGGACTCTATGCAGTTTAATCATCATTGCTGCAAACATTTTCTATCACCAGAGGGACCATCCTCTGGCACCAGGAATGGGTGATTACACCGTTTCATTTTGAAAAATCAACCAAACAAGGTGCTAGAGCCACGTTCTTATGAGCAGGCAAATACTTAAATCAGCTGAACACTGAGCTATCACTTAGCTTAGTTTTCTATACTGTACTGAAGGGTAAGCCAAACTGCCGTTCCCCTTGAAGCAAAGCATATGAGCAGGGTTAGTGAATAATACTACATTGACTAAATATGTGGAAAACATTTCATGGCTCTAAATGTTCTGAAGAGTGTTTTTTCAGCACTGAACAATGTCCAGCATTTCATTAAATGGAGGAGAGTTGCAGTTACAGTATTGTGCAGAATTTCACAGAAAACTCATCAGTGGGCAAAACCAAGCTTCTGTGTCTTTCTCTCAAGCAATGCACATCAATTTTCACAAAGTTTGTGTATACTTTACAATCAGAAAGATCTGGAATGAAACATCGTATTTGTTGCCTGAATCTGTGAAAACTACCTTTTGGGGAAAGGAATTTATAAATTATGTGGAACCACTTTTTATTATTCTGCTAATTTGTTTTTAGATGTAAAATGTTTTTCTTCATTACAATTCAAAATGCATTAAAACATTCAACAATTTTTTTTTCAATTTGCTGTTCTTCTGTGTTGCATTACAGTTGCTGTTGATGTCAGTATTTCAATTTGTTTGTAGTCAAAGGATCTTCCTATCCACTTTCTACTCTTTTCTACTCAAAAGGTTTGTTTCTGAGGCATTGATGAGCACAGTTCTGGAAGAGAGGGCTAAGTGTGTTACATTGCAGTAGGTCTTCTGTAGCACTAATGGTCATGCTGCCAGTAAAGTATCTAGACTGAAAAGGTGTTCAGGACTGCATTTGTAGTGTTTTCTCCAGTTCTGTATGGAAAAAAATAGTAATTGCATTTTGTTATGCCCGTTATGCAAAAGTTTCCATGTGACTTTTCACACCACTTTACAAACTGACATTTTAAACTGAAATCCAAACAAGTTTTTTTATGTTTAGAATACAGCAAAAGTATTGCACGACAACTCTGATGAGGGAAACCCACCATCAGATTTTTCTGTAGGTTAAAGTAAAGGTTGGTTGCTTGTTGTGCCCATGTTCAAACCAAAGCTGTGAAGTGTTGGAATAAAACCCAAAGCATTTGGTGTTGTAGAAAGCCCTGCCTTTGGGTTTCAGAAGCCAAGGCAGAGTCCTGGCTGGTGCTTGAGTGCAGGACGTTGCTTTGTGTGCACCTTATTCTCCTTCAATGCACTTTAGGATCCCTCATTGCCATTTGGAATGGAATTAATCAGGGTTGCTGGTGATACGGACCAAAAATAGAAGACCAGAGTTCTAAGGTGGCACAACTGACATAAGGGCTGGCTCATAGAATGCCAAACCTTGGGCTTTAGTTGATTTTAGCTGAGGGATTCAAATCAGACCTTACTGCCAAGTGACTTAAACTTAGTATTTCTGTATTATTTTAGACCCATGAGTAAATATCATGCACAACTAGTGGTTTCAGGAGTATGTCTGTGTTTAAACGCGAAGATGAGCTGTGGGAGAACCACTCTGTCATGCACCAGAGTTTGTTCTTTAGACTGGCATAGAAATTTTATTTAATGCTCTGTTGAGACCTGAGTATGTCACTGAAAAATTACTCAGCCTTGTGATATTTTATTTTTAAGGAGTGTTGTTACCTTTTCTAATTCCCACAGGTCAGAGTTTTCTGAACATAAGTAATTTACAGGAGCTTGCAGAGGAAATCCTGTTTAATTCAGACTGTAAATCCTGGTCAAAACATACCATTGACTGGGAGAACTGTTACACTGGAGCAGTGTGGGATTTTGTAGATGTGCTGCTTGTCAGTGTCCTTCAAGTGAGAGTATCTAGTCCTACCAGCAGGGGCTGTTTCTCAGAGGTGCAGAGGCTGGTGAGCGCTTGCAGCATTGAACCCAGGTGCCTGAATTCACAGCTTGGATGCCTCATACAGGTTTGGGGAGTTTCTGGCATGGTTCAGCATGTTATGTAGAAGTTGGAATTCAAGCACTCAGTCTTATTGCTGGGAAATGGAAATGGTGTAGTGTCAGTGGTGGCAGGTACAATAGAAGAGAGTTAATGTAGAAAAAAAATTCTGCCTTGAATTGTTTTGAAAATGGAAACTTCAGCCTGGCTGGTGACTGCTGTGCAGTGGAATGACACTACTGTATGTTAATTGCATTGCTTGACTATATGAAGCTTCATTTCCATTTGCTGGAAACTGCACAGTTCTGCTTCCTTCCACCAAAACTTGTCATTCTTGGCATTTGCTTGAGTTTAACGTTAGTTTTGTGTGGTTCCTCTCCCACTTGTATTTGTGATCTCTCTTCTCCCTAAGGCAGAACACATTTAGTTACACCTTTCTTTCAAAGCCCTGTACCAATGAAAAAGGACCATCCAGCAGCCCTGTGCTGGGAGCAGAGAACTGACTGATCTCAATGTGCACTTTTTCTTCTTCATGATTTTTTTTAATTGTTCAGATGAAAATTTTTAATAATGGAAGTTTCCTGAAGGCTGTATGTATTAATGGTCTGGGGTTAGTGAAGGCTGAATCAAGTCTGAGCGCCTTAACTGACGAGAGAAAATAGACTTGCAGGGTTGTTGTAGGTGAGTTAAGGGTTTGAAAAGGAGCATACAGTGATTTCAAGTGCCGCAGAAGAGTTATGGAGAAAGACTGTTCCCTTAGTTTGGAGCTTCTGTGCTGTATGCAAGAGTGGTGACCCAGCATGTGAGAGGCAAATAAGATTGTATGAGAAGCATGAAGAGGCACATCTGTGGTGAAAGTGTTTGGACTGCAGATGAGGAACACAGAGGAAGAATGATGAAGGGGAATGAAAACCTGGAATAAAATTGGGACAGCGAAGGGAGGCAGGCAGAAAGAAAATGCGAAGTGGTTCAGAGTAGTGCATGTCTAAAAGATGGAATTTATTGGTCAGTTGGGGATAAACTGCTAGGAAGTCAGTGTCTAGTGAATGCCCCTGACTTAGGAGAAGGGAAGTGAGGGATGGGAGCAGGGCAGGGACAGCCTGCAAAGGGGAAAACAGCAGGACTGGGCTCAGTGGGAAGCATGTGGGATGTGCTTATGGCTAGAGCCTAGAATGGAAACAACTGGAAGTTAAAGATTTCCTTTGCATTTTTAAAATCAGTCTTGGTGGTTTCTATGTCCTTGATTTGGGGAAAAGCTTATTGCATATATAGAGACAGATTTGACTGTATATATTGAATTTTCCATTTCAAGTGTTGCAATAGTGCAGAGATAACAGCTGATGCATTTCTAGGATTACTAATTACAAGGGTTTGTAATCTTAGCAGAGGACTGCAGACATTACATACAAACTCCAGGTGTGGCAGCAGGGCATCTGGTTAATTACAAGTCACTCTCTGACTGGGAATTTCTTGAGTGAATAATCAATTTGGAAGGAGATGATGTTTTGCACAATCCCTTTGAGACTATTTTGCCAGTCCAGAAAGAACCAGAGTGGTTTTGGTTGGAACGGACTTTTAAAGGCCACCGTGTCCAACCACCCTGCAATAAGCAGGGACATCTCCAACCAGACCAGGTTGCTCAGAGCCCTTTCCAACCTGACCTTGAATGTTTCCAGAGATGGGGCATCCACCACCTCTCTGGGCAGCCTGTGCCAGTGGTGAAACACTGACACAGATGAAGTTTTATAAAAAACTTCTTCCTCATATCTAGTCTAAACTGACTCTCTTTTATTTAAGTTGACCCCTTGCCCTATCACAACAGGCACTTCTAAAAATTTTGTCTCCAACATTCTTAGAGGCCCTGTTCAAGCACTGGAAGGTTCAGTATTTTAAGCCTGAACAGTCTGAATTGACTAGGGAATCTCTACCTAAGCCAAAACACGGGCATCCAAGTGAATCCATTACATCAGGGAGATACTGCTGTGGTTGCAGTAGTGTCTTAGTTCTGGGAAAGGCAAAGCTGCCCTTCAAATTTTCACCTTGTTGAGATGTCAAAATTTGACATTCTCCTTCATAAATCCATGTAAAAAAACCCATAGATTTTGGCTTCAGTAATCAAAATTCTGACTCCAGTTGGCCCCAATGATTTTGGTCAAAGTATACACCTTAAATACAGACAGGATTAGTAGTACACAGAGGTGGCATTTTGACAGAACAAAACTGGCTGACTTCATCAAATTAATGTTATAAACTTATGTGGGCTTAGCATTTAATACTTTTAATGAATCTTCCTCCTTAACCTGCTTAATTTGGATAAAGGCAGAAATCTCAATTTTGTTAGCTTTTTTTTAAACCTTATCTAAATCTTTGCAATGTCACCAAGATCAGCCCTGCCCAGATGCAAAACCAAACCTGAGTATTTTGTGGAGCAGTGTATCTCCTCTGAGGCTGTAATCACTGAGCATATAGAAAGGTGAGTAATCTTAACAATAAGAAAGAGTAAAATCTGACACAGCACACAACAAATACCACTGAAATCAGGTTGATGGTATGATAAAAACTTGAAGCACGGGATTAAGTGTTGGAAGGGAGAGAGATGAAGGCAAAGCAAAACTTTTCGGTGGCGCTTTAGGGAGTAGTGATGACATAATTATTAATTAAGATTGTTTTTCAGTGTGGATAATTGCAGGACATGTTGTTTTGGCCTTTCGTGTTTTATGAAGCTTGTGAAAACTGTCTCTGCCAGAAGCCTGTCAGAATGTTGGATGCTGTCGTTGAGTGGTGCCATCTTCAGAGGTGCTGAGCTCCCATCAGCGTTCTGCGCAGTCTGGTGGGTGGTTGTTAGCTCAGAAAATCAGATTCATGGGCCTAAATATCTAGATCTAGAAACTTCATTTTAGGTGCCTGTTTTTGATAATGATACCCTGATTTTGTATGTATTTTATATTGCTGCTGAATTAATGAGCTGAAAAGTTCTTGGCCACAGATGCATGGTTTACTGAAATAAAAGCAGAGAAATGATTTTCCCTCCCAAATTATATAAGGCTACTTAGAGTTTACTGTTGGGAAACTGAAGCTACATTGCATCAGTTCCAGAT
Organism: Oreocharis arfaki; assembly: GCA_013398015.1. Classification (NCBI taxonomy): domain Eukaryota; kingdom Metazoa; phylum Chordata; class Aves; order Passeriformes; family Paramythiidae; genus Oreocharis; species Oreocharis arfaki. The sequence continues at coordinate 711,907 of VZRR01008594.1, forward strand.
ACAACTACTTACTGCTCAGTGAATAAACACTTTCTTTCAGATGCTCCTTTTTCATCTTGCAAAAATCTTACCAGTGCAGACATCACAGCATGAGCTTTCCATAGCAAAACGAACTGAAGGATTAGCTGATTATATACCTCTGTNTGTAGCTCATTCTGTTACGCAAAAATGGATGATGTGTGTGTCTGTGTGTGTATACATATATATATATATATATATATATATATATAAATCCCACACATTTCTGCCATTATCAGCAAAACTGAGGAAATCAAACCTGACTATATGTCTCTGACCATCCAAACAGATGCTGTGTTTCTATAAAAACGTGATGTTTTGTTAGATCTCTCCTGTGCTTACTTGAGGACACCACTGAATGCCCATCTGCAGATAAGCTACCAAGGGGGATCTTTGATCTCCAGAAACAAGTGTAAAAACAGGAGGTAACAGAGGAGGTACATACTTCTGTCTCCAAATGGTTTTTGACCAGAAAATACAATTTCCTTGAGCCAAGCAAGTGCACAGCATTTACTTACCTTGCTGCAGGCATGGGAGCTTGACCTTGACCTTGCATCTGAAATGGCATCAAATGAAACTTGCTTATAACTTTCGGTGCCAGCAAGAGATGAAGCCACCTTTTAAATTCTGAACTTTCTCTTTTTTCCTTGCTCAACTGCAGCATCTTCCTTGTGTCCATGAAGGTGTGTGTTTGCAGTAGTATTTTTAATGATTTGATTTATTTTGTCAAACTAATGTTTTGCTTTTGAAGAGCATTCTGGCAAGGTCTTAAAAGAAGCAGGTATAAACAGATCAGCTGTGAACAGTGAATTGAAGGAAAGTTTAAGAACAAGAGCCCATTAGAGCCATATCCCTGTGGAGATGAGCTGTGGTCCACATAAAGCCAGCAGTCACAAGAAAAATACAAGTATCAGCAGGCAAGACTGTCCAAAATATGAAGTTTTGCTCTGCTGGAAAGACAAGCAGGTAGAGCTGCTTCTGGAGAATAAAGCAGTAAGGGAGTACTGGGCAAAACCCTGCAAGCACAGCGTCACAAGGGTTGCTCCTGCTCCACAGATGAAGCTGTTGGACAGTGTACTAGTTTGAAAACAAACCAGCGGGAGATTGCAAGTCAGAATTATAATTTAATAGGAAAATTGAATTAAAAATAAAGGCAGAAAACCCTGGTTTAAACTGCCAGAGTCAGGATACAACCTGACACCCTGTCGGGCAGGGTGGTGCTAGCAGTCCAATTAAATGGTGGCTGCAATCCTGTTGAAGCAGTAGATGTGCTTCTGTTGAAGCAGTGATCCTGTAGAAGGGTCTGGTCTTCCTCTGAAGGTCCAGTGGTGGCTGTGTAGCTCTCTTCCTCTGGGAACCCAGTGGGAAAAGCTGTCTGTAGTGTTCCTAAACCTCTGTATATACAGATGGGAATGCTCAACTCGTCCTCCTGGGCGGAGCATTCACAAAGAGATGGTGGGTCATGGGGCAAGGCATCGATGGGCCCGTTAGCAGGGGATAGTCAGGAGGGAGGAGGCAAGGAACCCTGCCCAACCTGGTTTCAACAACTCATGAAGATGGTAATAGAATACATTGTTACTATTCTTGCAGCCCAGGACAGACAGCAAGTGGGTGCTCACAGACACAGATATTGGAGGCTTCTCCTTCACATTTTTCGGGCTTTTCAGAACTGTGCATGTTCCCTGTTTCCCCTTCCACCTCTTCACACCAGCTCTTTGCACTGTGCCAGATTGTGTGGGAACCATGGAGATAGAAGAAGGTGGAGGTGAATAACGAGATATTTTCAAAGAGAATTGCCAGGATGAGGCACTGGACAGAAATGTTTGCTTGGAAAGATACTGAGTGTCTGTAATTCCCAGGGACTGGTCAGTGTGGGCCTCCAAACAGCTGAGAGAGAGGTGGGAGGAAGCAGCTGCAAAGGGCCTTTGCAGTGAAAACAATCTTGTGAGGTTGTGCAGCCTTAACAACAACAACAACAACAACAACAACAGCAACAACAACAACAACAAAAAAGAAATAACATTTGATGTGCAAAGCTCTTAAAGAGATGTTTTATATGGTCAGAGGAGAATGTAATTTTCAGCGGTATCAACAGTGAGGCTAAAGGAAAGGAGTTTGCAGGCAGTAGGGATGTGACCAGAACCATCATTTTAGTTTGGCTGAAGAGGGAAAGGTTGTAATTCACTGATGATGTAAAATAACATAAATAAAAAAGTCCAGAACTAAACTCTGAAATAAAGGTAACATCTAAGAGCAAGGCAGAACTTAGGGAGAAGCAGCTCTGCTCTACTTCAGTATCAGGTGAATGTTGGGAGACATTAGGACAAGAAGAATTTGGGTAGAAATAGAAGGTCTGGCGACAGGCAGCTTTGTGAGTATCTGAGCTGAGCTGGTGTTTGCAGAGACTGATTAAAGGGCCCTGTGGTGCTGCAGGAGTCCAGTGTCCAACATTCCCCAGGAGCTCTGTGGGAGTGTCAGGGCTGGGGCTGGTGGCAGTGGGTGGCTGTGCAGGGGACTGAGACAAGGATCCCCAAGGAAGGGAACATCAGCTCCAGCATGAAATCACAGGAGAGAGCGAGAGGGTGTGAAGGCAATGGGCTTTAGTCACTAAAGTGAGCGAAGGAGTTGAGAAGATGAAAAAATGACGTAAGTCAGCATCTGTAAGAGTAAAAAGAGGAACAGGGAAGGTGACATCATGGTTTTGCCACTTTTCTTTTGGAGGAGCTGATGTGATTCAAGGCAGTGAGCAGGAACATAGTATTTGAGGAAGACTCTGCCGAGGCTGTGGGTGCGAATCTCCGTTCAGCCGGATCCTGACTGGTGTTGTCACAGGTTGAGAAATCAGTTTCATCTGAGTTTTAAAAAAAAGACCCACTTCCCCAAACTCCTGGAAGGTTTGTCTTATAACTGAAGCTTAAGAAAGATTGGAATATCTTCCTTACCAGAGAGGCCTGAGGTTGTATAACTGAATACAAGAGGCTTTGCCACAAAGTTAAGCATTCATTCCAGTAACCTCTCTGTGCATAAGGTCTCCCCAGCCAAATACTAACTGTGTTTGCAGCAGTGCTGTGCATTGCCCCAGGTGCTCCAGGAACACAGTGTTTAGTTTTATAGATATGTAAGCATCCTATTTTTGGGCTCTTAAGTGTCCAAATGCACTCTGGTTCTTCCACACCCCATCCCTCCATCCCACACTGTTAGCCTCAACAAGCCTTCAGCAATCAAGTGTTTGCAAGAGTCTCACCTGCTTGTTTGGCATTTTACCTTGAACCACCTACCACTGTCTTTGAAATATGGCTTATTTCTGCTCTCCCACTACAGAGCCACAGCCACTGGGATGTCCCCTTCCACTGTCCTCTCTGCCTTGCTGAGAAGGTTTTTCCCCCCGCCGTGTTCAGCGTCTTTCTGTCTCAAAGTGACTTGAGGGGGCACAGAAAGGTAAAGCCAAACTCACAAACAAAGATTTTTCCATGTCAGGCTTTTTCCTAAGCAGCTTCTATGATGCCACAACCAAGCTGCTCTGTCAATAGCCTTTGTATTTGTTTTCCCTTACTGAAGGCCAAAGATTAATTTATCTGGACGTACATTCCACCTTGCAATACAGCCTTGTGTTATACTTGATAACACATAGAGCTATTTTAATTCAGCTTAATTTGATTGTGAACTTTAGTTAATATCCTTTTGATTTTTTTCCTCTAACCTGTTTTCCTGAAATTTACAAGTATAAAATCATAGGAGAAATGGTATCTGACTTCTGATCCACTTTGTTAATAAGCTGATTACAAGTATTTAAAGTTATCTCTTCTTCTCCAGATGCAACAGAACAAATGACCTCTAAACACCATTAGTCTTGCCAGCAAGTTTCAGAGCTCTTGCTGGAAATAAACAATGTCAAAATGCAGATGGAGACCTTGATCTTGCAAGTCAAACTGTTGAGCAATTCCAGCTGAGCTCGGTGGAGCCCTATCAAGGCATAGATTTTCAGTCCTGTAGTTCCAGCAAATGTGTAAGCTTTGGCTTGGAGGAACTGCCAAAAACGTGGGTAATTTACAGGAAATATTTGATATTATGATTTTTCTGTGAGTACAGTGAGTAGGTTGTTCCCTCTGCTGGGGTTAGAGGCAGCACAGCCCAGTGCTTAGCTCAAGGGTAACAAAGGTGCTGCTGCTGCCCGTACTTGCCTCCTCCCTCTGTTCCCTCATGCCTGTATCCTTACTGTTTTACGTCCTGAGTTTTCGCACAGGATGAACCTCACTGGGTATTTGGGTGATGGCTGGTGAGCAGCAGCTTCCTATGCAGGTACTTTGCCTCTGTGGGAGCAGGGCTGTGGTTATCTGTGCTTTCCATGGTGCAGGGAGAAGTGGGATATCTCTTGGAGGTGACCTCCAGCAGTCAGTGCAAATGTGGGTCAGCCCAGATCTGGGGACATGGGACGTGAAGACCTGGTTGGGATCCTCCTCTGAGGACCTCTGGAGTCACAATTAGAAGATGAACGAGAGCATGGGGGCTTTACCATCCAGATGCTGGAAGGAAGGAAAGGAGGGAGGGAGGGAGGGAAGGGCCTTGTCCATTGTTTTTTAGGTCCACAAGTTACCTGTGAATTGCCAGACTTGTAGGTGAGCTCTGGCTATCAGAGAGCCACAGGCACTGGGTCAGTGTTACGTGGTTGCTGAGTGACTGTCCCCTGCAGATGTGTTGGGAATAACTCTTGTCCAAGGGCTTTCCATGGCACATGTGCTCTGTGCCAAGAGTGCTGCTCTAGGGCTGCACCATTTTTCCCTGTAAGGAAACCCACCTCTTCTCTGGGACTTATTTTATACTGGTGTTTCTCTAGTAACAACAACAGCTTTGCATGGGGCACCTGAGGGCAGAGAGAGTTCCTTTTTCTTATTTTGGAAGAAAACAAGTCTTTTCTTCTTCCTTAGGAACAGCTTGGCAGGGAGAAGACTGAGTTTCCTGCTTGTGTGGTCCCAGGTCCTTTAAATGTAAACATGCAGGGGTCAACATACACTTAAAAGACATTAAACAAGGAAATCTCTGACACTGCCCCTAGAGCTTCATAGTTCAACAAATAACATACCAGAATGAATTCTTAATTTTTGTTATTTATGTTCAGTTTCTTTCCCATTTAACTGATTTTCAAAGGATAAATCAGCACCAAACTCTATAAAAACTTGTGTCAAGAATGAAAGAAATGCTCTGGCTGTTTAAGGACAGCAGGTAGGTGCTGGATTTGTGCCAGAACAGGGTCCTTATTAGTGGCTGCCAAACCATTTCTCCTACCCATGTTAAATACCTGCTGATAAACCATTGGGTGGGCACGTTTGGGATGGGCACATTCGGGACCACCACCTCCAGCCACCTCATCCACCCTTCCTGGAACCTCTGTCTGAGGGCTGGGGAGAACAATTTCAATGTTCACGTGATATGTGCTCTCATCTCGCAGCTCTACACAAGTTCTACTCTATTGCTAATGCACCTGCCTTAATTTTCTTCTTTTTATGTCAGAAATTTTGTATCGTGTGTGTTTACCAAAAGCTCTTCCTGAGTGAGCAGAGGTGCTGGCCCAGGTATTTCCCGGGGAGGAAGGTTTGGACACACGGGGATGTGTTGTTAGGAATAAATGCCAGCAGAGGGCACGCCAAGATATGCAGACGGGAAAAAAATAAAATTAGGTCTGTTCGTTTTGTCTGAGGAGTTAAGCAAAACTCTGTTGGTTCATAATTCATGTGCCTGTAGGACATTGTAAAGGAATATAATTGATCTTTCAGGGCAGTGGTGGTATTTTTCTTTGCAGAAGCAATCAGCAAAATATCTTAAAACATCTATGAATGTAACATGATTTCAGATGTGCTGATGGAAAGAAAAGAGCCTCCCTTCCCCTGACTCACCTGGTCCACTTCCATTAACCTTTTCCCCACCACATTTAGAGGCAATAATGCAAGCACAGTTTTGCTGTTTTGAAGGCCCAAAAGCTTTTTTGATTTTTAATAATTACATCTCTCTTATTTTGCTATCATTTTTAATTAGCTTGCTTCTGTTGCATTCAGGGCTAGATTTACACTGCTTTGTGGTGGGCAGTGTTTTCCAGCTTAGTGCACTTGTCTGGGTGGGATTGTGCGCATGGAAATCACCCAAATGTGAATCTTCCCGGGGAATAGAACATCCTCAGACATTTGTCCAACAGCAGATGCAAGCAGCTATCCAGCACCAATATACAACCACCTCCAAAGGAAACATTGATGATATCCATTGGTACTTAGCCTTAAGGACCCTATGGAAAGTCACTGAGTCCAGGCTGTCCGCTGCTCTCACAGTCCAGGGACTCTAGGCTGGTGTTTGCTGGTGAGACAAGGTGGTGGATGGGCTGCTAAGATGACTCCATGGCCCAGATCAACCCAGGTGCAAGGGAGTTGATGAGAGTGGAGAGGGAATGAAAAGCCTATAGCACTTAAAAAAGAAAATTGTAAGCTCTCAATTTTAAAAGATAGCAAAGTGTTTTAGCTAATCAGGTAAATTGTTCAATCAAAATCTCCTACACTTTTGTTGCTCACAGATCAGGAACACAACTCTCCTTTTGGAGTCACTGAAATATGGTTTTATTTGGCAGGTGTATACAGAGGGGTTGATCTTTATTTGCCCCAAGCTGACATCAGTCTGGAGCAGACACTGCATCGCTCAGGGCTGTGCTGCAAACACAGGGAGGGGTGACTTGGAGATCCCTGCTCAGTCCTTCCTCACCATTGTTGGGTCGCAGTGGCAGTGCCAGTCCTGCCCAGCAAAATGATCAGCCATCCCTGCCGGAGAGCACAGGTGGTGCCTGCAGCTACCCTGAGATGCCAAAATGCAGAAGCCTGAACCCACCAGTGGATGGCCAGGGGCAGCCCTGGCTGCTAGCCAGCTCCCCCTGTCTGGTGGGATGGGGTTTACTGAGGGCTTTCCTAAGAGCAATCCTCTCTGCAGGGAGAAGAAATCACGTAAAATTCATCTCAGCCCTCAACAGAGTGGAGATCCCTCCACCAGGACAGCTAGGTGTGCTCAGACAGACACCTGGAGGCAGCTGGTACAGCCCCAAAGCTCCTTTTGGGGGGTGGTAACTCCAACATCTCTGCTGGCTCTTTTTGGCTGCCACGGGCTTGAATTGAGCGCTTTACTGCAGGAACTAAACAAGTAAAGCAGCCTGTATGTGCATATCTGAGCATGGTGGTGATACAAAACACGCAGCAGTACCTGACTTAGGTTTTCCAGGAATTTTTGTAATTGTCAGGTGAGAGGTTGCTGGCACAAGCCCATGGGTGAAAGCAGCTCTGAGGTGTTTGTCATTATTCGTTTAGGGCTTCCTTCAAGAACAGTATGAAGTCTTTGTCTTTGCTGTGTTTTTAGGTAATATTTCTTTGAGAAATACTTTGCCACCCAAAACTACCTGCTGTGGTCAAGGCTGACCAACATAGTTTGCAAATACATCAAGTAATTTCTACCCCTGGAAAGTTTCATTGCTTTGAAGTAACATGTGTTTTTTCAAAGTAATTAAGCAGCTTTTGATTCTTTTACCTAAGCAGCAAAAAGATTCTCAAATAAGACAAGTTTGAAGTCAACCAAAACCTCTTTTTCAATACAGTCTAAAATTTGTTACTTTTCCTTTCAGTAAGGAAGTAACCTGATAGATGTATTTGGATAGTCCAAACTGTGCCTGTAAAAGCAATGCATAGGTGAAAGGCATCATGCACTTTATGAGAAAATTTCTTCAGATACAGTAATATTTCCAGTACTGCCTTGGGTATCTGATCAATCTCCCAATACAAGCCTTCTGCTGAATTGCAAGAAGCACAAAAAAATCCTCAAAAAGCTTGCTTTGTTTGGCCAAAACATGTATAAACTCTAACAGAGAACTGGTGGAGCAATAAATAAACATGTTTAACACCTACGGCACTGGTACCCTCCGCGGACTCCAAGAGTTCATTAAACCTTGCCCTGTAAACTTATGGACCAATTTTGTCTCATGCTGTCTGCTCTGCCAAGTTCTTGCTCCATAATTCCCTAAACAGGATAAACTCCTAAACGCTCAGCCAGCAGCGAGAGGAGCAGCAGCTGAGCGTAACCAGCAGTCCCCTCCACCTCCATCGCTGCCGTGCCTGCAGCTTGCTTCGATCCCTGCTCTGCACGGTCCCTGCACTCAATGGAGCAGTCAGGGAACAGCGTGTGCTGCTGCCTGTGCCTTCCTGCGAGGCGCTCACTGCCTGCCCCGGGCTATCCCTACTGTCGGGATGCCTCTGCTCCGGCACTGGGATCCTGCTTGGAATGACAGCACAGGGAGGCGAGGGGCTGCCTGAGCTGTGCTAACAGATAAATTCATCTCAGCTCGCTCCCTCCGAAAAGGAGGTGTGATAGCAATAGGTGCCTACACCCAGCTCACACCAAATGTGTGGCTTGTGGATGGCAAATGCCACGGGATAAATTCCCACATACGCTCCAGAGATATGTATGAAGTTTGAAGCTGGCGTGTTGTTCCCAACGAGTGAGGAAGGGAGGGCTTTGTGAGACATTTGCAAAGTAACAAAGTTTAAATAAAAAGCCTATTGTATTCTTATGTCTCTTCCCATTATAGCAGAAAATTCAGAAAAGTGGCGATTCTGAAGTGTTGCAGGCTCTCATGGTTTTTCTAGCATAAGAGAAAGGTTGAAGAAGTGAAGTGTCTACCTATAGTTGTTTCCTTTTTTTTTTTTCATCCTTCATATACTTATTTTCTTCTCTGTGAGCTAGATCTGTGTTTATCACAACTTAGTCTCAGACTAAGTGGAAGCCACTCTATGCTATTAACCCAAGATATCCTATATTCTTTACAGATTACAGATCTCCGAAAACAGATCTTAGAAAACTTGGAATACAATTATTAGGCCTATTTTATGCACCTGTAGCTGGCAAATCATGCAAGATCCTAGAAAGAGAAAAATGTAAGCTAGTAGTACATAAGTAGTCACTTTTAAATAGCTTTTTAGCCCCCAGGAAATCACACTTTAAAGTCCAATGGCTGGTTCCCAAGAGGGGTCTGTGAAGGGCTGATCTAGGATGTAGCCTTCATTCCTGTCTGTCCTGGACACCAGGTGGGTGAGGGCTTAAATGGAGACACAGCTTGTTCTAGAAAGGCCTGAGCTGAGCAGGACCCAACTGCTCCCCTTTCAGGTTTCAGGGCAGAGAAGAGGGCATGGGTAATACTTTGTGCTGAGGGTGAGCAGTACTTTGACCTTTTGTTTTACAAGGATGATGCTGTTTGAAGCAGTCCAGCTTTGCTGCTGGATGTAGGGAGGTGGGAACCAGAGAGCACTGTCAGGGCCTGGGAAGGGTGGCCAGAGGCACATGGTGTGTGTCCTCCCTCAGCTGCCCATCTCTAAATGCTCATTTCTGGTCATTGGTCTATTATAAAAGAAGTGGCTGCACCTCTTCTGCCCCCTCAGCCGTGTTTGCAAACACAGCGATCACTGGAGCCCATCTGGTGGCTGTGTAAGAGGGGGGCAGCCTGCTCCTGCACTCCCTGGCTGACCAGAGATGGCTGGGTTTGGTGCCGAGGGATGGTGCTGAATTAAGGTTATGTGGGATTTGAATGCTTCCTATTGAAATCAACACCAGGCTCCAGGTAACTTCAGTAGCAAAAGCTGCTACAAAATGTAGAAGTATTTGTGTTTGTCACTAGGTGGGAATGGAGCACTTGACTGTGCTCTGGATGTTGTGTACTGTTCAGAATTTTGCAATACTTACTTTTGAGCTGACACACATTTTCAGTAAATTTCAAATAGCTGGAATAAATATATACACAGTTCTAGTAAATGGGTAATACAAATGATAAGTTCCTACAGAGAAAGAATGGTAACAAGTTCAGTAATTATGAGGAATGGGAATTAAACTTGACAAACTGCATGGGCACAATAGAATTGCAGCCATGAATTTTGCTTTTGATTGATACCAAGAACACGTAGTTGTTAGAAATTAATAATTATAGCACTGAAATATGCATCATCCCAAGCTGTAGTATAACTTTGTGTACTTGTGTGTCAGATTTAAGTATCTGTCTTGAAGTATGTAATTATTAAAGAAATACAGACTTTGGTCTGCGGAGATCAAGCATGAGTATATTGAATATATTTTGAAAAAATGTGCAGCAATCTATTTCAAACTGGACACCTGCTATAGCTAAATTAATAAACATAAATGAATTATTTTTTCAAATAATTTATCCAAAATGTTCTTTCCCCAATTTTTGAGTTTCAGAACTAATGGTGCAGCATCTCATACAGAGAGTGATGGCAGGAGACCCTCTCAGAGCACAGAGCTGGACCATCATGAAGTTTACATGATGGCTTTCCCATGTGTGTTGTCCAGGAGCTGGTGCAGGGCCACCACAGCTCTGCCCAGCCCATGGCCACCCCCCCAAGGTGACAGACTCTGTCTGAGCTTCCCTGTTGTGGATCTCAAGCAGGTGGTCACATGGGGGAAAGGTGCACACCACTGCTCCTGAAAGCTTTCTCTGGACAGACAGCCTGTTGTCTGTCCCTAAATGTTTCTGATTTTGTGCCTGCTCCACTCCTGCCTTGAGTGAACTGGGCTGCTCCCTCGTATCTCAGTCCCCCGCAGCCCAAGCCCCATTTTCATGGGTGGTCTGTGCCCCAGTGTCAAAGGGCAGGTGGTGTGACTTGTTGGCCCAGCACATTTTGGAACTGATTTTGTACTGTGTCTTTCTTTAAAGGCTCTTTTGGAGAAGTTGTTGCTGCTAATTGATCTTGTGGAGGGCCAAGCTCACTCTTGGTCCTTAATGGTCAATAGCATTTGATCAATTTTGTACTGATTAGTGTTGGTCATTCCTGGCTTAAAAAGAGTAATTTCTCTCTGAATCACTAATGTTTTGGAGCTGTAAAATCTCTTTTAGCACATTAGCACTGTTTTGTAGTGTGATATTTGATGGATGAATGTGTGTGTTATCTATAACCTATTTTCTCCAAGCTCAGCCCAGGAAAGCAGCGTGTTCTACTCTCCCTGGGAATATTGCAGCGTACCTTCATTTTCAGTCATAACCACATTTAGACATAGTGCTGCAGTTTTAAATTGGGGTAATGAAATCTTGACAAGTGGTTTGGACAAACACAACACAAGCAATAACAGAGGCTTTAATAAAATGAAAGGATTTCCAGGGAATACCTTCATTTCTTCCATCCTCCAATTTAATTCTTTTTGAGAATAATCAGACCATAACATAAGACTAAATTCAAGAGATGAAGTTCAGCTGGAGAGGAAATAATGTCCATAAAATGTTTTCAAAGGTTGTTCATTTGTTTGAAATGAGTTCCATGAGTCAGACTGATGTGCCTTAAATACTTTAGAAGCAAAAATATGTTGCACTTGAAGTACATTTTCATCTGGGGATCTCAGGGCATTTTACGAGAAGGGGGAAGAATAACTGATGTTTCTGCCTGTTTCCAGCTGACAGCAGATGGCTGAGTCTTTCAAGGCAACTCCTCCAGACCTGATTCCAGTGGGGATGAATTTGGTATGTCCATCCCATGAGCTGGTGTATGCACCAGAGGGACACGTCTGCCTTCCATGTCCTTGTCCCTACTGCGAGGTCTCACTGCAGCTTGAACCCATGATGAGGGAAAAGTATTAAGGCTTTGTGGTGTGTTTTAGGGCATTTGGCTGGAGAGTCAGAGGTGTTGTGTCAAAATAACAATGGGCTTATTAAGGAAATCTCAGCCAGAGTGAGCTCCAGTTCAGATGATCAAAGTAACCTCCATGCAGGTCCTGAGAAACTCCAGATGCCCCCCTTCCCACATGGCTGAATGGTGAATAAATAGCAGCTTCTCTGCATCACCAGGACCACTCTGCTGTCAAACCTCTGCTCTGAAGGCACATGCTCCTCGCCTGCCTTGGTCTTTGGTCATGGTAACCCTGGTGAGAATCACAGGGGTGTGTCTGTGTCACAGCTCATTTGTTCAGCAGGATGGGTACGTGGTGTGACACCAGCAAAACCCCCCCAAAATTCTGGTGATAACGGCCTGTCCCATAGAGAACAACTACAGAGAAAAAAAAATCCACCTTTCTCTCTCCCGCTGCTGGGAAATCTTGACCATCAGTGGCATATGAGGGAGTGATGGCTGGGGAGGGACTGGGGCGTTATGCACCACCTTTTAATGTGGAAAGCATTGAGGATTATTCCGTACTTCCTTCTTGCTATTGGCCCACAGGGTGCTGACAGTTCTGCTAGGCTGAGCTGGCCAGTTCTGAGCCAGGCCCCAGTGAAGGACATTGCACTCCCGGGTGAGAGATGAATCTCTTTGCTGCACTTCCGTGTATCCCACAGTTTCTCCTGGGCACGTAACTTTAGGCAGAGGCTTAACAGAAGTCAGTCAGGGATGATGAGACTGCGTGCTTCATTAGTACCTTTTGTGTTTCATTGGACAGTGGGGCAATTAACACAGGGCTCATTACACAAGGATTTTGATCATTTTCTCTGCTTATTCATCATAGTATTTCCTCTGAGAATAGCAGAGACTGTGATTAAGCACAGGAATAATTCATGCAGTTTCTTCTTTGAGATTTCTATCACCTTTTTGGGGTCTAATTGTTTTATAGCCTTCATTCCTGAGGTACTTACGGCAGATCTGCATAGAGCCCTGCACATAAACTGTGTTCTTCAGCTTCTGGTCGAGATTATTTTCTGCTTCCAACACAGACCAGTAGCTCCACTTGGGAAAACCTCAAAGCTACAGCCTCAAGGTCAAGCAAGGTCTAATAAAATATTATGAGAACCACACAACAAGTCAGAGAAAGCCCAAGGGGATACCTGCCTTGGTCCTGATCCTTAAGAATAATGTGAAAACATTATAGAATATCTTTATTAGGCCAAGACCCCTCCAATTACCCCACTGTTTGTTATTGACGACAGACACTGGATGCCCTTAGAGAAGAGTGTAGGAACAGGACAAGCAGGCAGTGATGTCTCTCAACAGTTCTGTCCCAGCCTCCAGCAGCAGGACCTTCCTGAGATGTTCACAATGTCTTTATATTTCATAGGTTTAGATGGAATTTTCCTGTATTAATTTGTTCAGTATATGCGTCATGAGAGGAGTAATCCACAGTCCTTTGTGAGGCCAGGAGAGGGATCTAGAATATTCAGTTCTACAAGGAACAATATGATGTTCTGCCTGCAGGCTGGCAGATGTGGAGCCCATTTCCATCACGGTCACTGGGTGGGGTTGCTGTGGATCCCTGCCCTGTCTGTCCTGGGGCTGCTGTTTGCCTTTTCCCCATTTTCCTCTCCCATCAGTTTCCATAAGCTTGACTGCCAAACCTCTCTATGCAGAAGCTAGACCTGCTCTGCTGGAAATTTCAGACAAGGAGGCATACGTTGCCTTTGTCCAAAATGTGCCTAAGGAATATTCTAAACACAACAAACAGGGACACACCCAGAAGAGAATAGGACATTAAATAGCTTTAATTTTTGGGCAAGTAGCTCCTCTAGGCCTTTCTTTCCTGCACCTATGAAATCCTCTCACTATGATGTCAATGGATGCTGTTACAAAACCTCTGCCCATTGTCATACACCATACAGGACTACGACTCTGCAAAGGGTGGTTGTCAAAATCTGAAGAGAGAAATTGCATAGGAAAGTTGTAATAAATACTTTTCTGTTGGAAAGTTGGCTTTTAAGATATGGGTACTCTGTAGGATTTTAAAATCAGAGGAAATGCAAAGACTTTTATTTCCAAGTGGCAGGATAATATGAGAGACAAAATATTTCGTTCATTAAAATACAGGGAATGAAACTTTGAGAGCAGTTTTCAACAGCGTTGACCACAAATTAGTCTTGGGTTCCTAAGTCACTTAATCTTTACCTCTATTTCAAAGTATTGACAGCAGTTATTGTGTAGCTGAAGGTCTGCACTGGAGAGATACGGGTCATTCCTGCTGAAATCCATGCAATTATTGAAGTTTTCAAACATTCAGAATAAATTAAATGAGTAACTGCTGAATATTTGCACACAGAATCTTTTATTTTTTAGGAAACTGGAAATGCATTTTGTCCACTTTTTAATGAGTATGTTAACAAATCATATTTCCCATTATTTGATTAACATGGGCACTAATATATTCTGCCTATGAAGCTGATGCGAAGAGGAATGCTGAGCCCAGGCAGTTCAGCACTGGAAGAAGCAAAGATTTAATTTCCTTTTCCTGCTCAGCACCAAGCTGATACAAAGGCGTCTCAGTGAGAAAAATAATTGTGCTCAGGGCTTGGCATACGGAGACACAGGGTTTAGAGTGTGCAAACATCCCAGCTGGTGGGAGATGTTAATGCCTGGAGAGGATCCAGCTTTCCAGCCTTGTCCCTGCTGAGAGCAGCCACCTCCCTGCCCGCAGAGCTTTGCTTCAGCACTCTCCTGCACCTGGCTTGGGCTCGTGAGCAGAACCACAAAAAAGCCACCAACCCCCCTCACTGGAATGGCTGGTCTTGGCTCAGCAGGGAGGAACCAGCATTGCCCCTGGGGTGGACACCCTCTCCTCAGCCCCACGGGAACAGGAGTAGGCTCCCGAGGGAGAGCCAGGACCCAACTGTGCGTATTTAACAGCCCAGGCAAAGTCCTAAAACGATGCCCTCTGCTGTAGGGCGGACCTCTGCTTTTGTGTCTGCCTCTGAGCTCTGCCCTGGACCTGAGCATGTGGCGTGGAGACACCTGGGAGTATTCAGATTGTGATGAACCAGCAGTTTCTAATTTGAAAAATATTTGTTTCAGTAAGTGTTTCCTGGCTGGTGCTGCTGGAGTATTTTTGTCTGTGCTAACAGTATCATATTGCTGGGAGGGGAAGCTCATTCCACCTAATTGTACTAAGCGTGTGGTGATGGAGATGGGAACCTAATTATCTTCATCAAATTGATTTCATTTTGGTTACCACATGGCTATTAGAGGAATGACAATAAATTTTGGTCTCTTTGATCAGGACTGGAGTTTAACCAACATTTCTAAAGTCATTAATGTGTTATGCCTCCCCCAGGCTAATGATTTGATTACCATGTAAATTTACTGAAGCCAAACACTTCAGCTATACATTATGGATGATGGATAGAAAGTTTTGAGAAAATACATTTTGTACTAAATACACCTGAAGCACAGAGGATGTCCGATAGCTACTGGCAGGCAGGGAGAGACAGAGGATTGTAGAATCATAGAAGATCTCAAGTTGGAATGGTCCCATAAGGATCATCAAGTCCAGCTCCCTGCTACTTGCAGGGCTACCTAAAACTAAACCATATGACTTAGAGCATCATCCACAATATTTATGAAAAGCTGCACAGATGCCTCTTTGTAACTTATCTCTTCTCATGACTAAATCCTTGCTCTGTGGGGCTGTTGATCTCTCTGTGAGATCAGAGAAAGCTCTCTCAGCCCCTCAGGCCCACAGTGGTGCTGTTAGCAAATGCAGGAACAAAGTATACCCAGAAGCTGTATTTTAGATCCGTCCTGAGCTAGAAGAGTTGAGGAACCGTTGAGGGTCAAGTCCAGCTCCCACCACCGTGGATGCTTCCCCATGGCTTGCCTGTGTGATGGGGACTGAAGTGCCACTGGGGAGAAACTGGAACTTGTCTGTCTCAGCTTTTGTTCTTATGTACCTCTATATACAATTATATAGTGCCAAGAAACACGGTGGAATTTTATCTTTGTGAGGTTTCAGCATTTTTTTTTTGATATGCCAAAAAATGTGTTATACCATGATATGACAGTATTTATGCTTATTGTAAGATACATGTATTTATGTACATGTTGATAATACACTTGTTACTAGTGTGCTATAGCTATCATATAACATAACACAATATGACATGTTAATAGATTTTGCATTTAAATAGTCCATAAAGTATTTTAATGTGTTTTATCTTAAACCATTCTGGCTTGCTACCATCCTTTTTTTTTCTTTCCCGGGTCGATTTGTATTGAAAGGAAGTACTTTAGTGCTTTAGCTCAGGAAACTGAGGCCAGCAGT
Organism: Oreocharis arfaki; assembly: GCA_013398015.1. Taxonomy (NCBI): domain Eukaryota; kingdom Metazoa; phylum Chordata; class Aves; order Passeriformes; family Paramythiidae; genus Oreocharis; species Oreocharis arfaki. The sequence continues at coordinate 727,951 of VZRR01008594.1, forward strand.
TCAAAAGATCCAATGTGTTCTTGCCACCAGGCTGAGTCAGACATTGTGCTCCTCATAGGTTTTTGTCTGAAAGTGCTGCAAAACCAGGATTCCCCAGCCTTCCCAGGCAATTGATTCCTCAGGGCAATTAAAGAAATTATGGTACTTGAACTGATCAGGAGCATTGTACATCATCTGTAACTCACCAGGGCAGAGGCTTTCTCCTCACCAGGTTCCACACTGGCTGTTCAGGAAGGCTTATGGAAGAGGGAGGTTTTAGCCCAAGGGGTGACTGGCCTGTCAGAGACACTTCTCACCTGCAGGACTTTGCTGTGGCCACCTTGGCCCTCTGTGCCTCAGTTTCCCATCAGGAAGGGATCAGTATCTGTACTGTTCACTACTCTGGTAAGGACAGGGGATGCATTAGATGTACTACAGCTAAAATGGGTCTGTTTGGAACAATAAACGTGTCTGTTGTTCCAGTGTTATTTGTAAGTGCTTTTCAGTTATGTGTGTCCATAGGGACGTGAGGGTGGATGGTCTGAGTGTAGACAGAAGGGGACAAGGGGACCTGTGTCTGCAGTGTCACCATCACTGCACAGAGTGGTCCCTTTGTCTGCCTCCCTTTTAGCCCCCTCCACCATGTTCTCTACTCTGAAAGCATATCCCTGGATAAAAGAGAAACAAAAGGGTTCCAGGTGTTCAGCAGGATCAGCTTTCCTGCTCTGCATTACTTGGCACCTGCCTGGACTCCAATGTCAGGGATTTGGGGGGGAAATACCTTTTTCAGAGGCAGTCCTGGCTTAGATGGAAGCAAAGCTACTGCTTAAACAGCAGGACATGCAGTCTTGTATCTCCCTTTCTGGGAGAGAAGTCATTGGCCAGCTGATGGGCCCCTGAGCACCAAGGTCCTGGTTCAGCACACAGAATGGAGTCCTCAAGCAAATGTATATAAATATAGGTATATAAATATGACATGTAAACATACATATATGCCAAAGCTACCAGCTCATGGGCAGCAGAAGCTCCTTGGATACAATGAGGGTTTTTCCCTTCGGAAAGCAAACCAAAGGCCAGCCCTGCCAAGCTGGAGGCAGCTGGTTTGTTTGCTTGCTTTTCCTAGGCAGCTCCTGCCATTTCCCTGGTGCAGGCTGCTGCTGCCAGTGCTTGGGGAGAACGACTGAAGGGCTCTAGTCTGTTAATTTATATTAATGAACATAAATTACTGCAGTTTTCTTTTCTCTGGCTTGCAGATATTAAAGGCCACTATGACTCATAAGCATGATCTATCTTATCACTGGTGGCAATAACACGTTAATCACCTCTGGGGGGGGCTCCTGTTGCAGGGCGAGGAGCTGGCATGCAGGGCTGGGTGAAGGCAAAGGACCCTGCCCAGTTCTACAGCTGCTGCAGGCACAGGACAAGCAACATGTGGCAACCCAAGCAATTTCCACACCCAGCATCTCTGTAGCAATCTGTCTCTGTGTGGCTTAGGACCCCTCTAGCAGTAAAAAAGTCAGGTTAGAGGGTAGAAAGAGTGTCAAACTATGAAACCAGTAATAAGAGTACCAGTTGAACTACTGCAAACCTCCCCATAAAAGATACAGAGAACTGCTCTGTTTAAGCTGTATTTTCAGTTTGGTTTACTGTTTCTCCATGCGTTGTTCTACATTTATCTATATTAGCAGCAGGCACTTGGCAGTGCTAGCAGGGGAACACAAAAGCACCTGACCTCAGTGGTACCATGGCTCTGAAAACAGTTGGTTTGGGACATCATTGTGCATCTTTCTGCCAGGTAAATTTGTAATGAGAGCTGGCAAGGAGAAAGACTCAGCAGCAAAAACTGAGCATGTTTATGGAAAATTAAGTTGGTCTTATGGACCTGGTCCTGGGACAGAGGTGCTGCACTGCTGTTATGGAGGGGGGGAGAACTGCACTAAATTGTCCTTTCTGTCTTCCCAGGAAGGTTTGTCTAATCTTACCTGCAGTGACTGAATAGAGCTTTTTTCCCATGAAAACTGTGGGAAGGATGACAAAGGAGGGGAGAAATTAGCAGCAGGACTAAAGTATGGCACTCCCTGGCCAATCCCATAAGCACTAAAATGCTTCACCAGTTTAATGTCATTTCACAGGGTAATCTTCAGGCAGCCTTGTCTGGAGACACTCGCAGGCTGATTCGGCGCCCAGTGGTGCAAATCATTGAGTTGCTCGGTGAAAGCACGAGGAGAGGGAGTGATGAAATCTTTTCATGTACCATTTTCCTGTGACCTTAACCCCCCAATTCCCTTCATAAACTGAATTCTGCTCAGTTGCACTACTCTAAGTCCTTTGAAGTCCTTTGCATTTAGGCGGCAGATGAGCAATTCCATTGTGTAGTGAGCCAAAATATTTTTTTTTTTTGCATTTCACTGACACTTTTGGGAGAGAGTTATCTCTGCATCCCTCCTTGAGTGATAAAGGGGTTATTTTCAGAATGATTCAGTCTTCACTTTTGCCACAGTTCTTCAAGAAAGACCAGCAGGTGATGAGACAAATAGATGTACAATTTAGCTACTTCTGATCTCTGTCTCACCCCTTAAGTAACAGCAAAAGAAGATAAAAGAATATTTTAGGAAAGCTGCACACAGAAAACAGAGCTGAACTTGTACAGCAAATGTTCTAAATAATGAGAAAGGTTCCTCAAATGTATTTTCACTTGTTAGAGGGTCAAAGAGGTACTGGGTCAGATGAAAAAAGTAGATCTGGGAAATGTTGAGCCACCATAAGGAAGCTCTAATGCAAAGGCTCAGATGGCAGTGATGCACGATTTTGGTTTTCCAGTGTGCACAGAAGTGTCAGGGCTAGGAACAAAGATTTGGCACAAAAAAAGATTCACATGGACCTAATACTCTTATCTCTCAAGTTGAAACATGAATTTGGTATTTACCCAGCTCTTGTTGCCAGTAAGGACCCTTTCAATGTTTTCAATGGCAGCAAAGTTATGTCAAGAATAAACTCCTTCACCAAACGCCTAAATAGGTGCAGTATATGTTAATTTAGTCAGCCATTAAAACTTACAGCTTTTTTCTAGAGTTTTCTAGAATTTGAAAATGTTTGCACCTAACGCTAAAAACACGTCAGTCTGTTACATATAGATATGTGTGCTGTATCTTTTTCTTAAAGCCTGATAATATTAATACTCAAAAGACATCTTTCTTTGGCAAGGAATAGTCACTGGTTTTTAAGATGGAGAAACAGAAGCTCCTGTGGCTTGCAGACGCTTTGACTGGAGTCACCTCCCCATGCACTGCCCTCTGAATGAAGGAGCCTGGGTTCCCTCCCATCACTGAAGAGAGGCCAGACCCTTGAGAAGGTGAGTTCTCCACGTCTCTTGGACACTGCTTTAAATGGCACAAATCATCTTATGAAGCCACTTTTCTCTGTGCAGGGAGTTTAGGAAATGGATTCAAAGGTGAATTCACCTAACCTCTGGGTGAATGAAATGGTTAAGGTGAAAATGATCCTGGAACAAAGGAGGTGTTTCCTGTGCTGTGAACTCGTTGCCTGGAGGGAAAGTGCTCCCCCCTCTGGGGGTCTTCACTTGTTCATCTTTTCCTCAGTTCTGCGGGTAAAATCTAGACAAGAACCTAGGTCTGCTCTGCTCCCAGGTGAGCATCCCCAAACCAGCTATTTTATCAAGTCTTTTTGTTCTCATGCCAAAACATTAATAAATTAAAACAACAAATACTTTAGCTTTTTCTGTATATGTGAAACGATATGAACATGAGATACATCCTCTGCACACAAGTGCTTAACTTACTGGGGGTTACAATTCTTGCCTGTCCCTCTTGCCAGCAGCCCGAGGGTTTATCAGTTGATAATCTCCCACTGAAACCTGAGATTTAGGAGCAAGTCCCACTGTTCTGTGTGATGGTCAGGCTTTTAGGAGCCTGTGCTGTCAAGGGGATGCTGTTGTTATTCCTGAAAATACTTCCCTTTACCACTGAGATCAGGACATGAACAAACCCTTTGCTTTAGGAAAAACAATTCACTTTAGAAGCCACAGTAGAAATGTGTCGTCTCAGATTTAAGAGTCACACTCTTAAGTGAGTAAAAAACTGAATTTACTTGTTAAGATAAAATGAAATAAAATGAATTAATAGTGGACAGTGTGCCATGGAAGGTAGGGCTGGGTGTAGCTTGGCTGGTGCTGCTGGGAGGGAAGGGAACTGCACTTCAACCACTTCCTTCAGGGTATGCTGAACACAGTCTGTGCTAACAGCTGAGCATGACTTTGAGGTTGCAAGAGATGGAGGGCAGCAGTTAGTCTGCCAGAACAGGTCAAACCTGACAATGTGTACCATTCTTCACATCTTTATTTTTCTTTGCAGGATGTATATTTTGGTAACATTTTGTGTTAAGGAAGGAGCTGTCTCCTCTTGGATTGGATCATTTCATGGCATTGTAGGCTGTAAAGGTATCTGTTCAGGGCCAGAGGAGAATGAACAGGACCTTTTCCTTTCTGTGGCACAACAAGACTTTAATGGTCTGGTGGAAGTAGTTCTGTATTGCAAAGGAAGTTGATAAAATAGAACATAAACTTCTCTAATAGAGGATTTAATTACCAGGAAAGCCAGGCCGAATAAAGCAGTTGAGCAGAACTATTTCATTGCTGAAAAGGCAGTAATTATTAATCCCCCTTTTCCAAGGCCATGTCATTTATTCAGGAGGCCTTGGAGTAGTGAGAAACCATGTGTCTATGTGTGTGCATTTGCTTGTATGTCTTTGAGATTTTGGAGTTTTCTTTTTTTTTGTTCTCATCCAAGAAGACTGTCACTACCCTTTAAAAAGCTCACGTTTTCTCTGACTTTACTCAGATTTCCAGCTAAACTGGTCTGTCCACATCATCAAGCTGAAACCAGCCAAACTAATCAGGTCTCAGGGCTGGACAATAGGCACAATGGTAATGAATCAAAAAGCTTAAAAAGCTCTTAGATTGCTGTTTCATTCTTCAACACACGAGCATGGCTATCAAGGTTTAACTGCAGCAGAAGGACTTATTTATTTTATTTGAGAAGCAGGCACTTCTATGAAGCCCTCTATTAGCCAATATATCAGCTTGTTCATGTTTTATTCTGCTGTTTTTCCAATATACAGTTGAAAAAGAAGTAACTGTGCCTGGTGATGCTGGGGTATACACTGTAAAGTTTTAAATGCAGTTCAGGTATTTACCCTTTAAACCTAATGAGATTAAACATGAAATCCATCCATACAGTTTGCCCTAATGACTGCTTTGTAGTTTATGTCACGGTGTGTGCCATGGTCAGGCAGTAGCAGCTACTTTTGGAGGAGAAAACAGGCTGGGAGCCTCTTGATGTGCTCTCAGCCATGGCCAAACTGCCCAGGAGTGGGTTGAGGGACTGCCAGGCTGTGGGAAGTTCCTGCAGGAGCCTCTTCCCCTCCACACTCCCTGTGTCTGCACCGTGCCTGGTCTCAGCATGTCCCCTCCAAGGTGCCCCTGTCAAGAACACTGATGCTGTGCACAGCTTTTGCCAGGTGAAGAATTTGGGTGTTCACATTTTTTAACACGAAAATAATAAGCTCATTATCTTGAGGCGTGGGTAAGGGCACAAAGTGCCTTTCCACTGGTGTTCCTGTCTGTTTAGGGCAGTGTTACACTGCTGTGACCATTTCTGCTGGTAGGGAAGTAACCACTGTGTCTGGGGCTGTGGTGAGGAAGGGTCTATGGGGTTTGCTGCACCTATGTCCAGTTAAAGCAGTAAAACTGGTGAGTGCAAATGCACTTTGATTGACAAATACATTTGATTGACAAATACCCAGAATCTGTGGCTTTTTTTGCTCAAGGCAAAAGTCCACCATGGCTGTGACGGAATTGGGTCAGCTCACAGTGACTTTTTGTCCACACAAGCAACTTCACCCTGCCAATGCCTTCTTCTCTCTGCTTCTATTTATCCTGCCCAAACACCTAATAACACAGATACAAGCTGAGGAAATGCAACTGCAGCAAAGTCTTGCCTTGAAAATAGAGCTATGCATAGCCCCTGCTGGGGAAGGAAACCCATGGGATGGTCTGTGAGGGTCTGGCACTGACTTCTTTAACATGAGCAAGGAAAGAGCTGTGGGGCCAGTGAGCTGATGGGGCTTCCTGTGAGCTGTCAGGCTCAACTTCATCTGGAACTAAACCTTCACAAGGAGACCGACAGGGAAATCTCTCTCTTGACAATTTTTGCTGTTAGTGTATTTGCATTTTCACAGCGGCTGCTGAAAAGCTCTGGATGTTTTGGTAACACCAGTGATCTCTGTAAGGACTGGCCAAAGGAAATCATCTCAAGGCACCAGGGGATGCCCACACAACACATGTTAAACATTTGTGGGGATTGTGTTGTTTGGGCTCAGTGTGAGTTTAGTCTGCTGTGGCTGAATACCGATTGTTCAAAGCAAGAACAATCCAAGGCCAGTCCATCAATGAAGTAGAAATCTGCAGAGATGTTCTCACCTTTTGTTCATCACTTCAGTTTTCTTAGACAGCTTTGTGCAGCAAGTCCCATGCAGTGTGGGTTTGTAAGAATGTATTAATTTTTATTAAGAAAGATCTTTGAGAGTAACCTGGAAGGATCAAATTAGAGCTGTATCCAGTTCACTCTTCTTCCAGGAAAACACTGTGTCCCTTTAAGACTTCATCTACATGAGCAGGCACATCCCTGTCTCAATACAAATGTGTGATTCCCACAATGCATCACATCTGAACTGAATAAGAAGGCATCTGTAGATCTAGAGTAGGTGTGTGTAAAAATACATACTAGCATTCTGAAGCACATTCCAATTGATTGCTAAGTCAAAGTGAAAAATGGTCAATAAACAGTGAAAGAACAATTTTACTTGGCATTTTATTCACTTAACAGAAACATTCACTTATCAGGTATCACTGAAGTGCAATTTACAGAACTTAGCAGCAAATTCACATATGTAAATTCAGATTTATTTTCTTTTGTCATCTTTTTTCTTTTTTTTTTTACAAATATTACAAATGTACATCCATTAGTACAGTATTGCCATTCACTCATGCGTGTTATGTACAGAATCTTCACTAAAGAATTACTACTGAGCAATTTTTCCTTTGCCTCAGGAAATGCTGTATGTAGGCCATGTGTGCTTCTGGGATGGGGTCCCATCACACTGTTGCTGCACATAATGAGAAGAAGTAGATATTTAAGGTCATATGCAACCCTAGTGCCAGCAGGTGCAACTCCATTGAGATCAGCTGATGCCCACTTGCAGTGGGGACTCAGTCTGGTCCCCAGTACTAAACTCATTCTGGCAGCTGAATCCAGGGTTGCATTTATGTATTTCTTGCAACAAAAGATCATTCAATCCTGCCACACTTTTTCCTATGTCCTTAAAAATAACCAGGCGTGGTGCTTTGTGGTCACAGTAGCTGCAGCACCAGCCTGGTGGAACTATTATGCATTAGTTGGGTTGACGTCATGCCATGGCTGGAGGAGGATGGGTGAGGGCAGGGAGGTGTAAGGAAGAGCCATTGAGGTCTTGTGTGTGCTAGATAAGAACTAACGTGGAGAGGGAAAGCAGAACACATGCTCCCCCCTGCCCTGTGGATCTCTGCATGAGAAACCTTGTCCTCCTCTCTGGCTGCCCTGTGGTTTCTCTCCCTTGGTGGGAGCAGCCAGAGCCCCTGGGGCCACCACTGCCAATGTCCCCTGCAGCTTCTCCCACACCTCCAGCCGTGGGCTGTATTAATATTAATATTAATATCTGCTCACATCTGCTGCCCAGATCACACTGGAGGCCTGCAGCGACAGCTGTGTTAGAGGACAGGACCATGTGCAGGTACCTGGAAGCTCCAGAAGGTGCCAAAAGTATTCAAATGTTAATTTGACAGAAGAGCTGTCAAAGTGGTCAAAGTATTGACAAAGAGGTTACCACAAAGTGTTTCCATTATTGAAAAGTCTCAGGTTTTTGCTTTTTTTTTCTTTTCTTTTTTTTTAAGCTATTTCTACTCTAAAGATATTATTTTAAATATTTTTGGTAGTTAATATGGAATGTATTATTTTGTTGAAAAGGTTTCTGGAAGGGGAGAGCTTTGTTTTATCTAATTTAAAAATTCTAGTTTATCACAATTGTTTTTATACAAGACACTATAGATACATCTTGTAGTTCGTAATCTAAAAATAAAATCTCATCAAAATACTGTAGCTATTCTATTGTGGGCATCAATAAACAATGTATTTACTGTATATGGCTCTCCAAACATGATAAACCCTATACAAAGAGCATCTATCTTTATTGATAGGAACAGTTTCCCGTGTAAAGGAAATTACATGGAAAAATATGAGCCTTGTGTTGTCTGAAAAGTAACTCAGCTTGACAGTTCTGAGAAAATACCAAGACAATTATCACAAATCAGTAGCAGCATGTTATATACAGATTTAAAGAGAATCACAGGAATAAAAAGAAAACAGTAGTTATATACCCGCAAATCCTGTCATCTAAAAACCCAGAAACCTAGAGAAATGTACAGGGCATTTGAAGGTCGGTTTTGCAGTGGGACTATCAAAGCTTAGTTCTCCCATGACGGTATCTTCTGCATTCTGATGAAATTTGGAATGGTTCAGAGATTGTATTGGACCCAGCGAGTTACAAAGAAAATATTTAAATGTTGGGTGATACTTGTCTCCTTAGTGAAAAACCCCATCTGCTTTTCAGGCTGCAGATGAGCATGACTAATAATAATAACACTTGGCATTTACACAGAACTAGAATCTGAAAGCTCATGCATTGAGTAAGACCTTGCCCAAACCTGTGGTTGCATCTGCTGTGCTTATGTCAGCTGGACTGTGTGGAGAGGTAAAACTCACTGCAAGAGCGACAAAATCTGCCTTACACTGTTGCATATGACCAGAGCATTTTGATCCTGCCAAGTTCCTTAGATGTGAAGCATTTATTATTATCCCCATTTGACAGGTGGAGAAACTGAGGCGAGGAAGAGCCTCAAGCATCAAAGGTGCTCTCTTGTTTGGGGATGTCTTACTTATGGGTACCCAACCCAGTGATTGTTCAGAGCTCATCCTAAGGTCACACCCACTTGATTTAGAGCTGAGGGTCATCAGAAGATTGGAGATCTGAAGCTCTGGGTCCTGGCTGCAGCCTGCCTGATTTTAGGTGGCTTCCTGAAGATCCAGAGCCAGGAGCATGGCCACACTGGTCCTCACTGGCAGCCCCTGCAGAGCTGTGCACCTCCACAGGCAGCACAGGGGTTAACTGAGCCCTTGACAAGGATCTGCATCCTGGCTGGTGGGATGAACTGGAGCGAAAGGCATGTGAGATGAACTGGGCCCAGACGAGTAAAATTTGCAGCATGCAAATTGTGACTAGAGTGGAAGATTTGTTGTGAAGTGGTTTGTCCAAGGTGTCAGAGGGAATAAGTGTAAAAACCAAGGGCATCCTGATGCCTGGCTTTGTGCTCAGAGCCAGCAGTGGAAAAATCTGTTTAAAAATGCTGCATTTCTTTGAGGTCCAATTTTTTGTCACAGATTTAGGCAGCTTACAGGATGGTTTTTGCATAGAGGTTAGGAACCTTTTTTTGTGGATGATTATGGATGCTCTGAGACCTGCTGTCATGCTGTGTGCCTGGGTACTTCCATCTCTGCTCACTATTTTCCATTATTCAGTGATGACTTTTGCACTGATTGTGTGAGGGAAAACAAAACTCTATCTTGGACCAGACAGGTGGCCCACTAACACCTCAAATCAGTAATAACCAACAGCAATAAACAATAAAAAGCAGAATCTTGGTGGGGGTGGCATTATAATTTGGGCAGGTACATTCTTGGGAAGGGATCATGAAAAAGCAGTTTTCTAAAGTTGAGTTCAGTGCATCAGACACATTTCTACTTATGTATTTCCAAGACAGAATTAAAAGCAAATATTCCCATGGAGGTTGCTATTAAATCTCAAACTGCTTCAATTCTCTCTGCTCATACGTCCTGCCTCGCCTTCTCTCCAGTTGGTTTGATCCAGTCGTGTAGGAAAGGTGTGGAGTGATTTACACAGTTAGTAGGAACTGGTCTTGCTCTGGGGGTTTCTTCACCCAGGTGCCCAGGCCAGCTTTCTGAAATGCTTTAAACAGCTGCTGCTTAACAGACTGGTACGTCTGAGCCACCAGCTTTGCCTCGCTGTACACTGATGGCATGTCTCCATGGCTTGGTACTCGTGTGCTCAGCTGCAGAACAAAAACCAGGGAAGGGGAAAAAAATATAATAAAAAACCCAACCTATGAGCCAAAAGAAACAGGAGGCTTCAGTAGCTGTATAATCTTCCTGTCTACATTTCACAAGCAGCAAACAATCACTGTGCTTCGTGCGTTTGCTTTTGGTTTAACAACCAAAAAACCAGGGAAGCAATAAATGCTGGTGGGAGGGTTTTGAGCCATTGTGAGGAGGAAAGGGGTGAACAGCTCTGCCTTGGAATGGGCATAGGCAGTAGCAAGTCTTGGTGTGTTGTACGAAGGCAGAATGCTACTTCTCAGTTAAGATGATTTTTACGGACAAAACTGAAAAAGATCCTTTCTGGAGATCTTTAAAGAATGAGCCCCTTTAAAGAAAGTTTACCCTGGGAAGTGGAGCACCTCAGTGCTTCCAAATAATACCCAGAGATGGAAGAAGGAGGCTTGCCTTCCACACTCTCCCATTTCTCCTCTGTTATTGTTGGGAATGTTGTGAAACATATCCAGGACAGGGCAGGAATCAGGCATCAGGGCTTGTGCTGGTGTGGGAAATCGGACTGCTCTGTTGGAACACTGGAGCCTCCACCAGGTCATACCTCGACCAGTGTCATGTGTCCAGTGCCCCTGGAAGGACATGCAGGAGGGAGCACTCTTTGCTCTGCAGAAGGACTAAACAAACTCCTCTGACCTGCCCAAGCCTCTACAGTGCCAAACCAGAAGTGAGGATTTGATGTTATACAAAAGAAACCAAAACTCAAAAAATGCCTTAGAACAAGCAGTTGGGTGAATGTCCAGTGGGGAATAACCCCCTGAAGGGAAAGGCACCCTCAAGGCATAGCCTGGTAAGCAAACAGCTCTCTTTTCCTTGTCTCTAAACAGGAGAGATGCTGAGAGGCAGATTAAAGGAGAAAGTGAACATGCAGCCTGCAATGAGCTGCTCCCCTCTGTGTGTGCCAGCACTCTGTGAGACTGCACTGGCTGGAGCTGTGCTGGCCCAGTCAGCAAGGGAGGGTGACATGGCCAGCCCGGGTGTCAGTGGGCCACAAGCTGCCCTGGCAGCAGTGGCTTCTCTCTGGCTGCCTCTTTATTCCCTTTGTTCCCTGGAAGTGGAGAGTGATGACATTATCAAATCCCTCGTTTTGTCAAGGGCAAAGTGCCCTGCTCAGCCACAAGTCACACTCTCCTGCTCACTGCAACCTCATCCCTTATGTGAGCCAGATAAAGTCCAGCTCTCCCAGCCACAGTTTGCCCCAGTTTTGTTCCTGTGAGGACCCCTCCATTCTGGAGGTCGCAGGAGTGCTTCTTGCCTCACTTCCTACCTGCTGTGCAGGAAATAGACTGGGGCCTCTGTCACCACACTGTGACCAAGCCTTGGGCACAAGGCCTAGGTTGGTCTTTTCTGCTCCCCACAAGGCTCAGGGTCCCGGCTAGAACAGACCATGCCACTGCCTAGGATGGGATGAGTCCCACCAGCCTCCTTCCCTTGTGGGGTCCTGCAGAGCAGAACAATCCCTTTGGGCTTGTCTTCAAACCTGCCCACCCCGCAGGCTCCTTTGCCTTCCCTAATAACTTTGTTGGTGAAATTGTCTCCAGATTTCCCCACCATCACTCTGTCCTGTTTGTTTCCACTCATTTCCCAATAGGAAAGAGGATTTTAAAATAATTTTTTTCTTATCTTCATCTTCTCTCACTCTCCGTGGACTGCAGTACAACTATTGCCCAGCCTCTCAGTGCAGCAGACCTACCTTGCCGTGCAGCTTTGCCCAGCGAGTGAAGAACATGTGCTTGCAGAGCCGCGAGGGACTCCCGCAGGTCCTCTTCCCCGTGGTGGCGTTGATAACCTCCAGCTCGGTGCTCCCCACGATCCAGTTCACGCTGAAGCCGGGAGATTTTCCGGGCTGCCGAGCGTCAGCGTGGCTCACCCCTGAGGAGAGAGGGACACCAGTGAGCTGCAGTGCTCACTCAGAGGCTGCTCACACATGGTGAGGTGTTGTGGCACAGGAGACACCCTCGGAGAACCCGCTGGCATCGTGCACTGCACGCGCACTTGTCACCACTGGTTAAATGTTACCAGACCAAGCACCTTGGAGAGATGTAATTTAGCAATTCCTATAGATTTTTTTCCCCCTTGCAGGCAAACCTTCCATTAGCCTAAGGAAAGCCTTTGGACTGTAGTGTGAGCTGTTGACAGTGGTGTGACGGTTGCTGAGTGAAGTCTTTCAGAAAGGCTTTAATGGGATAACAGGTTTTTAAAAGGAGCTAAGCAGTTAAGTGCTTTGGCCGTGAGTTCCTTCTGGTGAGCTTCCCACAGTCCAGCTTATTTATCTGCTATTAACTCCTGGCGCCTTTGCTGTGAGGGGATGTCTAGATCCCAGGGGATAAGAAAATACAAAACAATGCACTTCATCATCACAGAGAGATTATTAGCTCCAAGCTAATAACGACCTTGTAGACATCACAGTCCTACACAGAACACTCTTGGTCCCCACCTTGTGTCTGCCTGTGAGATTCCAACCCTGTACTGGAGCACCAATTTATTCAATAGCTAGATAGTGTCCTAATGGTGCTATTTTGGACATCTGTAAGTGGAATGCATCATACGTAATTTTAGACAGCTGCAATAATGATGTTTACAGTCACCTGGGATGACTGCATGACCTTAGTGTCATTCACATGGCCAATTTTGGACATCTGAGCCACATACTGAGCCACTGCCTTCATGGGTGAGATCTCCCTTGGCTCTAAATGCAGACCAGGGCCACAAGGCCAGGTGTGGTTGTGTACATGAGTTATTTTTAATCAGGTAAATTCCTGTCTCTTTTTAACCATTTAGAGTAGCTCAACCTTTCCATGACTCCTGTCACTTTCATTTCTTGTACCTGAAAGAGGGGAAAGATTAGTCTTTGCAAGAAAATAAGAGGAATAAAGAAAGTGGTTGGCTTATTTTCCAGCACAGTACAAATGCAAACAAGTGAGCTCAACCTTGCCCTGCTCATTAGTGCTTTTGCAGCAAAGAATCAACAGCTTCCAAGGCTGGAAAAGACAGAGTGACCTGAAGCAGTTTGAATATTTTTGAAAACATGGACCTTGGATAAAGTGTCTTGATCCAGTTGTTGTGTCCCTCTCTGCTAATTTGCTGTGTGGGCCACTGGCCTGGAAACCTGGACAACAAAAGCCACCGTGGCGAGCAGCAGGTGGGACTGTGCCGGTAGGCAGGAGCTGCCTGGCACAGCCTTCCCAGCACAGGCCCGTGCCAGGACTGGGTCTCTGTTTCCAAATGGCAGCTCCTGCCTGCAGCAGCTCCAGAGACAGCTCATGGTTTGCACTGCTGTCATTGCTGCTGGGTGGAGGGCAGCAGAGAAAGGTCTTTTGCATTTTCTGCTGAGAGGGTTTCAAAGACCTTTTGCAGAGAGTGAGAAGTACTGATATGGGCTGTTCAGAGAGAAGGAGATTAAAGAAAAGAGATCAAAGCCCCTCCTTTCCAAAGTGCTCCTTCTTGCCCAGGATCTCATTTGTGAAACAGATGCACGCCATGAGCATCTGCTGGTCTGAGGCAGAATGGGAGGAGATGGGAGCTGGTGGGAATGCAGCATCTATCACCGAATGTGCTGAGCTTGGAAAGCTCCTGAGAGACACCACGGGAGAAGTGGAGGGTTGTGCAGGATCTGTCTGGCTGGCATGCTGCTTCTGTAGGCAGCTGCTGCACCTTGCCTGGAGCCTCTCAGCATCATGGGAAGCAATGCCACTGAGGGACATGCCCGCTCTCTCCCCTGTCCCCTCTGCCCTGGGAGGGAGCTGCTAGAGCCAAATGGAACTCAGCAGGCACAGAGAGAGAAAGGTGGCCATTGAAGGGAAAAAATTATATGGCAAGCTCACTTTATAATGGTGACAAAGGTGGAACTGCAGAAATCATCTCAGTCACTGCGACTGAACCCGCTACCGTGTGTAGAAGAGAATTACAGCTAAGTCATAACCTCACCCAGGATTTGTAAACACATTCATGTCATATTAATACCTCTTTCAATTTTTTTCCCCCCAGAGATAACAGATCAGTCTGCATCTAAAACTCCAGTTCACCTAGGCAACAGGATTTAAACTGAGAGCTTGAAAATCAGATAGCTCTGCAGCGCTGCTCGAGCGTCTTTACACAGAACAAGATGCAAACAGATCAAAATCAGCTGTTTGACACCATGCACCACTCTCTGTCAAGATAGCACCCAAAAGCTTAGAGGATTTGAGTGCCAAAAAGCATGATAGCAAACACCCTGCCATGTAAAGTTGCCACAGGACACTAAATAAATGAAAATGTTGTGAAATCCCTGACTAGAGGAAGAGAAGGAAAGGCTGCACAGAGGGGAGAACAGGTTGTGTGTGCCCATCAGATGGGGGCTGTGAGAGTAGCCCAGGCTTGTCTCAGTGCCTGGAAACCTGGGCTCCTTTGGCTTTCATTCTTTCTCTTCCCAGCTGTCATATATAAGTGCACGCATTTAGGTAAATAGATGATATTTTCACATCATTTTCTGAATGAAAGAGAAGAGGTTTTAAAGAAAAAAACATGAGGGTCATAACAGAAAAATACAGAGCATGGATATATTCTCTGATTGTTGATTTTTTGTATAATTAAAAAAAATTTCTTCCAATTTTTTTTGACAAATAATTGTTTTGATTTGTTTAGTGTTACTTGTATTTGTATTTGTAACACTCAAATAATCTAGGTTACTTTTTCTCCTCCATGTAAAACATCCTTCTTAAAGCCCACACAACGAGTACAACAGAAGACAGTAGAATTTGAAAGAAAAAGAAAAGTCTTTGCACAAATAATATGAATTTGAGTATTGTGGGATGTGAACTGAAATCTGTCCTCATTCTCCTCTCTCTCCCAGAAAAACCTCGTAACCCTTCAGGATACCCTTTAGAACAGCCTCAGTCTTAAGAGAACAGGATACAAAAAAGGCTTTTCTTCTTAAAATTGCACCCAAGAGTAATCTCAGTGGAAGAGTGGAGTTCCATCTGGGACTGGTAGAAAACTGAGTAGAAAACCTCACTGATTATTTTTCATTGGCGCCAAGGAGTTAATCTCAGGATACCTCATCACACACCATGACTCGCCTCTCCATTGGAATGTTTGTACTGCTATGATCAAGTGGCAAAATAATTTACACCCTTATAATTTAAGGGCTCCTGAAGTCTTTGGCTGGTCTAATATCCAAGACAAGTGTGGGAGTGGAGCTGCCTAGCTGAGATTGTGTAGGTCTGGTCTCTAATGCATTTGGAAAAGCTTTTTCTAGGTGCCCATCTCCTTAGTCACTAGATATGCTGCTGGCACAGTTTCCCAGGAAAAAGAATTGCAGCATAAGCCTCAGCAATGTAAGTTTAAATCAGCATTGGCTCCCTGGGATTTGTGGGGGGAGGGAAGATTACAAATAATGGCGTTAGAGACAAAAACAATGCAGACAGAGACAGATTCCTCTCACTGCTTCTCCTGAGCTGAGGAAAACCCACAACCACAACCAAAAAGTGAAGCAAATGCTTTTCCAAACAGAAGCCTCTGGGAAGGAGGAGGACAGCCCTGAAACATGCAGATATTTGAAGTGACACAAGGCCCCCTCTGATGCACTTCTTATTTCCTTGAAATCTCTGGCAACGACTCTTGGACATACATACACACACACTCTGGCCAAGTGTGACCCATTGCTTTTACTCTGCACAGCCAACCCAGCAAAGCGATAGCTGTCCTGTGGTGAAAACTCTTATAAAATCCTTTTTTGTGTTTTCAGTCCTTCAACAGTTGAAGTGGGTTTCCTGTACATCCTGCAGACACAGTGAAATTGCGTGTGTGCCTTTGATCTTATCGTATGGCTGCACTTACAGCGTGTGCCAGTCCTGATAGGGCTGGCACAGGATGAGATCTCTTTCCCAGTGGGAGATGCAGAGGCTTCTGGCAGCCAGGGCTGTGTTGTCAAAATAACAGCCAGATTTGGGAAGTGGGGAGATATTTCCTGGCCAGCTGTGAGTTCTTTCCTCCCTACCAAAATGTCCTGTGGGGAGGAAGAGGGGGCTGAGCCATGCCCATTCCGGACCAGGGCAGGAGGGACAGGTGTGGCATAGAGTGAAGGAGAAGTGTGGATCACAGCTTCCTGCTCACTTGCATTGCAGTCTTTGGCCAGCTGCACTGAAGAGCTAAGAAATGGAGATAAGCTGTTCAGGAAAGGATATGGCTTTTGACCTGTTCACCTCATAACACATACGTGCACATTACACTTGCCAGATGTCCTAAAACACACAGAACCTGAGAATTTCCCCAGTGGCTAAACTATCACTTCTGCCTCAGCCAAACAAATTTTGTGACAAGGACATATGAAAAAAAAGTCCATGAAATAGATAAGGCATAAAGCAGCACTCTCCTGACTGAGGAACCTAGAGGACTAAAGCATTGTGACCTCCAACTCTGTGACCCTGACATTATATTGATGTCTCAAAAAATCTCCCAAAGAACAATTATCAAAGATTAAAATAAGGATCTAAACCAGTGCAGAACTGGTGTCCCTTGGTATTCACATGCCTCGTGAGGACCTGAAGACAGTTAACCTAAAATTTCCTGAAAACTTCCTTCTGGTTTTTAGAAATGTTTTACTTAGTCATACTTTTTTCCCCCACTCTGTGTGTTCAACGTACAGTGGTAGCTTTCCTAGACAGCTTGTATCCACTAACAATCCTTTTTTATGGCCGCTGCATATGAAAAAGGACTGGATTTAAACAAACCAGTTTCTTCATTCTCCAAATTCATATTCTTCAGGGAAAAAAAAAGAACGTTATCAGTTAATGGTTTAGTTACAAACAAAAAGCATTCCTGTTGGTGAGCAGCACGATTAGAGATGGGAGGGGTGACTTTTTGTCTTGCAGGCAGGTGTTTGCTTACCACTGAGAAGCAGCTGGTTGCGCCGGTACGAAGCTGGCAGCTGACCAATGTCTTCTATCCTATGGCTCATTACCCGGGAAAGGTGACCAGTGTGGTAGAGGCTTCCCACAATGATGCTGTGCAAGTACATGGGTTCAATGAAGGAGCTGAGGAGAGCGCCTTGGAGCCCAAGGATGTTCCACCTGAAAAAAAAATTCAGGAGCAGTAAGACACAAGCATGGAGGAATGGCCACAATAGAGCTACCCTGCAAAATCAGCAAGTGTCACCACATGAGTTAGAAGACGAGGGATGAAACTATTCCTGTCCCTGTCCTATGATAAAGGAAGCACTGCTGGGTTATCATACACCCTTGGGCTGATTCCCTCTAGGAGGACTTTAGATTACTGTGGTGTCATTCACTTAAGAGATGTATTTCCACCTTGTATTGCTGCAAACAGAGGCTTCTTATCAGGAGTTGTTCCTTCTAAAAGCATTTTGTGTTTGATGGATGTTCATTTAGCATGTCTCTAGCAGAATTTTATTTTCCCCTGCATCTATAGTTCTCCCCTTGCAATGGTAGAGCTAGAATGAGAGTTTTTGTTGTTCTACCTTAATTTGCTGGTTGTCATACATAAGTACCATCCCCATGTCATACAGCCAAGCTAACACATGACTTAAGTGGCCAAAATCCCCACAAAATCTTTGAATGTCTCAGAAGCTGACATTTCTTTGCACAAATGACCATGAAGATATAAAGACATCCATGAGAATTAAATCCTGGTCTTGAATAGGAAAAAAAAAGAGAGGACTTAGGTTTTAGGAAATTTGTTTATAAACTATAGCTTGACCTGCTCTAAAGTGCTCAGAGTGATGGATACATCTCACCCTGCTGGTGTCTTAAAGGTGCAGCAGAGCGATGGTGGAGACCTTGGGACCTTCCACCTGTTGATGACTGAGACCTCCATCCAACTGGCATTGGAGTAGTTGCCAGAACAGTTCTGCATTTCAATAGCCTATGAATTTTTACATCAAGCTAGGCACAAATATGACAGCATGATTGCCTCTAAATTCTTCAGGGGACAGCTAATTGGTTAATAAGTGGAAAAATTAAAAAGAGGAAAGAAGTCATGATGCAGTTATCTTCTTGGCAAACCTATTTAGCTCAGCTCATCTAAGCAGTTGTTTCCCACCACGCAAATGCTAACAGGCTCTCTTACACTTGGATAATATTTTTACGTAAGTTGAACACTGTCAATCTGTCTGAATAGTTTTGAGTTCAGGAGTTCAAACTGAAAATGCTTCAGAAAATGTAGTTTGGAGAGCATATTTTGGCTCATTAAAACCCAAAACACCGGCAACATTTGGAACTCGGTAGCTGACTGAAGGAAAGCGTACGAGGTGCCTGCTATTTAAGGCATCATCCAGTGGCTGCCATGCTAAATAATGTGTTTAAAGCAGTATTTCCATCAGCAGCAAGCATTATGGTGCTAATTTCTTACATCATTGTTCTTTTCATTAATTAACATTTCTCAACCGTTAGTGCAATTATTGCAGTGCCTCCGTACTGTATGTCTCTTTTCATGATTAATAAGGAGTCATTATATTTCCCTTTCCTGAAGCAGTCAATTAACACGGAATACTTTCCATTAATTACTGAATGTTTAAAACCAGCATGCTGTACCTGGAGAGCAATCTGCTCTAGGAACCTGTGACACCAATTGCTTTTAAAAGTTCTCTTTAAATTTTATTCCAAAACCACAAGCAATTTAGCTGGCTGTATTAATTTGCCTCCGAAGCAGGGCTGTGAATGAGAAACATCTTTTAATCTCATGCAAGAAAAGGCAGCCATCTGGCTGCTGAGGATTTCAGAGTCAGACTCTCCCTGTCTCCCACTGTAAATGCAGGCCATTAAAGTAATGTGTTCATCTACATAAAACTCAAATGAAATATAAAAGGTAATATTTATATACAAACAATTTAGTCCCACAATTTAAACAGTCATTGGTTTTATGAAACATTTACTTTAGTCGATCAGATTAGCATAACTTCATTTGGGGGGAAAAAAGTGTGGTCATTTCTGCAAATAACATCACTTTTAAAGGAAAGAACTAGCTGCCTCCTTGAGTAAATAACTTATCATAATGAACAATTAATAATGCAAGCTTAAGAAACAGAGCTGAATTCAGCTAACAGTATATGCCTCCAGCCGGCATCTAAGGTAAGCAAAAAAATTAGACAGATATCTTTGTCCAGATGGAAACTTGTAAGATATCAGTGATGTTTTCAGCACTTGAAATTCCCTTAAAAAAGACTTACATATTTGATTGAAGGAGAGAAGAAAAGCAGCTAAACAGAAAAACAACATATGTTCAACAATATTGGGATTTCAGCAATATGCACATCACAAGAAATCATCTGAGTTTTATTTACCAAAATAAGAGATTGTGTTCAGGTCATACATTACAAGGTAATGATTGTATAATTTAAATTCATCACATGGGATCTGCCTTTTCTTTAGAGATATTTCTCTGCCTAATTCTGGACATATTCATCCTAGTGTAAAAAGACATTTGACTGTCAATAGAATTACATTATTGGAAATCACAATATAAGCACGATCAGGTCCCCTCCTACGTATTGAAAGCATTCCATAAACATGAATTAATCCTCGCAGTGCTGCTGTAAGGTGAAGTCCCATGTTTGCACCCTGGGGAATGAGGGCAGAAAGGCAGTAAGATATGCTGAAATCTGTAAGAGTTTCTGGCTTCTGGATGCAACCGCTGTCCCTTGAGAGAACCCTGTTCTCCCATTCCAAAAGAAGGCACAGGCAGGTGTAGGGGGTGATGAAGTTTCTGTATCAGCCATGGTGGGTTTTGACTCCAGGGTATAAATTTGACTCTAAGGCAAATTGGACAGACAAAAAAATAGAAAAAACAAACAAAAAAGAACAAGGGAGAAGAAACCTATCAAAGAATACGGGCACAAGAGCAAGGCCTACCTGATGTGTAGAATGTGGTGCAAAAAGAGACTGTCCCAGAACCAGACAGCATCCTAAGGTAGCAAGGACTGAGAAATCAGGAAAGGTGCTGACGCCAAGATGGCAATATTTGGTGGGGACCATTTGCTGGGTCTTTTTGAGCTGGTGTCCCCCATGTGGTGTGAAAAGGGATGAGGGTGATGGCACTGCCACCTGTACAGTGGCCACCTCCTGGTTCAGCACTGGTTTAGTAGCATCCAGTCAGAGAAATGGGATGAAGAAGCAAAGAAGGAGCTTTGCTTTCAAATCAAGCCCAGCTTTGTCAGAGTGTTTAGACAGTTGTTTCTCTCTGGAAAGCAGCCCCGAGCACGTGTGTGAGTCCCCCTAACTCAGCACAAGTCCTAGGAAAGGAGGGGTCCTGTACTGAGCTGGCCAAAACCAGACCCTTGCACTGCTGCTGTCCAACAGAGCACGGGAAAAGCACATTAATGGTGGTGGGAATTTTCAGCTTCTCATTCTGCTGCTGCTCTGTGGATGAACAGGCCTACCTTGGAGGGCAGCCAGTTCATTATTGTGCAGAAACAGTAGATTTTACTGACAAATATTTGGGGGAAGGTCTTTTATCCCTTGTATTGTTCATCCCTTGACCAACACACATGGCTAATGTGCTGACTTGGTCCTTTGATCTATGAACATCTATGGAATTATTTGTAGGTAGATGGTAGGGAAGGATGCATCTGAGCAACAGTGAAGCTATCAATAAGGGTGTTAATTTTGAAGGAGCTATTTCTCTGTAGCCTAATTTAGGTCCATGAAAGTAGCTGTGTTCCCATCTGTAACAAAGTGCTCTCTTCAAATGTGGCTTTTCAAAATAAAATTATTATTCAAAGCAATGCAGTGTTACATTTTGGCTTCTCAATATATCAAAGTGACTTTTCTCACTATGAGGAAATATGCTGGATCATTCTGAATTTTCCTAATTGTGCAAGATTTTAAGGGCTGTTTTCAAGGACACGCATCTCTCTAATAACTCATATGCTATGCGCTCTCTAATAACCCTTCCAATAAAGTGAAAATCAACCCACTGCTCCCTTAGTCACAGATCTTATTTAAAAATCCCCAAATCTTCAGCAGGCAGGATCAATAAAACAGAATGTCTCCCCTTTTCACTCAAATATGGGAGCTTTTGGAGCTTTAAATGGAAGGAAAGTATACCCTTCCTTTTGTTCAAACAGCAGATATTACTGCACTGTTTACAAAGACAAAATCCTGCGTCCAGTTTTCAATATAGATAATCCTTGAACAAATATATTTTTGCCTGTTTGTCAATCACAGAAATGCCAGTGACAAGCTGGGAGGCATCCCAGAGCAGGCAGCCTTTCTTTAATTAAATGCCATGCTCCCCCAGTGCTGGACAAGCAGAGGGCAGGGCATGACCCCCCTTCAGAGCCGCCCCAAGTTCCCTTGCTCCTGCCAGCTCAGGACCATCAGCAAGGTGTGCAGGGAAATGTGTCCCCACATCACAACCACATCACAGCCTTCACATGCTGGAGCATCACCTCACCACACAAGTTGTCTATGGCCCCTCCCTGGGACCAAAAGAAAAACGCATGATAAAAATACTGAGGAAAGGATTTGGGGGCAAACCCACGGGGATGCAGAGCCTTGCTCAGGTTAGTACAAGGCTCCTCACCCATCGCTGAGACGTGGTGTGACAGCTGGAGCCCCTTTGCTGGCGTTTCTAGCATTGATTTGGACATGGTTAGACCTGAAGGCTGACACTTGAACCCCTTTGTAACTGAGTTATGGAGAAATTTGCCTGATGCTTCTAAACATCTCAGGGAACTGTGTCCACCTGCCGTGGATGCTCAGGGACTGAAGTGTCTCCTGGGACCTTTGGAAACCTTGCCCATTAAAAAGCACTGCTGATGAATTTCAAATCTTATTTTGATAAGGCTTTTTGTAAAAGAATTTTTTTTTTATTAAGAGCTTTAAGTCTTATCCACTTGGCATGTTAACCTCCTCTACCACAGTTTCTATTACCAATATTTCCAGCTATGCTTCACACAACATAAATTGTTATTCAGGGTGGCATGGGCTCAGCAGGACACCTGTGGTGTTCCTATTTATACGACCATTTAGCTATTATTGGTTTGGAAACTGGAACTAGTGCATTAGTTTTTGATCTGTATTTTAACAGTGGGTGGTTTATATATGTTTTCTGGAACATACCTTGTGGTGAAAGATTGAAATTGAACTCTCAGTCACACAGAAAGGGGTTAAGAGAGAGAATTACAAACCGTGCGCACAAATCATCTCTAATTGAAGATCTAGCTGTGTTAATTGATTTTCATTTGCATTAATATGTAGCTTTTGAAGTAGCTTTTCTTAAGAGTTACCTTGTCAGGCTCAGCCTTCTGTTAACAATGGCTGTGGTCGACAGGCTAACACTAAAATAGATCTAAGAATGCCAATTTCCAACACTGACTTTTAGTCTTGCATTTTTATATGCTACATTTAAATACATCTTAATGTGCTCAACTCATCTTATAAAATGCTACTTCAGACTCCCACTGCTAAATCCTGAAACAGTGCCTTAAGGCTATATTACCTTGCAATACTCTGAACATATTCTCAATAAAGATTCCTTCCTATTCTCTAGTTTGTGGGCCCAAATAATCCACAAACCTTAGACATAGGACATGGGTAGACTGCTCATGCTGATGTAAAGTTTGGAGGTCTTTGCTTTCATTTGAGTTGTTTTGTAGGTGAGGTATAATTTAGATATTCAAGGTCTTATTTTACTTCTGGGCTTAATGGCACTTTTTTGGTGAAGTTTGAGGAAGTGGATGACCATTAACCTGGTGGCAAGAAAATGCACAGTCTTTTAAAGGTGACCTTTTGAGAAGTGGTAGTAAGAAAACAATTTTAAGGCCAGAGCCTATAAAACAAACACTGAATTCTGGCTTGTATGTGCTGTTTAAAGACAGTGTTTGTGAGGATTGCTCCCTGCAAATCCTGCACAATGCAAAGTACGTTCCTCAGCCTGCAAGGGGACTTCTGAAAGAGGACAAGTGACACCGCTCGTACATTTACAAATAAGTTTATCCAATCTTTATGTGTGGAAATGCAAATTCGCTGCACAGAAGGCTGGCAACTCTCCAAAGGAACCACATCAGCTAGACATCTAGTGAGCAGCAACATCCTCTGCTCTGGCCGAAGTGTGAGGTGTTCAGTCTCCTGGCTGAGGTCTATCAAGGCAGAGGGTTTGGGGAAGAGTAGTGCAATGCAAAACTGTCTCCTGGGACACCCAGGTAAGAGCTAATTTTTGGAATAAACCTTAGTGTTGAATGCTTGCACCAAGATCCTCAAAATAATCCGCACACATGGTATCCGAGGTGAGGTGGTGACGTGGGACCTGGGAGTGCATGTTCATGCCACGGGTCTGCTGTGCTGGGGGGGTCCTGTGGTGGCCTCCTCCCCGTGCTCCCAGCACTGCTGCCATTCCCTACCAAACCACCGGCAATGGCAAGCACCAAACCCTGCTGTGCAGCTGCACCCTGCAGAACACCCTGCTATTTCGGAATGGCTGACACTAGGAGAAATAATTTCTCTAGTTTTCTGCATGGAAGAAGAAGGAACCCAGGGGCTGGTGATGAGATAGATAAACTTGATGAGCTCAGAGCACAGAACAGGAAACTTCATACAGAAGGGAGGCTTGTGCATTGCTAAATCTGAGTTATGGTGGGCCTAGAGGATGAGCCATGGTGGAAGGAGACTGGCCTGAAGCTCAGGCAGTGTTTCCATGAGTCAGAGGACAAACTGTATCAAAGGGAAAGTGGTTTCTCTACTCTGTGACAGGCTCTGAATTTCCCTTATAAGTCTGTCCAGAGGGATGTTGGACTTAAGAGAAGTGCATAGATCTTTGACATTTTGTCCAGACTTTCATGTTTCTTCTGCTGCAGGAATAAGAAGCAGAGACATTTGGAAATTCTGATTTTATATGTGCAATCATGTGATTGTGTGAACTGTTACCTGCAAATCTGGCACACTCATACACTCTGTGTGCTGTGGGAAGCCAGCAGGGAGGAGAGGCTAGGTGCTGGGCTGGCTTTGTGCACCTGGAAACCATGTCACTGAAGGGGACACGGGACACAGAGAGCCAGTGAGGCCCTGGGGCACCAAGGGGATGCTGCAAATCCCACCCTTGCAGCTGGCACGTATCAGCTGAGCACATATCAGTCCTGAACATTTCTGAGGGTCAGAGACAGAATGTAGTGCTGAGCCTCCCTAATGTTTGGTTGCTGTGTCTAGATCCTCAAAGAAGAGCTGAACTCTAGAGATATCCTTGTTTCTTTTCCCCCTACATGTGAGTGTGAGTGTGCGTGCAAGCCTGTGTGTGTATGTGTGTGCACGTGTCAATTTTCCTTCAAACATCTGTCTGCTCCCAAACAGCAACTGCAGAGACTTCCATTAGCAGCAGCATTAACCTTGCACTGACCTTGTAATAAGCAAGGTATGAGTAAGTCCTGCATCCAGCCTTAGTGTGAGACAGGGAGATGAAAAGAGGTTTAATTTGGCCCATTATATGAATTTTGCTGTCACAAAAAGCCAACATTCTCTTAGGGCTGTAATGTCTCTGTCGACATAAAGGTTTTAATATAGGTTATGATTAGCATCAAGAAAACGTTCAATGACATAAATTTTCCCCCAAACAGATGACTATTTTTGAGATTATTTTTCCCATGTTATTGCTGCTTTTTTGCAAATTTATACGATGTATATTACAGAGGAGAATGAAGGTCAAAAGGTGTTAGCGTAATTAATGAACTATGGGCTACAAAATGTGGTTTAATCCTAAATCCTATGGCACTGAGAGCCTGAAGTCACTCCAGCTGCACTGTGAGGCCCACAGAAGCTGTGAGTGTAAAAGCTGACTCTCTTAGGGTGGGTTATTTGGGGATTCACAGACCCCGAACTTTAAATGTACACATATAAATGCATAGGTTTTAAAGCCAGAAGGAACCACCAAGATCTAGTGTGACCTCCTTTATAATGAAGCTGCAGAATTTCACCTCGTAATTCCCTGCCTGAACCAAATAAAATGACAATTCATACCAGAAGAGCTTGTGCTTTAATTCGGTGAGGGAACAGGTATGATACCAGGGTGTTTATCCTGAGATCTCGACAAAGCCACAGAGCCCAAATAATGCATACCAAGCATCAAATTCTCTCAAACCTGTGGTGGTAGTAATAAAAATGGTTAAATGTCTTTGAATAACAAATAAATCTGATTAAACCACTCTCTGCTTATAGCTTTCCTGTGAGCAAGAAAGAACATAAATCCTTAGATACATGATTTATAGAATATGATTCGCTTTTCTCAGTAACTCTGTGCGTTCTTGGGTCTTTGATATTCTGATAGCAATGTCCTTTGCAAATAATGCAAAATGATGTATATTTTAGCAGCTACTGGCTAGATTCTCAAGAGGAAACATTCTCTAATAGCACAGTGCTCCTGAGGGACTTCTACAAGCAATAAAATCCAAAGCATACAAGCCAGATTTTTTTGTCAAATCTTGCTTATACAAACATGAATTTCAGCTTCAGAGATCTCTCTTCTTCTCACTGCAAGACAAGCCCAGATAATGTGTAACCAGATTCCTGCATCCTGCAGACATTTAAAGAGTCAGCTACCTATGTGGTAGGGCAAATATTTAGAGTCTGAAACGTGGCACCAACACCACCCACTGATCTCTTCAGTGGGGCAGGAGTGGGAAAGGGCCCCCCCACAACAACCTCCTTTTCCACTGAACTCCTTTCCTGCTTCTACTTTCTGTGATCAGAGGGGAAGAAGGCAGAAAACAGTTCTATATGAGCTGAAACAAAGGACAGGTGAAGAAATCTTTGATTTCTCCCCATTACATGTGAGGATAATAATGATAAAAAAATTTCATAGGTGGCATTTAATGTGGTAAACTGAAATTTGAGATAAAGTATAATGCAGATGTCCTACCCCCTTTTCTCAGCCTATCTTTTAACTGCACCTTACTGGTGAGAGTAAACATTTGCTGTTGAAGGCAGGGAATAATGATTGCTGATTTTTTTTTAATCCATGAAAATCCCAAACTCATTTGAATTACATCCCAAATAAATAATAAAAAATTCAGTTTTTCATACAATGTTGAAATAATACTGTCAATGATGAGAGCTGCTTTTTTTTTTATTTTGGAAAAATTTTGTGGTAGATTCTTTTTTTCTTCACAGACTTCAATGCTGTTTAGATGTGTGTCAACAATGAAAGGATTCACTGAAAGTGCTTAGCAGATGTGCTTGGAGAAAACCCAGCTCTTGAGACTGTGCATTACTGTCAACATTCCCATCAATAGGAAATGTAATAGTGTTTGCAAAGCTGATATTTAATTCACTGGCTAATGACATTCAAAACCACAGAGAGTACAGTATTTCTTTTCTTGAAGTTAATTTTGTTTAGTTTTTTGAGTCCATATGAGTCTGAATTTTGAAAATCCAACTGCGGCTACACACAGTGCAGGAGATCCACCAAGTACACTTTGGGTTTTCTGTTATGTCCTTGCGAATAAATCAAAATATTACAGCAGAAGTTGCTCTTTATCCTTCAAGCAAGCACAACAGTTGTGATGGTTACACTTAGCAGAGAGCGGATTTTGTGAGTCTGGTAGTATTTCCATTTGCTGGTTCACTTCTACATTTTTGAGACAAAATGGCAGGCTTTGCTAAGCTAACAGACTAATTTAGCTTTAGGAGGTCATCCAGTTAAAGCTAAGAGCAGAATTTATGCATTTAGATTAAACAAAATTTTTATGTTTTTTTTAAAAAAAGATTTTCTCTATGTTGGCTTTTAATAATTGGGCCAAATTTTTGACTGATGTAATTTAACTGAGTTCTTAGGCATGATGTTCCAGCAGAGAATTTGATCATAGCATTTATGCTTTTATAGCTACAATGTGATGCATTTTATACGCAGAGCTGCATCTACAGATAATGTACATTACATATAAAAAAAAATAATTATGAAGTTAAATATACACATATGTATAGATACATACTAATAGTGCAATACATGTGCACTACAATACACACACTTTGATTTTGGTTTGTGTTAGCCATCACTTGCTATTAGTTAATGCCCTAAACTGAGAATGGTGAATGTATTTACATTTTATTTGTCACTGGGAATAATTGTGAAATATTTATTACATGCAAATTATTCTGCATAAATATATGTTGTATTTACAGGACAGAGCAGAAACCCACAGAGGGGGGGTGTGACATGAGAGTTCTTCAATGACATTCAAAAAAGTAGAAATATTCCTGGTGGCTTTTAGGGCCCTTTATTCAACTGGGTGCAGATGAGCTAAGTTTATCTGTATGATAGTTGGTTTGCAAGTTTTGGGGTAAATGATCCAAGAACAGCAGAGTGGATGTATTTTATTTGCACAGTGAAATTCTACTGGCAAAAAAAGCTGCAAAAGCAGTTTATATTTTTGTCACACTGTAATAAGCAACTAACGACCCACAGAGAATTTGGGAAAATGTCCTATTTACATTCCCTCCTATTTATATGGTCTGCTTTCGCATACAAAGGAGGTCTTTGTTTCCGCAGGGCTTGTCAGCACCTGCTGGCTGCGTCCTACCAGTCACCATAATCCTCTGTGGCATCGAACTTGCACGTGCAAAGACTTTTGCCATGTGTATCCATCACGTACCTGGCGATTTTGTCTGTGCAGGACATGGTGATGAGCTGCTCTCCCAGCAAGACGCCGTCCCACGTCTGCGCTGCGTTGTGACATCGGACAGGAATGGTCCCTTCTCCAGACTCAATCTTTGTCCGGAGATGCCCACGGTATTTCCTCACTATGTGCTTGCTCCTGTTCACTGGGCAAAATAAACACAAGAATGACAATAACTGAATATTTTCTGAGAGGCTGTGTTGATGCCATAGCTTTCATTTGCAGAACCATCTGTGGACGTCCTTTAAATGGGATGCAAAATTAGATGAGGTAACAGCCCAAGAAAGCAGTGTAGTGCAGAAAAGAAGGTGCTCCTAGCATGGTTGTCTTTCACATCAATCAAAGCTTACACAAAGCACACACTCATGTTCCTTTTCTATTTCTCTTATATGCTTAAAAAGAAGAGAGGTGCTCTGTTTTTTTAAGAACCAGGACAATTTTTCATTTTATGACTGAATTGTGACGGATGAAGATTTGAAAAAGCTTGGTTCAATGAGTGTCATCAAAGACAGCTGTACGATGCAAACCAGTCCAATACTCTACTGTGATATTCAGTGACACTTCCTAAATAATTGCAGAACTGCAATTTTTGTTATCACAAAATTTCACTGAAAATTCTGGAAAGCTAAAGGTTTATACTCTGAATCAAAGGCAAATCAAAACTTGCTAGTTGTTCATTACTGGCTGAAATTCCTTCTACAGTCTCCCTGAAGTGCCCTCCTGCCTTGTGTCATACCAGGATCTTTTATCACTTCTGTGGTATTATATATTTGAGTGCACGGCAGCTGCTGCTGGGGTGGCACAGGGCAAGCAGCTAAAACACTTGTCCTGTGCCATGATGATCTGAGTTCTGCACATATGCAGTAAATACAGAAGATAATGACATTTCAAAAGCACTTCACCTTCATTTTTATGAAAAAAGAAAAACTGCAGTTCATTATCAAAATCACTCTTACTCTCTTTACACTGTTACTTTACCCCTCGGTATTTTGGTTGTAAAAGAATAGGAAGGAATAGCAAGGAAATCCTCTGGGTCTGCTCACTGCCTCACCCTCAGAGGGCTTCACGGGAGGTCACCTTCATCCTGAAGCAGACCTTCCACAGTTTCCCTCTAGCCCAAAGGAAAATAACAAAAGACAGTACATGACGGCCTCTGCATTCAAGGAAAAGGAGTGATGCATTTACAGACATGAGGCTTTTGCCCATATTTCCAGCTGTCCTGTGTATTTTTCCATGCCAGCTCCTCATCTGGACCAGAAGGCTTCTACTTGTGAAGGTGATGCTCCTCAGTCCTCAGTGGGCTACGGGGCTGCCTGTGCTTCTGCCACTGAGTAACATGAGTGTGTCAGAGGCTGTGGGGCTGATGGCACCTCTGGCTGTGAGCAGCTGTCTCTATCCATGATCCCCAGTGCTGGTGGAAGCAATGGATTGACTGGCTGCTGCCACTGGGTGGTTTGCAAAAAGGGAGTGGAATAATGAATTGCTTCAGCCTACTGGGATTAGCAGAGGCAGCAAACATATGTAGAACAGCAAAGTCAGCCGTGACCTGCGAGCACATGGGTGGCTGGGCCCCAGCAATCATTGCCTCTTCTCTCCATTCCTGCTTTTTTAGAACTTAAGATGGGTGCGTGTGTGCCAGCAGCGGGCTAGACCAGGTATCAAATGGATTGCTTGGCCATGACCAAAACTGGTTTCCACCCAAACTCAGTCTCCATCATATCCAAAACACTGTTTGCAAATACTGTGACAGCATTGCTGCTACAGGATCTGAGTTCAGTGAGGAGTGGTGTTGCACTGCCACCCTCACCAGCAGGCATGTCCCAGCAGCAGGAGATGTGGGGGGACCTTGTGCCCAGCTGTGAGCACCTCACAAATCGAGACACTGCAGTAACCACCAGATTTGGAGTATTGTGGCTTTTCAAACTTGAGCTGTGGGAGAAATTGGGAGCAGCCAATGGAGAAATAAAAAAATTCAACGGGCAAAAATCCCAGAATCTCAAAAATGTCTTAGATCCCTCTGCTCTCAAATTTACTGGTTGTGCCAACACTGTCAGGAAACCATTTCCATGACTGCGTCTGCTGATCCCTTGTACATCCCTCTTGTCTGGGATGCTAAGTGCAGTATCATTCAGAGGATGCTCTTGGGCAATATTAGCTATCTGGGAACTGGTCCATATTTTTCTTGGGACTCTGCAAGGAAATATTTTTTAAATCCATGGAACAGTGGTGAGCAGCATTTTTTATTATCAAACCACAGACTCATGCGAAAGGTACCACGAAATTTCGACAACAAAAGTAGAAAGTGATCACTTCTGCTTAGCAAACATATCTAACTGAACAACAGTGAGAAATGTCTACCAAAACCACTTTGCCTTTGTGTGCACATACTGAGAACTGATGGCACGGCAGAGCGAGATCTCTGCCAGGGAAGCAGGGAAGGGTGACTCAAGAGGCAATTGCTGTTTCGGCTGGTGGAAAGTTTGACTTCATGCAAATCAGTTCTCTTTTCTGAAGCTTTCCCACAGGTATAATGAAGATAATGATGCTTCCTTCTTACGCAAATTAATTTAAAGGTACTGCTCAACAACTATTTATGAAAAACAGATGCTATCCTTCCAGGAAAAATCTACCACAGAAATCCACCTGCTGGAATTCCCTCAGGATAAAATGATTTATCACTGTTTCCTTCTCCAACTTTTAAGAAAAATATTTTCTCTTGTTAAACTTTTCCCATTTCCCATCTCTCTAGATTCTCCTCTCGTTCTCAGCTCCTGCTCTGAGCCTCCCCTCTAAGTGCCTTGATCTCCCAGATTACCCTCTTTTTCAGACAATTCAGCGTGTTGGTACACCCACATTTCCAATACATGCAAAGAGACATGTAACTGCTAGGGAATTTTAGTGACAGCAGTGTAAGATGAGCAGCCCATCATTTACGTGGCTTTGATTTCACTGTATAAATGTTACCTCAGTGAGGGGCAAAGCATCCCACAATATGCTGACAGAGATAAGGAGTGAGTTCAGAGGACAGCAGCAGGATTGCAAACACCTGTTGAGCAGCTGGGGAATTTCAAGCACAGACCAACAATTTTGGTGAGAGGGATCCAAATTACTTCTGTGAGTCTGGGGGGTCTGTTTATTAAATTTGTCATTTGTCTGCCTGATCTCCTCAGCACCGAAGGAAGCACAAAGGCCAAAGTAATCCACATCTGGTTGTTCTCACAGCATCTCAATCTTGGACTGCAAGTACCAGAAACTGAACAATAAAGTTTCTAAAAGCACTTAGGAAGCGCATGCAAGTGCACTGATAGTCTCAGTCCCCGAATGCTCGTTCTGACTCAGCCATGTGTCCAGCTTTGCTCCCTGAGCCTGTGCCCTGCCCACGGTGCAGCCGAGCAGCCGGCATTGGTTGATAGGATTCAGGCATCTGTGGCCAGTGCACACTCACCCCAGGACACACTCCCACGGCTCTGATAAGGGGTTTTAGCTGCTCAGCTGCTATTAAATTCAGTGAATAGGGCGTGACTCAAACCTCGTGCCGTGCTGCCTGTCTCAGGCTGCTCACATTGCTGGGGTAGTTAGGACACATGCTCCAAAAGATCATCTGTGGCATTTATATAAAATACTAATAACCCAAAGCTCTGAATGCTTTCAGATTGCCAATGATTAAATAAATCCAAATCTGCAATTGGAACACACTGAGTTCTTTTTTAGCACTTCATTAAGTAGCACAGGAAGATACAAACAAAGGAAAGGATGAGGCTCCGTCAGTTTTGCACTGAAGCTGCAGACAGACTCCAGCATATAAGCTGCTTGTCAGCAGTAAAAAACATGGTCCACTTGCTGGCACAGCCTGCTACGGATCATTTTAATGCAGTCTCAGAAATAAATTTATTTATGCATCTTAAAGTCACAAACTACAGCCTACTGCTGTTCTGGTGTTCAGTATAATCAAAACATCAGTGACTATAAGCATTTCTGATCTTTGCTGTGTTGGTTCTCCAACTGCTTAATCTCAACTAATTGCAGGGGAGAAGGCATCTGTGGATGCCACTTCAACCAGAACAAAATGTCAATTCAAACCAGAATTGGAAAGGACAAATTTAAAAATCATTTGGAGTGGATTTATGATGCATGCTACACTCAGATGTGGAAATTACTCCTGAGAGTTCCTAAGATAAAAAGGTGCTGGATTAATTACTGGATTAGAAATGTACACAGACAGGTGCCTTGTATTTAAAATCAGAGAAACCCTCTGATTTCAAGCCTCACCCCTCATTTTCATATTTGCTCCAGGACCAGTTCTAGCTCACATGGCAATGAAAAAAGCCACTCCATTATTTATTATTTAGTTAAAGAGTGAAGAGGAAATGGACGGTGATTAAACAGAATCACACAAGTAAGGCTGTGTCTAAAATTTTGCATGACTGCCTCTGAGGTTCATTTTCTGTTTCCCTGCTTCAATGGAGGCTGTTCTCTCTTCAGGAAGACGGAATAAAAAAGCCTATCTTGCATTTTTGTCAGTGCTGGATCCTCCCCTCCTCAGCATGGTTTATAAAGCTTCCTTAGAGCAGTTTGAGACAAAGGGGTGGAAAGAGGAGTGTTAAGATCTGACTGCCTTTGGTTTTTGATGGTTATTAGAGATGCACTTTTCTCAACCAGATGCTGACTAAATGTACAGTATTACTACTTCTGGAAGGGTTGAAGTGAGACTCACAGCACAGTGAATCCCTTGGATGTGTCTCCTCTGCTGGGTAGGGTGGCTGGTCAGATAAATCCCTGCTGCACTGTGCTTTGGTGACTAGCAGAGCCAGGATGAAATGCCATGGGCCAGCTTTGGAAAATAAGAAACTTCAGGAGTGTTCCGAAAGAAGTCTGGGTTTACAAAAAGAAGGGACTACAGAACTGCCCCTGCAGTGACTGCAGGGATGTGTCCTTCCCAGGAGGGAGCACAAGCCCCTGTCTTGTACAGGTTAAACAGGATAAAAGCATGTTGAGATGAATCCTTAAAAGTCAAGATATGACTTTCAAATATAGGCCATGAGGACTGCTGCATCTGAATGCAGTCCTAGGAGAGATTTGCTTGCTCCCAGAGCCATGTGGCACCCACCACACTGTAGCAGTGTTCAGTTCAGATCTGTGGGCTGGACCACATCATTAAGCCTTATATACAAATATAAATGATGAATATGTACTTTATCTGACAATGTTACAAAACCTGGGACACCTGTAATTTTCAGAACTGAAATTAACATTGGAGATTGAACTACTTAACCTCTTCTCTCCTCCCTCCATCTTTCCTGGCTGAAATGCCATCTTTGGACAGTGGTCCCTAACCTGACAAAATCCATCACCTGACAAATAATGTTACCTTTGGCATATTATTCTTTCTTCTGTTCACTAACCTTCGAATAACAATTTTCACTCTTTCTACTTCTTCCATAAGTTTTCATCTGACAATAGTTTCCAGTGATGTACCGACAAGGTGTGAAAGCAAAGTCAATTTGCCCATCCACAGGTTATTAATATGTGGCATTTAATCCAGAAGAAGCAGTGAAGAGAAAAACTTGAAGTTTGAATCCACAAGAACAGAAAGGAAATGACTGCATTATTTTTCCTTATCTGCTTTAAGTACCTATTAATTAAATTATTATTTTTGGATTGAATTGTGGTGTTAGAGACAGTAGCTGTAGGAAGGGTGCAAGAATGGTATTCCAGCATATTAAAGTTTATCAGTGAGTGTTTTAATGAAAACTTTTCATTTTGGTACATCAAAATGCCTCCATATGTGATTACTGAGGGGAAAAATTTCATCTGTTCAGATTACATAGCACTTTTACAACAAGTTTTTATTATTTTCGTAGGTTAGTATGAAATTTATTGAAAGCTCATCCTAGGGACAGGTGCCAAAATACCTTATTGAACCTATGCTAGAGCAGAGAATGGCACTCTAACACATGAAACCCATTTTACCATCAGACTAACTTCTAAGTAAGCCTGGAATCTCAGCAGGCTTCAATACCTTGAGAGGAAAAGAAAATCTGAGAGAAAGAGCTGAAAGCCTAAAACAGGTTTTCTCTAATGTCTGTCTTTGAAGAATGCCTGGGATCGAAATGTGAGCAACTAGTTTAAATTCACTTTAAAACAATTTGTTGGCAGCAAAGACATGCACAGCTTCCTCTGAGAGTTATAAATGACTGTTCCAGGCAAGGAGGAATGAGCAGTACCGGGTCAGGTGTCAGGGAGATCCTTTGTGCCACCTACAAACCCAGGCTGTGGACTCCAGCCTGCTCTGGAGTAGAACAGTATGAGTATGTTAAAGCCAAAAGTACAAGATTTTACAGTGGGATTAAGATTCTGTGCATGTGGCAATCAAGGAAAGCACAACTCAAACACTTCAAGATTATTGTTTTTAATTACTAATTGCTCCTCTCTTCTAAAATTAGACATGTCCCGCCGTGGCTCTGAAAGTGCAGCTGCTCCCACAGAGCACTGTCTAGAGGTCTGGCAAAGGGCTGCACTGGTGCTGTGAACTCTGTGAGGAGAAGACTTCGGCCTCTGAAGCCTCCATCAGGCTCATCACCAGGCAGAGAGGGCCACTAGCCGGTCTCCAGCAATGCACAGCTCATCCTTGACAGTGTGGAGAGATGCTGCTGGTTCCCAGGTCAGCAGCTGATGGAAGCCAGTGGGTGGAGGCTGCATGTGGAGAGTGAGATGCTGCATCCACCAGAGACTGGGGGGCACCAGCTATTCACCCATGTCCTAAGCCATGCATCATTGTATCTTTCATTTTCTTTTGTTAATGAGAAATTTCTTCTCTTAAAGCTAGGATTTATCTTTTAAATATACTTTGTGT
This sequence comes from Oreocharis arfaki, assembly GCA_013398015.1. NCBI lineage: Eukaryota > Metazoa > Chordata > Aves > Passeriformes > Paramythiidae > Oreocharis > Oreocharis arfaki. The sequence continues at coordinate 762,671 of VZRR01008594.1, forward strand.
GAAAAATATATCAACATCACTGGAATCGCCTGTTTGGTGACAATTCTCTCCCCTGCCATGTTTTAATCAAAAAAGCTTACACAAACATAAAGAAATGTGTTATCCATCATAACCCTCTTTCTTTTATCAACAGAACATGCTGTTGTTCATGTGGCTTTGGGATTTTGTTGCTGTTGAGGAACTGAAATCTTCAAGGATGATTTAAAGAAAATGTTGTGAAAGAAGTCAGCAAAATATGAAAACAGCAAATGAACCCCATGAGACAGAAACAAGAGCAGTCTGTCAATAAGGTTGACAGATTTTCAGCCACACTGTGGTAGGTATGAGTCTAGACAGGCTGCAGTTCCTGGTGCATCACCAGACATATTCTAATTCAGCTTCTGGAGCTCTGGAGTCCCATGGTCTCCAGCTGAAGAAATTAAATCTTGATCACCAGGAAATGGTTTCTGTTGGCCTGAAAAACCTGTGAATTTTAGTTGCTAAATTATTCTGAATAATTTTATAATAGTGCGTAGAATAAACAATGTTTTCAATTTTAATACTCTGCTCTTAGCATTAATTACCCTTTTCAGAGCTGTGATTGCTGGATACCTTTTATTCCTATTTTACAGGTATAGAAACAGAAATTACCAGAGTAAGGTGAGTTGCCCAAGACTGGCTAGAGAAGGCAGCTTGCGGGGTCATGGTTAAAATTAAATTGTTTGTTACTCCTACAGATGTCTTCAGATTTCTCTCCTAAGACTCTAAGAAACTCCCCAGAAGTCTAAGGACTTCCAGAAATCCCACAGAGATCTCAACTGGACCTGGAGCTGCCTGATAAGCTTTATGAATTTTACCTGTGATTCCCACTCAGTGGAAGGGTAAATTAGGCTAAATTAGATCTGAGTGAGTGTAGTTTTCACCCACCCAGAGATTTTTCCCAACTATGGTTTGGTATTTTCCACCAAAAAACCCCCGTGCCTTATTTAGGTGCTTATCTGTAGTGGGCTATGAGATGCCAGGGTGGAATGGGAGAACGTCCAGGAGCATGTGGTCTCTTCCCTGCTGCAGAGGGCTTTGGAGATCCTCAGACACCATTGTTCCTTGGGCTGGACTAATCTGGGGACAAGTAGCTTTTCTTGGTGAAATTTTCTACTGCTATTTTGAAAACTTCTCAGGCATGGTCTTTTGCTGATTAATGCAGCCTTTTTATCACATCTGAACATTGCATCCAAATGCAGTGTTTTACAAAGCAGCAAAACCCATAACAAAGCAGAATCAATAAATACAGTGCAATGCCCTTCGGCTGTTCAAGCATTCTGTTAAAATTAGAATCTGATTATAGCTGTGGAAACCTGTTTTCCTGAATCCTAGCAAACACATTTTGCTTTACATGAAAGCTTTTCAAAGCTGTGGCCAATGCTGGCTCTGAGCAATCCATAGTTTTCAGCATATTCTTTCTCTTTTCCTGGATAGACACACACTGCACTGACATATACTTCTAAAAATCTTATTTTCTACTTTAAACTCCCCCTGAAACAACAAAACTCAAATAAGCAAAAGCAGCCACGAATATCACAAGGAGAAGGAATTGGGACATTTTCAATGCATTGTCAAAGGCAAAGAGTTTTCTGATGATGTGTCAGTCCTGACAAAGTTTTAAAACAGAGAGTTAAGAAACGGAGCTGTCTAGCTCAGTTGATAGGGAATTCACTGATCCAGGACTTGGGAGACACAGATTCAAGATTTATTTGATTCTAAGTGGCCTTGAATGAAAAAGCTTACCCTGAGCTAAGCATGGGAGGAAATGAAATGGGGTTTTTCTACCCCTTGTTACTGATGACCAGGAGATATGAGAAATGCAAGACGCAACCCCACTTTCACATGACTATTTTGTTTTAAATTTTGCCTGACAGGTTTTGATTACTTTGCAGCCAGTCAGTACTTTGAGACCTGAAATTGCCCATGAACTGAAGTTGTTAATTCACCAGTCAGCTTTAGCAGAACTCTACTAAGAACCTAACTACCCAGACTGGTGGAGATTAATAATGGAATATAGAGCAACAGCAAACTTTTACAGGTTGATTAATTGCACTGAAAGCTTCAGGACTCCAGTGTGGCGAAATGAGAGCCTCTTTCCAAGGTGCATTCTGGGCTCTAGCATGATAATGCCAACAATAAAACCATGAGTGCTTTCACAGCCCTCCTAAGCCTGGACACCACTGGTTTCTCGGGCAGGTTTAGGGGCTAGAACTGACCTTTGGGGTTGGAAAAAGGTTTAGCATGACAGGCCATGTAAGGCATCAGACCTCTCCTTTGGGTTACCAAAAGTGATGGGATTTCCAGAACATGTGGACCACATACTTGCAGACCCTCTGGCACTGCTGCTCTGCCTGAGCAATGGGTCCATCTGAGCATCGAGATGCTGCTGCTTCTGCAGCTTTTCCCTCAGGTGGCATCAGAAGGGCTCAGGGTTCACAGCGAAGGGCTTGGGCCAGTCACCATCTCCATTCTGGTACCCCGGACATGAGTCTTTCCCCCCTTTCCATTCTCTCCCTTCCCTGCAGCCTTGGATGAGCAGAGAGTGAGTAGGAGAGGCTAGGGGAGGAAAAGCTTCTTGCAGCACTGGAGATGGCTCCAACCAGTGCCTGCAGGTCCTGTGTGGGTGTTGTGCATTGGAAGACGCAGAGGGGCCTCACTCATCTTGAAGAGTCCCCCCACCCCTCACAGGCTTTATGTTGCTGTCTCTCGCCCACTCCCCATCACAGCTGAACATCACAGACCCACTCCCCCTCAAACTTTCCCATACTCACCGTGGCCCTCCTGTCCCAGGGTCCCACTGATTCCTCTCAGCCACACTTTCTTCTCCTGAAATACCTTTGCTCACCTTCCCCAGTAGAAGAAAGCTCCCCCACAGTGCCAGCATGGATTTATTTTAGATGTTGGGAAGAAATCTTTGAACTGTCTACATGCAGCACCATCTCCACACCTGGAAAGCCCTGAGCTTTATCAGACCACTGCTCAGGCCTGCAGTGCTTGTGGGGACAGAGGACCACCACACCTGTGCTGGGCTCCCTTGTCATCTTTGCCCATCCTGGCCAGGAGCACACTTCACCTCTGCTCCCAGCCACGGAGTGTGTAAGTGATGGAGAGAATTAACCAGAGGGAACTGTCCTGTGACCATGCTTTCCCTACCAAACTAACTCGAGTGAAAGCAGTCACACTGAAACATTTCAGCAGCCTGGGAAGATTGAGTTCGAAAACAGGGCAATTACATATAAACCTAATGCCTGCTAACAGTCCTGAGCAGGGACACAAGCTCCTTGACAGAGCAGCCTCTACTCAGCTGTAGAAAGTCGCTGCATTTCCTCTGTGTTTACGTTGGTAAATTGAGGCTGGGTCAGTGGCACAAGCAGAAGGGGCCACTGCTTCCACAGAACTTGACCTCAAAGGAGAATGACAAAGGGTGCTGTGTTCATATCTGAACCCAAACCTTCTGGAAACCAGTCCAGTCTTAATGAAGTGAAAGGACAATTTCCTTCCACCTTCTTTAATTCCCTAGCCTCTGAAGTAATACAAGAGCCTCTTGTTGTATTTGCAATTTCTGCAGCATCCTTTATACGACAAAGCAATCTGGGCTGACCACAATAATTCATCCAGAGCTAGGATTATTTCTCCTGAGGCAGTATTCAGCACTACAGCCTACAGTGGTGTATGCATTTTTTTAGTTTCGTGTTACTTCTGGGCATGCTTCTCTATGATAATTTTGTTCTGAGATCCCCCAAGGTATTGTTCTGCTCAGTCATATGAAAAATAGGAAAATAATGCACCTTCATCCCAGTTCCACAGATGGGTCATTCATCAGCATAAAATCAACTTTACAGCCTGGGAGGAAGCTGCATCATGCACCAAATAGCTACGAATTTCCAAGATGGTTTCCCAAGCTGCATGGGGCCAGCAGCTGTGACGGAGAGATGCGATACCTGGGAGCACTTGTGCAATGGGAACAAAAAATAGTGTCCAAGTCCAAGAGATGACCCATGGTTATCTTCAGTTTTTGTAATGGGAAAGTTTATCACTTTGTTAGAACCTGAATTTTCTTGTAGTTCCAGACATCTGATTTCTTTTCAGATCACTGAATTACTTAGATGGTTCTTCTTGAAGTGCTTTCCCCTTTTATCATCTACTCACAAGAACAGAATTTGTCCATTTACACAAAACATGGGATTGGCAAAAGGAAGGCAGAGGTTTCTTGCCCTTGCACATCCAGAAATGTTCACCAAACCAAATGGTTTGGGGATTGATTCTAGCCCAGTTACTGCCATAAGCATCCTCCTTGTATTTCCATCCTGATAGCCCCCTGCTGGACACCGAATGCTGAGCTCTGGGGCTGAGACTCTCATGACAATTTTAGGAGATCATTTGGGTCCATGTCTTGAAGATGGACAGATGTGGCACTGTACCCTGCAACTTTTCTCCTCCGAGCTGCTCTCCAGTGTGAATCTGGCCTTCTTCAGCCAGTCTGCTCAGGATATGACTTTCAGGGATCTGGTTTGGGGATGATGCAACCTGGGTCAGCCCCATCTAAATTCGAAGTGCTGAGTTACTAGTGTGAGCAGGGCACCCCTTCACAGCCGCCCTGGATTTGGGGGTTAACAGAGCATTTTTTTCTGAGAATGGAATGCAAAATCCAGCAGCCAGAATCACAGGCAGGGAAAGCACAGGTCTGCACAGTGAAAGCACACTTGAAGTAGAGAGCACAAATGTGTCTCTCTGGGTACTCTTCAGTTCCCCAACTCTGAAAACTGCAGTGCACATGTCCTGATCACATCACCTACCAAGGCAATGATCTGGCTCACGTGGTTGCGAGCGGGTCCTGCTTAGATGAGAGCTCTGTCAAATGTGTGTGCATGAGAGCTTCAGCACAGCTGTAGGTTAATAGACAAGCAGGAGAAAAACCCCATGTGGAGCAGATGCAATGGTGTGTTTCAGACCTAAAGGAAATGTGGGATAAAACAGGAGCTGGGCTATCAAGGAGTCAATGGCACAAGGCAATACAGCATGTTAGCAAGAGATAAAAAAGCAGCCCAGGGGAGAAGAACTGAGACAGGCCCTGGGGCAGATTCTGTTTGTCTCTCTGGAAATCCATGTAGTGAAAAAGAGAGAGCACATCCGTAGTAAAAAGATGGACAATGAGGTAAAATACTGCCAGGGAAGGAGGAGCGGGGAAGTAGAGGAGTTTTTTAGCTGAAATTTTCAAGCAATTAATTTTGCTTTTCAAGAGACTTAAAAAAAAAGCCAGTGAGTCAAGAAGCACTAAATCAGCTAGGACGGTGCTCTAGCAAACCAAGGGCTTGATTATGCTGTGGTTTGCCCTAGATTTAGGAGAAAGCGCAAAATATGCAACAAATACTACAGGGTGAGCTGCCCCTAGGGCTCCACCTCACAGAGCTGGAGCATGTGTGCCATAATGGGAACCAGCAGCCCCCTTAGGCCCTTCAGGAAATCACATTAACTGATGCTGTGATACTGCCCTTAGGAGAGGTCAGAAATCCAGGCACACCTTGCTCAGACGTACACAAAGGGAGAAGGCACCATAAAGGGAGATGTCCCAGGCTCCCTGACCTGCAGCACTGAACTGAAGCAGGGGAAGAAGCTGAGGCTGTGAAGGAGCAATTAGGGTTGTGAGGACACTGGGAACATGTTGCCTTTTTACCATACAGCTATGCTACAACCTTGAGGCTGACCTTGAGAAATGATGAAAAGGGTCTTGGGAAGGAGACTGACTGGAGAGAATGAGCCAGGACAAACCCATAAAAAGCATCTGAAACCCCCCAGGCATTTTCCAGTCTCATTCCTGCAACACCACTGACCCTGGCTGGTCTCCTCTCCTGCTTTCAGCTGCTCTTGCCCCTCTCTCCTCAGCCTCTTCCCCTACTCTTGCAGATTGTACCTTCTTCCAAAGCTCTGACTTCACTTCCTGTAAGCTCTTCCAACCTCCTGACCCACCAAAAAAAGGGTCAGAAAACCCCTCCATGCTCAAAGCAGCCTGGGTTTTGTCTCTCTTTTAGAGAGAGGGTGTATCAAGGATGTATCAACAAACAAGCTAGCTTACCTCTGATTCAAGAAGGGCATCTCTGCAAATTAAAGTGAGATTTTCTCTCTTTGTCCCTAATCTCTTACTTTCCTGCACGAAGCTGGCATGGTGTGGGCTCCCCGGACCTCTCCTCTGCATTGCAGCTGTCAGACTTTTACACGTGTCACAAACTTGGTACGCTGCTCTATCCAGTAAGAAGCAAACTGGGTTTCAAAATCATGCTAGCTTACCTCCTCCCTTACCAGAACAAAGCTCATAAGAAGGAAATGTGAGGCCTCCCTGAGGGTGCTGGAAAGACACGGTGGATAATAGGAAATTTTTGGAAGGAGATTTGAGAAGTGGATTTTACTCACTCCCTATATTGATAAAGGCTTATCATATTCCTTCTCAAAACCAGGAACCACATGGTGAGACACCGTTTTTAAATGTTAATGCATCTTTAGAGAATAATCAGTAATGTTTGATGGCTTGTGCTAGCTCTAGGAGAGGTTTCTTTGTTGTTTAAGAAATGAAACAGCATTCATCTGGAGTTTCTTGTCATTATTGGATGAAAGAAAGGTTATTTCTTTAGAGGAAAAAAAGAGGAAAGAGAAGATCTGAATGATAAACATTATAAAATACTTATCTTCCCAGATGTCTCTGAGATAATGTGAGCTAAAAGGAAATGCTTATCTCAGTGAAGGACAGCTTTTGGCAACATGACTTTCTACACAGTGCTAAATTATTTTAAGAGCACAGGACAAAGGTAGAGAGATCTGTTTAAAAGAGTGAATTACGAGCCAGGTGTAACATCTCTTCAGGTCCTGCTACTGAATCACTGTGTAACCTTGGTTAAGCCACACAAACCTTTCTGCCTCAGCTTCTGCTTGGGACAATAATTGGTGTGATAGCCAACAGGAAAATTGTTTTCATGATTATCTACAAGTTTACTGTTTACTGCCTATGTCAGGAACTGTGTGATTATTTATTTTTAAACAGAGCTGCTCGTATATCTTGTTATCTAAAGAAGCATTAGCTCATTAGCTGGGAGATTTATCTGGTCTTTGAAGAAATACATGAGCCAAGCAGGGTTCACCTCCAGGGCTGGGTTCAGCTGCATATAAACAGGCAGCACTGGCTGTCAGCTGCCCAAAGCACCGACTTCCTCATGCAAAGAAGAGCAGAACCCAGCCTGGACAGCCTCTGGTTGCTCTTAAGAATGGACCACATTTTAAAAATAATTACATATTTTGGTGCTTCCAATTGTGATGTCAACTAACGAGTGCCCCAAGAAGCCTGCCTTCTGGAAAACAGGAGTGCCTTTAACCAAACATAAAGCCTTTTTAGATACCTCTTGATACACCTATAAAGTGGAAGGCCAAAGATCATTATTGTTTTTTGATATTCATAAGCAGTGCCTTTTTTATTTTTAATTTTGATTTAAGATGATGCTGTATCTTTTCATTTTGTTAACTTGTCAGGAATTTCTCAATTTGATTTTGCGTTTTAAGCATTTACTTGCTTTGTTCATTTTATAAACTCTGCTGACAGAATGTAGAAATCATGTCAGGCAAGGACTGCATTTCCTTCCAGAATAGGTGCATTCTGCTTTCTCGCCCCAGCAAGCTGCTCTTTAACATATGAAAAAAAATTCTATTCTGGGCAGAGTAATACCTCATCGTTAATAAATAACTTACACAAATAAGAAATCACAAACGAGTGAAACTACTGTCTGATGGATTTGCCTGCGAGGAAGTGAGGTCGTTGTAAGACCTTGGGTGATTAATTTTACATTCCCGTGTCTATGCTTCCTCCTCCATCCATTCTTTTGTCTTGCCTGCTTCACATTCAAGGTAGTCAGGGCAAGCACTATTTCTCATTATGTGTACATTTGGCAGCCAGCACTGTGGGCTTTGCAGCACTGTAAAATGCATGCATGAGGAGCAGTGCCTGGGGCAGAGGTAAGAGAGTACCTTGTGCCTTGTGTATTGGAGCATGGGGTGACAGGCACGTGATAACAAGCCACAGATCTCTGGAGTCCCCTGTCCTTTGCTGGAGGCATTCCATGTGGCTAAGCAGGGACAAAGCTGGTGCTGTGGGAAAGCAGCAAGGACGTGCCTCGGCCACGGCAGGGCAGGGACAGGGACATGCACGTTCGGGGAGTGAGAGGTGACAGTGCTGGGTCATGTGGTGGAGGTGGGATTTGTCTTCATGGAAAACGAACTCTGCAGGTCTGTGGGTGGCACACACTGGCTCAAGACCCGATTTGTTTATCTCATTTGCAGGATCACCTTTGGAGAAGAAATCCCTGGAAAATCATGTGTTTGCTTGAATGCCATAGGTATGGTTCCAGGGACTCTAAGGAAGGCTGACCTGGTGGACTCCAACTAACCTATCTGCCATGCAGTGAGCATGCAGTATATTTGACATAGGCAGGATGGCTTGGGAAGGATCCTTTCCACAAGGGTCTTGCCATTATTTGTTGCAAGTGCAAGTGATATTTGGAGAGAGTCTGACAAACAACATAACAGATGTGCTGTATCATATCATATCATATCCTATCATAGCATAGCATATCATGTCATGTCATATCAGTGCTCTTCTTCAGACTCCAGCTGTTGCTGCCTGGTTTAGTGTAAATGCACCCTTCAACCCATATGTACTGTGTGAATCCTGAGTAGAGTCTATGCATCTTCAGTTAGAGCCCTGATCCTCTGGCCCAGCCTCTGGCCGAGGCTTCAAGGATCTCTTTGATCACGGGAATGCTTTCCAAAACACTTATTTACTTTTAGGGTAGTACATATCAAGCAGGAAATGCAGGCTTTAAGGGATGTGTTCCCCAGCAGAGCCACAGAGCCCCAGGTGTGCAGAGCTGCCTTGCCCAGCTCTGATTTTCCCTGCACACCTTCCCCCAGCACACAGGGCCAAGCACCAGTTGCACAGACACACACACTTTCTAAAGCCTGTAGTGTTTTTGCTCTCAACACTTTCTGCTGGCAAAGAAAGAGAGCAAGAAGGATCTTAAAAAAAACAAAAACCCACAACAAAAAAAAGACAAAACGCACACAAAGGAGGAAAAGGAGAGGGAAGATTTTTTTCCTTACAGTCAGTTGTGATTTCGTAGGGGGAGTTGAGGCGCGCGTCTCCGCAGGGTGAAGTGCTCACGTACAGATGGAACAGGATGTTCTCCCGCAGCCTGTAGCCTCCTTCTTTTAATCGCACAAAGATTGATCGCTCCCAGTCTTCTCGCCGTTTGCTATGATCACAAAAGAGGTTCCAGGTCATTTGTTACACGCCAAATCAGAAACATTTCTGTGCTCTCTCTCTCTCCTTTTCTCCTTCTGCTTGTTTGTTTGTTTTTATTAGCACCTGGCATCATATATTTTGCCTAGTGACAACAAGAGAAAAACAATAAGCTTCTCCAAGTGAACGAATGTGTGAAGGAGGTCAAAATTGCCAAAGGGCTTTTGGCTTGCTTATCAAAGATATAGTCTAATGATAAAATGTGGATTTTTATGCATCACATGCACGGATGCAAAAACACACTGATTTTAAAGTGGTTCTGGTGCATGAAAAAAGCAAAAGTTCTCTTGGGCTCTCATGTGAACACATCAGCTCTGCTGATCACAATGCCTAGGCGCATGTTTGAATCCCATCAACATCAATCACCACAGCCGAGATGTGTGTTCATATGCTCCACTGAAAAGGGCCTCTAATGAAGCACCCAAATTTTATGACCCCTGCCAGCCCTCCCTGCTCCCCACGTGTTGCTCTTTTCCCCCATGCAACCAGAGCCACCCTACAAGTGCTCCACCTAGGCCAGCAGGGTCCTCTTGGTCACTTGGCATTTTTGGAAGTCAGAAGCCATCTTAAGAAGTGTGGACAAAACTTGTGAGGGCTTTTCTCAGCTGAGTTGAAAAAGATACTTATCAAGATGAAGCTTTTATCTTTGCAGTGGTTCAGCAGCTAGATGGGGATGCAGTGCACATATTCCATTAGCAACAGCTGCCCGGGAGGCCAAACCCTCCCAGTGCTGCTGTTTGCAGCAATAGCACAGCATTAAGGCTCTGCTGCTGTGCATTTCCTCCAATGAGTTACATTTGGGAAGATATGGGTGATTTCTCTGACAGACAGCTGCCTCTAGTATGTGTATTTGCGTGATGGTCACGATTATAATTTTGAAGGTGAAAATGTGATTGGTGAAATTATGATGAGACTCCTATCCCTTCTATGGCCTAGTTCTTCTCTCAAAAACTCAAAGGTCTTTTTGTAGGAGTATCTCTGAACAGAACGGCACCTGCAGGTAATGATTTTCCTAGGATGCTGTTAATAAGCTGGAATCCCACCCGTTTAATTCACTACAGGACAGCCCATTAACCAAGGCGATTTCTGCCTGTCTCTCTGCCTCCTGATAGTGCAAACAGGGGTGCTTTTTACTCAGCCTTTGAGCGAGTCCTTGGCTTTCATCCAAGCTGCCTCTGCCTGTTTTCTCCCAGTGCAGCCTCTGTGCTATTGAAGCTGTTTGGCTGTCACTCTTCCATGCTTTGGGTGTTTTGTCATTTTTTGATGCCAGGATGCGTTTGCTGTCAGGAGGAATTTACAGGCACATTAGCTCGCCTGTCAGGGACAGGGAGTCACACCGGCTGCTGAGCTGGGGCTGCCACATGCAGCTCCTTCATTTTCTGCTGGCTGTGGTGGAATTTCCCAACTGCACTAATTATATTATCGCCCTGATACAAGCCTCTGAAATAATAAAATCTCTGTAAGTCCTGCTGCTTGGACTTTAGAGCAATTGCAGGTAGTTTTAAATAATTCACTGCAAAATCAGCTGGGAGAATACAAAGCTGTGCAGTCCAAATGCCTGCTATTATTACATTAAACCTCACCAGAATGTGGGGGGGCAGCTTTCAGTACTTGGAGACAGTTGCTATGTAGGGTTGGAGCAGTCATGCTTTGGGCTGGATTCCAGGAGTTCAGCTTCCATCTTGTTTTCACTGGTCATTGTTTTTCACTGATTAACCTTGCTCTCTTACCTCCTCCTGAGCACCAAGAAGGGTCTGTGGCCAGTGTGGCTGCCAGGCTAGGTGATAGACAGCTGCTCTAAAAATAGTTGGCAGGGCTGGAGGGCAAGACAGCTTGACTCTTTCCTCCAGGAGGCTGAGGTTCTTCATATCACATAGGGTCCTGACCTGCCTTTGGGATGGTTTTTTAGGAGCTGAACTCAAACATGAGGTTCATTTCTGCACTGTGGCTGAATAGGCTTAATAAAAAAACTGGAAAAGAGTTGCTGGAAAAGTTTGGGTTGCAACACCATCTGCCATGGCTCAGTAAAGATTCTTGTGCATGGGATGTTTGGTGTATTTCAAAGCCCAGGGGGACCCAGGAATCTTGTAAAAATGGTCCAAATTAAGCACGAGTTGTACTTTGGCAAAGTCACCTCTACTCCAGCACCAGTACCCTTGTGCCTTGCCCTAGGACAGGCATTTTGAGCTGAGAGGTTGAAGATGACTTTGCAGTAGCAGTCCTTTGCAATGTCCTTTGCACAGCCAGACACACCCTGCACAAAGCAATGGAGAGAGGAGCTCACAGTGAGCCTATAGATCCCATTCATTCAAGGGATGGCATTAAAGTGTCATTTCTGTCATGCTGGCAGTGGCTATAAGAGCAAAATTCATCCCTAAACCTTTGCCTGTTATGAATTTCTGTGGGAGTTAGGATTTGAGGCTGATTCAAGAGGAACATTTAAGAACGTGCTAAATTCTAATCTTGCGCTTTAGTTTGTTATTCAGCATAACACATGCCTCTGTTTTGAGCTGACTTCAAGAAGATACTTAAGCACTTACTTATGGTTTAATATATATGAAGCATTTTGGTGAAACCAAGTCTGACAAGCAGAGGAGCTGTTTTTAGCATGTAAATGTATGTACAGGAAGTTTCTACTACTACATGCTACAAGAGAGCATTCTAAGAGAAACTAACAACAGGCTTAGTAGATATGTAATAAGCAGCTGGTTTTCCTGGAAAAAACAACTTAACTGGACTGGATTAAGACTATTCCTTGCTTTTTATGTATAAAATAAACAGTGGTTTGCATCTGACTTGCTGAAAGAGCTTACCTTCTGGTAAAATCATCTCCCTGGCACCTGCAGGGTCACTATAGCAGGAAGCCTACTATAGGGCCGATTTATTTTAAGGATAGTCTATTAATTTTACTTCTCTTAAAAAAGAAGAGTTGTATTTTCTTTTCTTTCCTATTGGTCAATTGGTATAAATAATACCACTGAAAATGATGTCAATTTTCCTACCACCATTGCGAGACAATCAAACTATGGTATTCGTGTGCTTTTTCATGGTGATTCTTAGAAAAAGATTCTCAAAAGGTCTTTCTTGTCCTTCTTTTGTACATCAGAAAATTTACGTCTTACTTCTTATCTCTTTCGTGAAAGTCTTGAGAAGTGGAGGATTATGGTTGTCATAAAAATGAAATCTGGGAGGGCTAAGGGTTTTAATCAGGCTGGTTAGAAGCTGGCAGATTTTAGTTGTGCTTTTAGCTTTTATTTGACTCAAGCTCTAGACAATGAATTGTTGAAAGTAAGTTTCCTTTTGAAGTATTTGTCACTCTTGCTTCTTAGAGAGGATAAAATTCCCATTCTGGAACTCTTTCCCAAGAAAACTCCGGAAACTTACACCTCTAACACTTAGCAATAAGAAGAGAAGGGGAAAAAAGTAATTTAAATATTGCTGCAGCATTGGCTAGTGGATGGAATTGTTCTGCAGGTTAAATATGTGAGGAAGTTGCTGTATTCTTTAGAGAAATGGAAAAAAATTTGCCTCAGTACATGGCAAGTCATCTCACCCCCATCTCACCCCATCTCACTCAGGTCTGCTGAGTTCCACCTCAGAGATGCCCATCTGTCTCCACTGGTGATCGAAGGAGCCTCGGGGATCTGGGTAACACTTGATGTCAAGAAGTAAATTCAATTCAGTGAATCCCTGTCTCCTGGCCATTAGTTTTACATCCTGGTCCTTGCTTTCTCCAACCTGCTTTTACTTCCACTGAGATCAATGGTAGTATTTGTAAATTCTGGAAAACAGGTTCCTTTTCAAAGACAGCATGATACAAAAGAATGTTTCTTTCACTGGAAGTTCCTGAAGTTTGAAATCCAGTTGCAGAGACCAGTCTTAGGAGGTAGGGTTTGTGGGAGGAAGCTGTGTGGAAAATAAGGAATACTCTCCACAGAACACACTTGCCTGTTCCATAGTGAACAATGGAAAATTTAAGCTCTTTGAGTCAAGAACAATGCTTTCATTATGTTTCTGAGTTAGAGAACCATCTTTTTGGTTTCAGTTCATTTATGACTTTGTACAACAGCTTCCTGGCCTGGGAGAGGAGTTTAATTTGGGCGAGGTTAATGCAAATGCATTATGACAGCTTTATGTTTCCCCCAAGCCTGAGGAGATGGTGTGCAGGTAGTCCCAGTGGAGCTGAGTTGACATGTTTGTTCTAAAAACTCAGACCTTCTAGCTATGTGGCAGAATCCTGTGTTTTCTCTCCAAATAGCGGATGTCTCTCTTTTTCCAGAGAAAAAGGAGTAAATGTGATTTCAATGTGCAGAAAATAAATTTTTTATATCATTTTGACCCNTGACAAAGCTCCCGATGATGGCAGCAAACTGTGTGTGGCAATAAATATTAGAATTGAAGAATATATCATAACACACTGTTTTGCTTCCCCATGGACTTTAAGGAAGCAACATCTGATTTGACAACATCTCCAGCTGTCTTTCAAAGGTGCTTAGCCTTGACAATTTTGGTTGAGGTTTTTATGGTGTGTGCTGGTCAGGCAAGCAGTGGTGACTGGTCTTGGTTGAACAGAGAGTGATTTGAAGTTACTGTGAACAGCGCTCGTGCTGCACTGAGGATTCTCTTAACAAAAGGCTGTTAACATTGATCCAAATAAAATAATAATATGACTGAACACGTTAGGGAGGTGGATCAATACAATAGTTTAAGATACAGTGTTAGCACTTGTTTCCCAAGAGACCATAGCACGAAGCAAGTACTAGGGCTGCTACACTGCTGAAAACATAATAATTTAATGTAAACTTGAAAGCAATTCAGAATGAAATAGAGAGAATATTGTTTTTGATTAAACCCTTCAATGCTCTTGTCCCCCTTTGTTAGCCAAACCCATGTACTCAATATACTCTCTTGTCTTCAACTCCAGCCTGAAGTGAAAACAGCCATTATTCTTGTTATTGTTGCTTAGGTGCAACAGTATCACAGATGCTTACAAGAACACACAATCCTGCTTAGATTAACCCTTGTGTCTGTGATCTGATGCAAAACCTTCTGAAGTCAAAGGAAGTTTTTGCACTGAGGTTAATGGCCTTCAGAAAAAGTCACACAAATATGCATGCAAGAATGGAGGGCAGAAGAATGACCTATAGAGAAAGGTTTTTCGATTGTTTTCTCTCCTTGTTTCCTTCATTCCTTGATTCCTTCCATATAATAAATGCCACCTCAGCTTCACTTCTGGTCCGTTTTCAGATCACAAGATACTTTAGGCTGGTAAGGACCTTAAATCTCTATCCCAACCTCCTTCTCAAAGTAGTTTGACAGATTGCTTAAGACTTTACGCACTCAGATTTTGAAAATGTCCAAGACAGGAGGGAGGCTGCCTAACCCTGCTGGGTGATCTGTCCCACTGCTTGCCTATTCCCATGGAGAAAACTATTTCTCATACTCAGACTGAGATTCTCTTCTTTCAGTGTGTGCCTCTTGTCTGTCTCCTTCCCACTGCACACCTTGGTAAAGACGTCAGCTCCATTGCGTTGCTGACATGTTTTGCTGGCTCTGCCATCCCACATCCAGGCTGACCAGGTCAGTCCTTCCACACAGCCCAAGTGCTCTGGCCCCTGATGCTCAGAGTGGCCTCTGCTGAGCCTGTGTCAGATGGCTGATGTCTTTCCTTTGCGGCACCCAAAATTGCTCATAGTATTGTAGATGTGGTTTAATGAGTGCTGATTAGAGGTGGATGCTCACATCCCTCGTCAGACCCTTCATACTCTGCAGGATCCTGCTGGCCCTCTCTGCTGTCAGGCACACCACTAGCTAACGTCCTGCTTCCTGTCTGCCTATAAACCCTGTCCCTTCTCAGCAGAGCTGCTCTCCAGCCTGTGCTTCCTTCTTTCTTGGTGGAAAGGAGGAAGGTCATTCTTTACTCCTTGATGTGGGACTTTGCATTTGTCCTTGCTAGGTCTTCTGTCAAAGTTCCTGCTGGTCCAGCCCTCCAGCCTGCTGGGATGACAGCCCTCAAGCACAGTGACTGGTCCTCCTCACATTTTGGTGTCCTCTGCAAAGCTTATAACCAAACACTACATAACCTCTTCCAGATTGTTGATAGACATGATCAGTGACAAGGCAGCATTCTGAGGTACGCCACTTATTACCATCTTCCAGGCAGTGTATGACCCATTAACCATTTAAATGGTAACAAGGTGGATTTGGCTGAAGGCAGGAACAATAATTCCACTGTAATGATTCTACATGCTATAACATTTTAAAACATCATAAAGAAGGAGCGAGTGATAGTATCTTCCACTTTGGCACAAAGTTTACTGTGCTGTTAACACTCATTGGTTCTCTAGTGAGACAATGAAGACATTAATGATCAATAAATCACTTCTTTGAGATCTTCCGGCAGCAGCAAGGAAGACAGGAAAATGGCTGCATCAAGCAAAATGACTCCCTTCAGGTCTCTGGTCAGTGAATGATGCTAATAAGCCTGCACGTAAAGGTTTGTACAAAATCATCAGGCTTCATAAAGCCCAGCTTTATGAGTCATATCTAATCGCTACTGAAAGAGAATCAGCTGAAGTAAAGCAGCTCATGACCCAACACTTTAGATGACCTAACTCTCAATTTTTTTTTTGTTCAGTGTATTGTTCCTTCATCACCTAAAGACTCAGAAAAAATGACATAAAGAAACAAATAGTTCAGTTGTCTGGAGGATGGATCTGTTCCACTGAAGGCCATATAACAGCCCCCCAAAATCAACAGAATTCAATTACCTTAAGTGTAACTCCAGCTGTGAGTAGAGGAAGTGAACAAATGCCCTTCTTGCCACAATTTCTGCGTGGCAGTCGTTGACCGCAAGCCCTTGGTCATTTATGTATTCCCCATTTATACATTTGGTACCCGATGACAGCACAATAACCTGAGCTTGCCTGATGTCCAAACCTGTAGGAAGAAAAACAAGAGGGCTGTGAAATTGCTGGGGGTGAGTACGATATCGTAATTGTTAAAGTCCTCACAGCACATGCTTTGATGTGGCAGCCAGACAGCTCTAATGGGATGCTTGTTAAGGTGATGAGACGGCCTTTGGCATATGCAGGAATCTCACATCTCCGTGTCATTAGAATAATAAGGGCTCTATTTCAGTCTTGCTGCTAATTCCAAGATAAAAGCTCACCACAAAGTTTACTTGTTAAATCAATAACTACATCATAGGAGAGCATATGCTGTAGGGAGGTAATAAAGATCTCCTGCAGTGCTGATAAATGGCCAGGTTTTTATGAGCTGTTGAAGACATTTTCTGGTGGGAACACACTCCCTGTAATGTTAGGTTTCATTGCTGTTGCACTCTAAGTACTAAATAAAATGCAAGTAACGCTTCTGGGGCTGCTCTTTAAAAATCATGAAATAAAAACTCCAACAGATTTGACTTTCAGTCCAGTTTCCTTTTATTTTCTCCAGGAGCAACTACATCAGTGCCCTTTTCAGTGTGGTCTCAGGGATGGAGCATTTATCACTGAGACCAGCTTTGTTCATTTGTTGCCTCTCCACATAATGGTGATGGCAATTGAAAGATGTCCTTTACTTGGCCCAGATAGACACTTTCTAGGAATAAATCCTAATTGATTTGGAGTCAGTTGCAAAATGCTTACAGACTTCAACAGGACCTGGGTTTCACTCTAAAACGTAGCTCATTCAGCTCTGTGGACAATTTCAAAGCAGAATTTAGAATGAACTGAGCCCAAAATGAAACTATCTTTTGAAAAACACATCTCAGGATTCATCTCTCTGAATACCAAAAAAAAGGGAGCAGCTCTTTGGAAAAAGAACTTTTTTGCTTGATAGGTGCTTCCTCTAGAAGTGACAGAGTAGCCTCTGAGTGTTGGGCTGTGTTTGACATAATGGCTGTGTGCAGGCAAACACCTGCACAGCACAGCACAGCAGCTCAGACTGTTGGTGTTGGTGTGGCTGTGCCCAGGCAGTGTCACCTGAGATGCCCCTGATGTTCTGCCTAACGTCTGGCTGCTGTCTGGGAAGTCCAGGAGGTTCTGCACGCTCCCCATGCGTCTCTCATGGAAACCCATAAAGAAGCTCAGGGGAAAATATATGCCCATGTTTGGGCAACTGAATCAAGAACTCAAAGTGTGGCAAGTCAGTGATGAAGACAGGCCTGAGACTGCAAATACCCATAGGAGGAATGGAAACAATCTTCCTGTGAGCTGTGGTGATGCTGTTTCTATGGTATTACTTCAGCTTCAGAAAAGCTTTAGGAATAATTTTATAGAGTCAGCAAAAATATTTTTTTCTTCTTATGAAGTCTATTGAATAACAGAAAAACTGAAAAATTGCAGAGATTTTTTTTGGCTTGGCATGTTTGGGGCCATGTTCCCTTATAAAATCTATTGGTATTAAATGACAAAAGAGCTGAATGGAGAAGGAAATAATATTTTAAACATAAGGGATTGGTGCTGCCAACGACTTCCCAGTTAGTAAATACCATCAACAGCACTTCACACAGCACTGGGACTAGTAGTGGATGACATGCTGTAGCACTGTTGCCATGGTTAATGTACATAATTGCGAATGATACCAAAATTATTTCATGCCCATATCAATGCAAAAGCTACATCAGTAATCCAAAATGTTTAGTAGCAATGTGGCATTGCAGCATTGTGATATTTGTAGGAGAGGTGCAAGTGTTGTGAACAATTCAGTTAATCACATCCGAGCCCCTGGTTGTGAGAGTGTCATATAGAAGTTGTTACAGGTACTAGTGAAAAAGTACACATCACTCTACGCCCATGCTGAGAGTTTAATCTCTACTTGTTACTATAGATGTGGCCCTAAAAAAGTGTTTTGGAGTATTTTTGGAGGGAAAAAAAAAAAAAAAGAAGGGCTGGAAATCTTGAAAACTCAAGAAGTGAAGATGGGAACACATGGGAGAAATGGAGAGAAGAAAAACCCTTTGTGTTTATTCCAGTTTTATTACTAGGTAAAAAGTTGAGGTGGAAAAATTACTCCTTCCCTCCAAAGAAAAGTGTTTATAGTCTGTACATTAAAATTGCTTTGCTTTAGGGCCACTGCTTTCACGAGAAAAGTAATAGGTATCTTAGATCGTGACGTCTATCTAGTTAACTGTGTCTTTCACATGGACTAACATCAAACATTTCATGGGCCACTGCCTGCCACCAAGGTGTTTGAGTCCCACTCAGCATCTCAAAAAGTAGTGTTTATTTTCCTCAACAGTATTTAATATTTTCCTTGGTTGGAATGTCCATGAAAAGAATCAGCTGTTTTTTTGTTCTGTTTTCTTTATCTACCACAGTAGACGGAGCTTTATTTACCTCAGCACAGCACAAGTACACCAAGAGGCAATTCCCTCCTACAGAAACCCATGAGCCTCTCTGTCTGCCCCTGAAGACCTCCATCAATACTCCTTCTCAGGGCAGTGAGACCAACTGCTTCCTTCTCCTAACATTAGCATGCCCCTGGTGTGCCTCCTCCTCTCCCCCTTCACCTCACAGCCA
Source organism: Oreocharis arfaki (assembly GCA_013398015.1). Classification (NCBI taxonomy): domain Eukaryota; kingdom Metazoa; phylum Chordata; class Aves; order Passeriformes; family Paramythiidae; genus Oreocharis; species Oreocharis arfaki. The sequence goes on from VZRR01008594.1 coordinate 781,550, forward strand.
AAGCACCAGGCTCTGCAAATACAGAGCAAACCACCTGGGTAAGCCCTCCTGCTCTCCTGCTCTCTGGGAGCTACACCTTCCTCACCCCCCCAATCAGCCCAGTGCACAGTGTGATGTCTTTCATTTTTTCAAATGTTATGTCCATAAATAAACTTAACTCTATTTCTCCTCTCCTATGAGGGTAAGCTGATGAATGCACTCAGGATTTTCTGTAAGGTCTGGATTTATTCACAAATGAAACAGAAAGGCACCCAACACCTATTTGATGCAACAATAATATGAATCCCTCTGATGTTGTTTGCTGTCACAATGTCCACCTGCACAGCAACAGCCAGTGTGCTTGGGGTGTTCATGTTTGGACGAATTGACTCCATATGTTGGCTTTCAGTGATATGGGACCCCAGTAGGCAGTCATGTGTGGACACAGCCTGGGGTATTTGCCAGTCCTGGCAAGGTGCACGTGTTTGCAGAACACCACTTAGATGTTGCCTGGGGCTGGGAGGCAATGGCTTCCAAGAATTTGCAGAACCAGTCTGAGTGTTGAACATTAAAGATCTCCATCTATTTTCCATTTGCAGCATCAGAAAATAATCCATGCTCCTCTATGCTCAGAAATACCCAAGAGCTATGTCTCACTGCTGTGGCACTTGGAAACCCAGGTGTACATGACTTATGCATTAGCTCTGAAATATTTACACCTCACTGGGGAGCCAAATGGAGAAAGTGATCTGTGACCAACGTAGCACTATTCAATGCTGCCTGTGAGGGCACCCAGCATGATGAGAAATACTTCCAACAACCTGACGGTTGCCTGCTGTGTTCAGGAGCACACATGCTAACAGATTGTCTTCTTACATGGCTTGTTTGGTACATACACAGAGTTGGAGGTTTATCCCCTGTGTAATGTTTGATATTATTTCCAGTGAACATGGGAGGAATTTTTCTCTGAGAACAAAACATGTGATGCCTAGCTGATGATGAGAAATTTTAGCATTGACTAATCACAGTGGCATTTTAGGCAGCATTTCCAGCTCTGGAGCCTAGATATTTGCTTCAGTGATTCAGAATTAATAGGCATTTCTGTACATTTGTCTATTTTGCATTAAAACCAGTAATTACTAATGTTATTAATGTTTACTTCCTATTTTATTTTTCTTGCAGAACACTTAAAATTTCTCAAGTAATTTCCATTTACGAAAGTCGAGCACCCTCATAAACACTGATTAATTTAACCTCAGACATGTAGCAGATCCAGACTGTGCACATCCTCAAGCCATGCCTAGGAAAGCTATGGGTTTTTGAGTGGCAGAACCCTACATTAACAGTAACTGGCACCACCAGCCTTATGGCACCTACCCTGCTTTGGGCTGTACAGCAGGGTATCACCCTGGACAAAGACTGCTCTCCACAAGACCCATGTTCTTGCTGGGAGGAGGCAATCTCGGATGAAAGATCCAGGGATAAAACTGCATTCAGGTTATTTGACAAACAAGAAGAAATGGGCTACATTATTGTGACCTTAACTCCTGACCCACTTATTGTCAGAGTTCATGAGGCATTTCCTGCCCTCGCTGCCTTCTGCAAAGTAATGTTGGAGGAGACATTAGGTTAAAAGTAACTAGTGAACGATTTATAACAGGCACCTGCATTACATTTCTATTATTTGCCTAAAGACTTCTAATAGTTTTCAATTTGAAAAGGAAATGGAGCAGGGGAAAGGAAATTGGGAAGCTGTGTCAGCATAGTGGCTGGGTCCTGGCTAACACCCTGCTGTTGAGAACAGCTGAAAGAGCATGGAGGGAATTTACTACATTTTATCTTGACAAAGTCTGTCAATCAATTAGTTGCATTATAAAACAAAAATGTACACATATATGGCACATTGCCTTTGATCACAGATTCAGTCTAATGATCCAGTGAGGTAACAAGCCTTTCTGATGCTCTGCTGAAAGCCTGAGCCCATTCTGGGTCTAGAGGCAGGGACTCCTCTCACAGCCAGGCAGGGGGAACCTCGAGCCCTGTGATTTTTTGTCTGTCAGTGATAGTGCAGACTTTCATGTCATAGCTGAGCTGTTGAAAAGAAAGTGGGTTTTACTATAAGCCATTTCCAGTTTGCTGACACCAGCAGGGAGATTAATTTCAGCTGCTCTGCATAACTAGAGTTTAGATGTCCGTAGCTGAGCTAATTGATGTAGACTCTCTTTATAGTCAAAGGAGAGGAATTTTCCTAGGAGGTGATTCATCTGGCCTAGTTTAGCTATTTGCTTTTTGATAGTCTGCATTACACCTCAGTATTGCCAGCTTCTCTTCATAAACTCTGAAGACCTATAGACAGACAGCAGAAGTACAGCTTTCTACACTGCAGAGAGATCTTTCAGTAAGATTTCTCTTCAAAGTAGAGAAATACTGATCAAAACTCCCCAAATCATAAGAGGGCAAGCAGAACAAATCTAGAGCCTTTGCATTTTTTTCCCCTTATGTTTAAACTTTTTGAGGTAATTTTTTCAGCTTTTTTCCCCCCCAAAAATCAAGGAAAGTTGTATCAATGTTAAAGGACAGTCATATTGCCTTGAGCTGAACTATTACACACAGAAAGCAAACAGGGCTGTCTTCCCTATGTGACCTCCCAAAACACCAGGCAAAGAGCTTGCAATAGAATGATTCAGAAAGATGCTAACAGAAGAGAGAGTAAGCAAGATAAAATATGAAGGTTTGCTCAGCAGATAAGCTGGATATGGAGAACTGGCTGACATCTTACAGACTATGGGCATGGGCCAGGCTTTTAAGTCAGTTGTGGCCACAAACACAAAATGCCTACACCCATCTGCCTGGAGACACAGCTCTACCAACAAAACAAGTGAGTTTTGGCTAGTCTAGTCAATGCTTCCACTGATTTTAAAAGAGTTACTCTTCTAGTGGGCTGTGACCATTAGGACCTTTCCATAACAATGAATTTGCAGCCCTGCATATTTATATGTTGGGAAAGGAAAATCAAAACCACAAGGTAATCGCAAGAGGTGTTGACTGGTACCGGCAATCAGGAAACTGAATCACACTGGCTGTGTTTCAGAGAACTGCGAAATTCAGCGAGCCTAATTCGCACAGAACAGGATGGAGTTTACAACTGCTAATGCCAGAATACAACTGGGATCACACTTTGGTTTCCCAGCAGCTGGCACAACACGTAGAGCAGCACCAGTCAGTATGCAAGTGACTATTGCACTGCATGTTTTAGACCCTGCTAGTGGTTGTGAAATCTATCTTCTTTTTCAGCTTGACACCGTGAAGACAACTCACTGCTCGAAAGATATTCATTTTAAATTAGAAAAAAATAATCAGAAAAATCAGGTTTGATTAATTAAGAAAACCCACACCTCTTTTATTGGGTAGGAGACAACTTACACAAAATGCAATGCGGTAAAAAGGAAAGCCAGAAATAATGATAGTGTAACATCAGCCCTTGTGAATAATTCATGGGATACAATTTCATGTTATTTTAAATGGTGCTGCTTCTCTCTCTGATAAGCAATAATTTTATGCTCTTTCTTTACCTTTTTCAACAAATCAGTCAAAAGGATTGTCTATTGTTATCTGCAAAAAAGTGTATTTGGAATAATTTTCAAGGCAGCTTAATTGAGCTCTGATCACAGAGGAGGGTTGTTTTCTTCTTTTTTAATACCCTCTACTCATAGCTGAATAAGTTCAGGTTTCCATTTCAGGTTTGTTTAGGGAAGGAAAATTTCTTGATGTTACACAGCACTGACAAGTCCTGCATTATTTTCTCTTATCTTCTTCCCTGGCAGCCCTATCACATTCTTAGAATGGCTTTAATTTTGTAATAAGAGATAGTCAAGACATGAAAAGGCAGGGATGCTAGAAAAGCTGCCTGCAGGGACGTGCTGTGGGCACAGTCCTGCGCCCCACCGTCCCAAGCCAGATCCTTGAGCCCGTGCAGAGCCCTGTGGGCACAGTGCTGCCAGGCCACTGCTTGCCACCCCGGGAGTGGGCAATGGCCCACAGAAAATACTGCTGCCAAAGAGGCAAAGAGCTCTTCTCCCTCAAAAACACCAAGAAAAGGAAACATTTCTCTGGAAATTGAAACCATTGTCCCTGTATGTTAGTGCTCACTTGGGGGGCAGGTCTATGGTTAGAAGTGAGGGATGTGTTTACCCAGGTCCATCAGTCCACTTTCCCCATAACTTGGTGAAGCATCTACAACCCCCTCTATTCCGAGGTTTCAAGAGGAGTGAAATCAAGATGTATGTGCAAGGAGGGAGCTGATGATTGAGAGGCTGGTGTGTGGCATGGTGTACCTTGCTCTTCAGTTTTGATGTAGGATGTACACTCCTGACACAGAGAGCTCTGCTGTCCCCAGCTCTGCATGGAGGACAAAACCACACACACACACACACACACACA
>VZRR01008594.1:786031-796584 GCA_013398015.1 Oreocharis arfaki
CACAAAAAAAAAAAAAAAGGTGTAGCCATAAGAGAAGAACTATGTACAGCAGGGATGATTAACAGTATGCATGTATTTATTCACAGTATGCATTTATCTGCCAGCCATAAGGACTGCTGCAGCTCAGTTTTTTCTCTCCATTTTCTGTTGTAGCTGTGGTACCAGTTGTGGTAATTTCAGTGACAAAAAGGAACCTGGGACTTTAGTGAGCACCCTGGCTGTAACCCCTAGATCACACTGAGTGTCCCAAAGAACAGCCCTGAGGTGGATGGGAGAAGCTGATGTGAAGCACCTGACTAAAATCTGTGACGAAAGAAGTATGTTAAGGGCTTAGGAAATGGAATAGCAGAAGTCTGAACAAAAGGCAAATACACAGCTAAGAAATAATAAAGAGTAAAGAAGTGGCTAGCAGTGAGGTTACAGATATTTAGGGGTATAAATTGAACATATTCTTTGAAATACTGGAGTTGCACAGGGATTTCTTTTCCTGACATCAAAATATGGGTTATGTGTAACTGAATATATTGTATTTCTGTGGAAAGAGAGAGTGTAGAGGGGGCCTCTGAGAGCCTCGTATTTTCTTCCCTTATTAATGTGCTGAGTAATCCTGCCTCTGACTGCGCTGCCTACGGACAGCTATTCTTTGCAGAGCTCTTCATCTTCATCAGTGAAGGAGCAGGGACAGAGTCACAGTCTTCTCTACTCTGCTCTCTGACCCCTCTGTGCTGGAAGCAGGAGCCAGGGTATTGTCTGAGAGTGGCTGTGGCTCTCCTTTCACAGCCAGGCATAGTAAATTTTGCCTAGACTCACGGTGGGTGGGGAGAGGTGGGGCAGTGCACTTGTAAGCAAATTCCATATTCAGTTCAACTGAAAGAAAAATCCCTTTCTGACACAAGCCCATTTTGTACTGTTTGACCAGATCATGGGATGCCCGAGAAAGGACTCTTGTGCTAATCCATTTTGCAAGATATTCTTGTGCAGATCTTTCCATTAAACCTCATTCAAAAGCTGCATTTCCAGTGCGAAAAAGAATAGTGAGGGGGCTGCCGAAGTGGATGGGAGTCAGAAAACAGAGGCAAGACTGCTGGGGGCTGCAGAGAAGAGTGACCCAGCAGGAAAGTGTACAAAAATTGAATATGCAGACTATGAACATGGTGTGCGTGTTTCTGAGTATCTGAAAGGTACAAACCCCAAGGAGAGAGGTGGGAACTAAATTTAGAGCAGCAGAACTGAGGTTCTGAGATGACATCAAAGAAAATAAAAGTCAGGCTGAATAACTGGTGAAAATTACTAACAATGAGATCCATCAGGCTAGAATGGTCTCCCAAGGTAGTGTTGAAAGCCCCATTGCTAATTGATTAATTTAAATCTAGACTGGAAAGAGCACTTGGGAACAATCTTGTGCTTGCAGGAAAGCGGACTGGATGACTTAGTGGTCTCTCCCAGTTCTAATTTCTATGGTCCATTTCTTTCCTCCCCTCAGTGGATCAAAAGGAAGAAATCCCATCAGCTTTGCTTCTGAGCAGTGTGGAAGGAGACAGTGCTGTGCTTGTGCAAATAAATTGTTGATATGAGAGGGGTGTTTTATCCCCTTCTTTCTGAGCCACCAAACAGATAAGAGGATGGAATTAGGTTAGACAGTAACAGCAGTGAGAGGCTGTGTATGTGCAGGTTGGGGTGCTGACCTCCAAAAGTGAAGCTCTGATTCTGTACTTACTCCCAGCTGGTGCCGACATTTCTCCCTGTTCTTTATGCAAAATATATAATCTGGCCTGGACAGTTGTCCCTGAACCTGTTTTTTTCCTACTGTGTGCAAGGCTACAGGATTGTATCCCATCTCATATTTTCTAAGTAATCTATCTTCAACTACTTTCTGTTCCTTAGCACTGATTTAACAGAAACAGAGAAGAAGCACTCAGAGTTGCTCTTGTACGGGGAGTGCTTGCAGTGCCTAAACCCACATTGTAATAGAAGTGATGGCTCTGGTGAAGCCAGAGTTTTAACTGCAAAACCTCAAATGTTCTTCGAGCTGGAATTTGGAAACCTAAGTCTCTTGAGCTGCAGGAATATGAGATTATGTCCATTATAGGTGCACATTACAAAATCCAGGTATAGATTTGCAGTTGTGGAAAAGGAATAGTCTTATGGGATTCAAAATTATTCAGAGAGAATCTGAAGGTTATTGGTTTAGGGTTTATAAGCAGAGGAAAACAGATTTCTGAGAAAGAGTGACAAATATGGTTCCTAACTACATATCTATTTACCTATTTTAAAATATTTTGAGAAAAACTGTCATCTACCAGTGATTTGTCAATCTTGGCATATGTAAGAAGTCAATAATGTTTACAAGAATGTCAAATGACTTTGTGTCCTGTCTTTAAGAGCATCAGGCAGCCGAAGAACCTTATGGCATCAAAAGGATGTCACCAGTTTGGGCACCCAGTTTTGATTTCAGAAGTTTCAATTCTCATTGAAACAGTGAATCTCACTGGGACTAGGCTTTTTGCATCCATCTAAGCAAATGGGATCTGAGAGCCTAAATTAGTCCTCTCTTCTTGAAGGAATCTGCTCTGGACACCAGTCTGTAAATCACTCACATTTTCAACTGGTTTGGCTACTTCAGTGCAGCATGGGATGGAGCAGATTGATACTCTACATATGGCCTGAATGTTCTACTCTGTTCTACTGCTTTGCAACTTTCCTATTAATGCTAAGGATTAGAAATACTTGAACATCAGTATTTCTGATTGTACTTAAACGTCAGGCTTTGTGAATCTTAATGTGACTGTAAAGATCCACAGAGATGTATTGTCAACTTTACTTTTTTCTGTTATTCCACTTAGCAATGATTAAGATCCATTCCATGAGATACAGATGATAATTTCCCATCTTTTATCACAGCATGAAATCGCTATTTAGGGCTCTTTTGTCCAGTTCATCTTTATTTCATACAAGATAACTGAGAAGACCTCCTAATTTGCTTTTAACATCAAAATGATTGTCAGCCTTAAAAAAAAATATAGAAGAGAGAAAATTGAAGCGAGAAATCAACTCATAACCTTTTTCTATGAATGTCACACAGCCGTGAAAAGGACTGAACTTTCTTAATGCTTCATTTTTAACAGAAAGCATGACAAAAAGTTCCTATCAGTACTTAAACTGCTAAGATTTGTCAAACAGAAATGGGAAAATTGTGTTTAAATAGCAGTTTCATTTTGTCCCTAATGATTATGGGAGGTTTTTTTTGCAAAGAGGACCTCAGCAATAATAGATCATCTCTTTACTGAGTGACAGGAATTCTTCACTGTGCCTGGTGATTTCAGGTAGAGCAAAGGCCAAACTCTCTGTGGTGCAAATAAAGAGCATGAATGCCACCAACCTCTAGATCACAGTACTCAGTGTGCAGCTCACACCTCCCACCCCTCTCTGCCCTGCTCTGGGACTTCCTATCTCCCAGCTCCAGGGGACAGGCAGCACTGCCACATTCTCCCCTAAATGCCCTGTGTGCTGGTAAAAGCAGCTGCCTCGCCTGGTGTCCTGTGGTGGGACCACGGGGGCTCCTCCTGTCACCCCAGAACCTGTGACTGTGGGCACTGGGCCTGGAGGTACGTAAGAGTGCTGTGGTTTTGCATTTGTTGCCTTCTGTTAGAAAATAATAGCTTGCTTGCCCTTTATTTTTTCCAATGTATCAACTGACATAACAACAACAACAACAATATTAAAAACTACTTCTCCCTGAAAACTTTTCAATAGAAAGATAGAGCAGACCAATGAGTCAGAACGAGATGTCCAAGCTGCACCTGAGAGACAGAAGGATGGGGAGCTGGTGGGTCATCTTTCCCTGACAACAAGAAGCATCAAGAAACAGCTGCTGTTGAAATGAAGTATTGGTTGATCCTGGCCAAGAGCCAAACACCCACACAGCCTCTCGCTCATTCCACTCTCCCATGGGACTGGGAGAAAACAGAAGGAAGGTAAGACTAATGGATTGATATAATAATAGCTCATGGTTGCTTGGCAAAACAAATGCCATAAACCAAATTATCTCGCCCTTCCACTCTCCCAAATTTTTACTGCTGAGCACAGTGTTCTGTGGCAAGCAATACTCCTTCCATCAGTTGAGGACACCTGCCCTGCCTATGCCCCCTCTCAGCCTCTTGGTCACCTCCAGCTTACTTGCAGGGGATGGGGATAGGTGAGAGAGATAAAGTCTTGACACTTTGCAAGCACAGTCCAGCAATAGCCAAAATGTTGGTGTTATCAACAGTGTTTTAGCCACAAATGCAAAACATGATGAGGGAAGTTAACTCCTTGCATCACATGTCTGTTGTGAGATGATGGTCTGTGTTTGACATGGTGTTATCCAGAATGTCTTTTCCACAGGTGAACTGTTGCAGTTTGTGGCTGCCTGGGGTGGCATTGCAGGCCACAAGCAGGATGGCCGGAGAGCATCTCTGCCCAAGCTCGGGTCAGCGCCCCTGTGCCCCAGCCTCCCNTGGGGGCGGGGGTGGGGACAGAGAGAGCACACAGGGCAGGGGTCTCAGGGCACAGGGGTGGTGTGTGGAGGGAGCTGGGGTACAGGGGCCAACAGGGAGAACCCGAGGGAGTGGCCAGGACCAGGGGCAGGGAAGGCAGGACAGTGTGGGAAGGGGTGGGGAAATACAGATTGCTTTTCGGGGGAGGAGATTGCAGCTCCTAGGTCACTTCCGTGAACTGATGTTCTTAATTCACCATGTGTGAATTCATTGTATCTTCAGAGAAACCAGCAGGTCTACTGTAGATGGTCAATGTGCAGTAAAACTTAGGCCCTCATATAAATATTATGCTACCATAACAAGTATACTTATTGTTCTACTTGAAGATACTCTGGATTATAGCTTGCTGTGTGTGGAAGATTTGAATGCACTGTCTTACTTGTTAAACATTTTTTTTTAGAGCAAATCAAACAATTTTTGATGGAACAATCTTCTCTGAGTGTGCTTCAACAAAATTAGAAGATGTTAGAGGACTGGCAGATTTCAAATACATTTTAACATTATACATACAACTATTTAATAATTGACTTAAACTCTTCAATCTTTTGAAACATTTAGTTCGAGATCAGTCATGCAAGTTTTTTAGTTATTATTGTACTCAATTATTATATTACATCAGATAAGATCACATCAGCTGGTATCTAGTGTGTTAAATTGCTCCTGCCTAGGCTGATATTTTCAAGATTATCTTGCTGCCTGCTAATCAAATGTTTTGAAAACTTACTTTCACAAAAATGCATGGAGATTTTAATTGTCATCACAATTCAGAGCAAAGCATTTCTAAATGCCTTGGACTGCCTGTTTCACTGACTAGAAATATATTACTGCAGAACATTCTCAGTCCATCAATAACATAATTTTCCACACTTTTTTTCTTTCTTATACATTGGAATTTGCCCCGGGTGCTCCAGCATAAGTCAATTACAGTGCCCAAATGTAACTCTCTTTGGTTTCCCTGGGAAATTGAAATGACAGAAAAAAATGTCAGAGTTCAGAAAAAGAAAACCAATCTAGCACAATTCTTTTTTTGTCTGTAGAGATCTTGCATTATCTTAACAGCAGTTATCACAGAATCACATTGTGCTTTTTACCAGCTTTGCCTGAAAACTGTACAAGCACAGATAAATCTGTTTCTAGTCAGGATGACATTAAATTGAAATGAAGGTAAAAACAAATCAGTTTTTGTCACTTACGGTACTGAATGCAACACGACATTTCCAGATTTGTTTTTGTTGATGTCATTAGTAAATTGTTTGTGGAGATTTAAGATGGCTTCTGCCAAATTTTTTGTTAAAAACACAGGGAATTGGTACTCATTTGAGTGCTTGATGTAAAAATCCTACGTGTGCCATCTTTGAAAAGCATGTATTGAGGTCCTTGCTATTTCTGGGAATGATGGTGAAGAAGAGACCACAAATCTACAACTTTAATACAGAAAATAGTGACAGAAATGGCAGATGATTCATCTTGCCTTGGTTGGCTGAGATTCTAGTGCTGGAAAGAACTCAAATCTTCCAGGAGAATGTACTAAGATAAGGCTGTTTCTAGCTTTGCATCTTCTGTGAATCACCTTATATCTGCAAGTTTCTTTTCTGGGTTCCACAAAACCAGTGAGATATTGACAAATTGGATGGCTGACAGATTGAACAAATTCATGAGAGGGAATTCAGAACTGAAAAAGAAGCCTTGAGGGAAATAGCTTGTGAACACAAGTAAAATTATACTTTGTCTTAATGCTGACTAAGATGAAATACGAAATACGAATTTGTAAAATCCCACTAAAGGCACAGGACCCATTAAAAGAAACAAACAGCATAAGGACACTTTCAACCCTTCCCTAAAGAAGAGACACAGACAGCCAGAAAGGCTAAGAAAGTCTGGAAGCACCCTCTCTTTCCCCTAGCACTGCATGCACTCAGCAGCCATGACTTTAGGAATTATTGCTCCTTCCAGTGGCTGTTCTCATGTGGTGTGGGGCTTCAATCTGCTTCTTTGGACAAGTAAAAGTAAGGCTGCAGTGGTTCCATCATGCTTTATAAAGCTGGTCTAGACCTGGGCTAAAGAATGCAGGAGTAGTTCCTCGGCAAAGTAGAATGGGATGAAATTCCTACAGATATTTCTTATAATTCTTACACTGAGTAAGTGTAATCCTCCCTGTCCTCTCCCCCTAAATGTGGTTAAAGCAACAGTTCTTGGCTCCCATAGCTTAGTTTCTTATAAAAAGTATATTTAAACATTCTTCCTTGTGCTTCTGCTTGGAAAGAGCACCTCTAAATAAACTACAGCACTTTGTTTAAATCTGATGAGAGCCACAGTCAAGAAATCTGACAATTACAAGGCAGCTGGTATGCTGGGTCTAGTGTGCATCTTTCACATCCCAGTCAGTCACACTTCCTTTTTATTTTCCTTCATACTGAATATGATTACTTATTCTTTTCACATCAGAAAGGAGATGCTCAGCACAGAAATCTTATCTGCATTTAGGCTCTGCGGTTGGAAAAGATCCATCAGAAAATCCTGTCTCCATCCTGCTGTCTTGCAATATTCACAACTGTCCCTACTGAATCCAGCTAATGCAATTGCTGAAAGGAAGAAGGAAGACAAGCCTGGATGAATTATATATGCCTTTCTCCTCTGAGCTTATCCTCTCATTTCTGTACTGGACCCACTGCTCCATGTGTCAGAGTGAGAACGAAGTTTATGGAAGCATCTCCACTGCTGACATCCTCATAAATACTGAGGTGCCCCAACTGAGGGGTGCTTGCAAAGAAAGACAGAAAGCCCATCTATGCAACAGTTTCATCCAAGCACTGAAGATTTCCAAATAGTATGTGTCAATCAGTTGTCTTAACAGGACTGAACATGAAATTTTGGCCCTGCTGGTAAATATAAGTATTTCCCATGGCTAGAGAAGAGCAGGACTAAAATTACACGTGCTCTGGGTTTGTTTCTTTTGACTGGAAAGGACATTTGCTTCCGTTGCCAATCTAAAACAAAGTTTATGGTAGCTTTGTACAACAAGAACTTGGTGTTTCCAGACCTAGGAAAGTATTTGATAAATTATAGTACTTTTATTGATAACTAACTCTCTTCCCCATCTGTAAGGAAATGAAAAATCAGAGAGGTCTGCATTTTGTCCTTTAGACAAAGAAACTTAGAGACATATTTACAAATAAATCTTCAATTCTGTTGCCAATATTTTTTGTGTGAACTTACTTGAGGTGTAAATATTTAATGCTTCTTTTCACTGCATTACTATTTATTTTTCTGTGTGGGAGTATAATCACCCGTCAGTATTGTGAACCAGGTAAATAATGTATTACTTAGTCATGAAAAATGCCAGAGGAAAATAAATGAGAGGATATCTTACCTTTGGTCATCACAATGCCTGCAAGAGTTTTGTGGCGTGCATGCATGGAAGTGAAATTGTCTGTCAGTTCCTGGAACTTCTGTGCAACCATTTGGTATACGGAGTCAGCAAAATCCTGAAAGAGACAGTCAGAAAGAATTTTTTTCACTTCTTTGATTGAGGAACCTGGGCGTTTCTGCAGATTCGTCAGCCGCTGAGAGGTCCACTTTAGAATTAAACACCATCTATCTGAGCAAAGATAAAATGAGTATCCCTCCTTCGGCTTCCTACATCATCCTCAGAAATGGCAAAATTAGCTGTATGAAAGCTAAGAGACACATATTGACTACAACTGGGGGTAAAGGGAGAAGATTTCAAGGCTGAACTTCTTTCCTGTCTCTTAAGACATTGGTCGGGGACCAGTTCACAGGAACTTAAAGCACTTTATCATAGTAAGCTAAAGAGGTGCACATGTGTCCTACAAAGCTACTTATTTCTCTGAGCCCACCAAAAATTTCCACTAGCCCACTGAAGACTGAGAGCTGAGTTGAGGCCTGGTTTATTGGTAAAAAACACCTATTTCTGCATTCAAAGTGAGCTTTTGATGTCTCACAGCTACTAAGGCAAAGTGATCAGCTCAGGAATCTGTCAGAGGAGCACCATTGTCTGTCCTGTGTCTACCTTGACAGCCACTGGGATGACGGGGAGTCTCTGCTTGCATATCCTACCAAAGATGTTGCTTGCAGTTCATGGGTGTGCAGCAGTCTGGGAGGGGCTCGTCTGCTCCTCCTGAGCATGGCACCTTTTTTTTGCCAAGGCGGAAAATTTCCGAAATTTTCCAAGGTCAAATTTTCCCATAGACGGGGCACTGGAGAGTGTGTGGTCTGAACCCTCAGGTATGAGTGAGTCCAGTCACCAGGGAGAGCCTTGGAAAGCTGGTTACTAAAACAGAGCAGGTTAAAAAGGTCTAAAAAGTGCATTCTGCAGACCATGCATGGATGAACATAAACCTAAACCAGCTCTGATGTTCCTGAGAACACCACAGCTTGGAATGATTCCCTGCTGCAATGTTTGCTATCTTTTCATTTACTTAATCTCTGCACTTTGTTTTGCACTGAGCCTCTCAAGCATGCATTCGAGATAAGTCAGTGGAACACTCTGTGAGCATGACTTGTTCTTAAAGTGCTTTGCAAGTCTGAATGTAAAAAAGTAACATCCAAAGGATTTATTTTTTTCAGCCATATGATTTCTTGTACGGAACCCAGCTGTAACTACAAATCCTTTTGGAAGCAGTTCCTGGGAGCTGGAGCTTACTCTGGGGTGCTGACAGAGACCTCCTGGCACTCTAAAATCTGGTTAGCCCCAAGTCATTGGGCCTTTGTTAGGAAAAGTGGCCGAACCGAACAACAATTCCATTTTTTCTTCTGGTGTTGGGATATGCTACCTGGGGGAGGTCCTGGTAAAACAGGCCCCCTTTAATTCACCTGGTTTCATTAAGTGTGCTCATGGCACACGTGGAGGAGAGGCTGAGTCTGATACAGAACTTCCCTCATCCTGAAATATCCATAGCCATGTGGAAATAAGGAAGTGTATTTAAGAAGATCACATCCATGCTTTTCCTCCCCAAACTGTTAATGGTGATGAAAGCACGTTGGTGAAAAACAGTATTTTAAAATGGGAGAACACACAACTATTTTTCAGAGGAAAGCAGGTTCTAACTCACAAATATCAGCAATGCTACTGCCATTAAGTGCCTCTGCAGGCTGTGCACCATATGTTTCTACAGTTTGTTGTGGAAACTCAGCTTAATTTTAAAAGATTATTATGGCAAGTATAAAAAAATCTAATTAAATAAAACATAGCAACAATTAGGCAAACCCCTTTTCATAAAACCTAGAATACTTTTTCCTGTGTACAATTCTTGTAAGTGACTGCAATTTTCTCAAATACATAGAGGATAGGATTTCTTTGACACAATAATTTTTCTTTGTTTTGCTAAACCTAGCTTTCCAAGGTACTGTTCTGGGAACAAATCATTTACGCAAAACACAGTTTAATGTAACATAAAATAAAATATGCTGTCTCGTTGCAGAAGAAGGAAAGAGTCATATAAAACCTTTCTGGGAGATGCATGCAAAATTCCACACTAGAATTAGATGAAAACTAAGAAAAATTATCAAGAACAGTTTGACAGTTCCTAAATGGAATTTCACTTCCACTGCATTTATACCTCTTCTAATCTAATTGTCCACAATCACCATGTGAGCAAGGTACTGCTCATACAGTGCTTCTGAAGGATGAATTTTGGGTCAATTCTCATTTGTCAAGCATCAAGGCACCCTTGCGATATAAATGCAATTACAGTCACTTTACAGATGAATGAGTGAAGGCACTAAAAGGGTGAGGGACTGGTCCAGGGGAATAGCATGGAGCCGGGCACAGCCAGGTGTTCTGATTTCCTGATGCTCTGGTTAAGTGCTCAGGGCTGGAACACTGCCTGTCTTTCATAATATGAAAGTTTGTTTCTCAACTTGTTTTCCCTGCTGAAGAGTGACTTCATCCAGAACGGAAAACTAAAGTGTATTTGCAGAACTGATATAGCTTGGCCCCATATGGTGGACTGAAAATCTGATCAGCTGTATTTAGACTAGAAAGACGGGCGGTGGGGG